>OZ010575.1:79834271-79896771 GCA_963932145.1 Acanthosepion lycidas
GCGTATATATATATATATATATATATATATATATATATATATATATATATATATATATATATATATATATTTATATGTGGTGAATCTTGCGCCTACTGTAAGATTAGTAGAAGAGAAGGCTTGAGGGAACAGTCGACCAGATAGTTCATCTGTCGAACTCTCTGCGTTTATGCGGGTTCTAATGGAATATTTTTGGCCGAACCTACGGGCTCGCAGAACCCACAGTAAATTCGGCCTTGTACCACATGCATCCCTCGTGGGGAGTGGCTGTTAAATATTACAACCGAATAGATTGTTCGCAACTGTCGAAATCTCTGCCTTAAGCAGAGAGGAACCTGTACGAGGCTTTGCCGAAGGCCAACGTTTCTTCCGAGGAGGTAGACAGGCCCTGAACCCGTTTATGCGAGTTCTAAGGGAATATTTTTGGCCGATCCCACGGTAAACTCGGCCTTGTACCACAAAAGTCCCTCCTGGGAGGGAGCTATTAAATATTAACATTATTAGATCATTAGATGTGCTGGTCAAACTCTCTGCCTCCGGGCAGAGGAGATCCCCGGACGAGGCTATGTCGAAGGGGAGAGTCTTGTCTCAGGAAACAGCTACCCGAACGCGTTTTATACGATGTCTATGGGGAATATTTGGCCGAGCCTACGGGCTCGGATTGCCCCACATTAAACTCGGCCTTGTGCTACATCCTAGTTCGTGGGGAAGCTGGTAAATACAACAGTCGAATAGATCCGTCCCAGCTGTGCTGGTGAAACTCTCTGCCTCCGGGAAGAGGGGATCCGCTGACGAGTCTATATCGAAGGTCAGAGTCTTGTCTCAGGAAACAGCTACCCGACCTCGTTTTATACGGTGTCTTTGGGGAATTTTTGGCCGAGCCTACGGGCTTGGTTTGCCCTACATTAAACGCTGAGTCAACCGACACACACTCTTTAGTCGTGTACTCTTCTGTTATACTTATTGTTTAATCTATGATATATCTGTAACACCTGTTTTGTTATTTCTTTAACCATTTACTTGGTCACAGCAACATATATATATATATATATATATATATATATATATATATATATATACTTTTTTTTTAGTTTTTTTTCATAGCATTTTCTATCCATTTTCTATATTTTCAGTATTTTAGTAGTTCACAGTAATTTTTATGGTAGGTTATTATTGTAATGTCCATCATTGAGAATTATTATTGTTAATGCTTCAAGAAACAGGCAAGTTTTTACTATTTTTAAAAACTTCCTTCATTCACATGGAGAGAAATTTGTGTAAGATGTGTGGAGTACTCATGAATGTGATTCATTTGTTTTGTGTTTGTCAAGAAATTGAGCAACATATGTGTTTGTGTCCTTCGACATCATTCCCATTTCCCCAATGAATGCTAGTAGTGTTCTGAAATGCCACATTCTGTCAATTTCTATATCAAGATCCTTGTATTTGTTTAATATTTCAAATGTTTGAGAGATGACTTATTAGCTGGGACTGTGACATCTATTAAGAGGGCTTTCAACATGCTTTTTAACTATACTATCAAGTATCTTGAAGTTCGACACACACGACGTAATGGGCTGATATCAATTTTCAAAGCGTGTTGGAAGACACTGATTTTGAGTAGCAACAATGTGTCCGTTAGTTTATAGCGTGAAGACAGAGAATACCAGCCATTGATGGGCAAGAGTTTGGTCAACATCAGTATCACTGGCTCTATTTTGATGTTGCATTTGCCAAACAGTGTTGTTTTTTTAGGTAATAATTTAACAATCAAGATCGGGCCATGACAAACGAGCATGTGTCCTGTCATTTTTTCATCTCTCTACATCAGTAAAATTTCTCAAAATTCTGTGTCCCAAGTAGGGCTGTTTTCTTAACCATCACGAATCACAGTTCAAGTTTTAACCAGCAATTTTTGGATTTTGCTTGTCACTGTTCCAAAGACACCTATGGCAAGAACTTCCTTCTTTAGCTTCCAGAACCGTGCTACCTTTTTTTTCTTTTTCTTTCTACACTTACCTTCCCTAGTCTGTACTGCGTACAACCTCAAACAGATAGCACCTTTCGCAGAATATTTGCGAGCGAATCAACGCAAAATTCTGAGACGATGGACAACTAAGCTTTATTCTGATTTTCTTAACCATTAACCAATGATAACTGGGACAATAGAGGCCTGAATATTTCCCATTCTGGCAACCTCAATTCGGAGGTCAGTATACTTTTAAACTTTGCAAATTTTTTGATATTGACATTTCAACTGGGACAGCTACATTGATGAGGAGGCATTTTCTTGTTTTTTTTTTTTTGTTTAACGTCGGTGATGTCTGGTTTGGCAGCCTCAAGGATGTGGTCTGTTTGGATGTTCAAATCCCATCCCAATTTTGACTTGATCCTTTTCGATAACCTTCTCTATTTTGTTCGACTCCAATTTGAAGTTTATTATTTTTAATGTGCCTCACATTGACATAGATAGTGGAAATTCTTTTCTTGAGGCATGGTGCAACTCAAAAACTTTTGGGACAGTCATTTTGGTTTAAATGATGGTAGTTTTCTGAAGATTTACAATCTTCTCAATTTCACACTTGCTACTCTCCTTATCTATAACAATAAAGAGCTTCAATGATATGATCTCACTGGTTTGAGAAATTCCATAATATCTTGTGACTGCCATTTTCTAGCACCAACTCTGTCTCATACCACTTCTTTCATACTGAAGTCACCAAACTTACGGCATATGGATTACATAACCAATTCAATAATGTCCTCGTTTGTACTTTTTTGCCGATTTGGGTCATCACTGAGTATGTGGTTGTCTTATTTGCAGTTGTCAGAAGCAATTAACAATAAATCTTAACATAGTTCTCAAGTTCCAGAATAGCCAATGGTAACTTCTTCAGTACTCTTAATAATGCCTTAATAATCCTTTCTTGTATTATTATTATTATTATTATTATTATTATTATTAAATATTCCTTTTCAATTATTATACACTTTATAGAAAATGGTTTGAACTATGAGAATATTTCAAGGCAAAATTTAATTTATGAATAATCCGTTGTCATACTGCAAAGTTCTCGATTGGATCAAGAAAAAAATAAAAGCACTGATGTTTTGGTCATTTGGGAAGTGGGGTAAACATCCCTTCATTAAAGTTTTATATTTTTATGTTTCAGAAAACAAAACACTAAACATAGAGAATAAACTCTCTCGTAATACACAGAAACAAAACAAGCCATAAATTTGATTCTATAAATGCCACCTTGAATAGAAAAGAACATAATCCTTTACACAGGAAATACTTCGAGGGAGTTCTTAGAAATATTTTACAGTCTATAAACACACATCAAGCAGTTTACTATATCACCAACTTTTAGGCAGCATTTTTTCATTGATGCATGTTTCATTAAATAATGTGGATAAGTTTTGTCTATTTATTTTTGTCAAGCGTCGTGAGATTGTATCCTTTGGGAGATTGTATCTTCAACGGATTAAATAATATTTATGTTGGTCATACCCCAAACTCGCTTTCACGACGCTTGACACTACATTTGAATGATAACTCTAACATTTTTAGGCATTTAAAACAACATGCCTGGCCGCATACACAATTCCGGAAAATCCTCGTTAAAAACACTATACTTAAAAATGAATACAATAAACAAAAACTAAAAATTCTTGAAGCTATATACATAAAACAGTTGAAACCTAACCTGAACTATGAAATCTCCACAAATATTCTTAAATGCCTATAATTGATAACAGAAGCCTTTGGTTTATATCAACGCCTTCCCATACTTAATACTTTTCGTTTTCAGTCTTGCGTGGTTATGTGTGACGTCATGAGCTGCGGTGCGATTTTCGCTTCCAGCGTCTTATATGTTTGTCGTTGCTTGGAAATCTTCCATATATATATATAACCTTCCATATATATATATATATATATATATATATATATATATATATATATATATATATATATATATATATATATATATGAATTGCTGTAGACTTACACCATGGGGAAACTAGTTTTATATTAAATCTATTCATTTCAATCTACGAACAAACATACACGGAAACAGTAAGAAATTCATGGAAGATTTTCTAATTCTTTAGATTACACAAACCTGCATAAATAACAAGCACAAATAAAAATCATGTAGGAAATTTAGATGATGTCAATAATTCCAGAATAATTTTAAACATCTTCAGACTGAATTTATATATATATTTATATATATATCAGACGGCGCGATTTTCGTTTCCAGCGTCTTGTATGCATGATTTTGTCGCTGCTTGGAAATCTTCCATGATAACAAAACAGACTATCTTGTCCGTTTATTGTTTAATATACAGTAATGTAATTGTCAATTTTGATAATGGCTTATGTAAGCCGAAAGCTTAGATAAGAGTAAAAAACATTCATCAATACATACATATATATATATATATATATATATATATATATATATATATATATACATACATACATTATTTTCTTAATTTTACGTATTTCGTAATTTTAAGCGTGTTCAAGTACTATCTCTTATCAATTCAAATGAGTTAAAAGTTGCCAACGATCGGTCCCTGATGATGGGTTGGCCGAAAGGCAGCCTAAGTCCGGATATTTAAAAAAAAAATAAATGAACATAAAATTATGTTTATTTAAATCAATATTCCTTTTCTGTGGTATCAGGTCTTTGTTTCAATATATATATATATATATATATATATATATATATATATATATATATATATATATATATATAATATAAATATATATAGTTTTAAGATGGATAAATGAAACGGCCAAATAAAATAATGTACTTATGTATATACACGAATGAACGAATATATATTATGATCCGAATCCCGCATAGGCAAACAAGAATTATGAAACACAAATACGCATTAATTATACCCACGAACATTGTTTGAAAAGAAAGATGCACGTGAGGTCTGCTTAACCAATAAAAAACAAACACAAAGATTAAAAATAGCAGAATTTTCTTTTTCGCCTCCATATTTTATTCTCTGATGAAGCTTTAATAAAAGCGAAACATGCTAGATTTATAAATGTTTCCTTTTTGTTAAATCACTTAGAAAAATATAAGCAGTTCGAATTGAAAATGCCAGTTTAAAAAATTTCTCCAGACAGTTATTTAGCAAAAGTTAATGTATTTTGCAAAATGAGTTTATATTATAAACATCAAAGATTGCCAGAAATGAATTAAATTTAACAAAAACATTTTGGAAATTCAACTTTTACGTTTTCAATATATTAACAATAGTCGCTTATTTTGTTTTATTATGATATTCTAAATAATCAGAATAATCTGGAATTAAATTTTGTTTTATATGATTTGTAAAACAAGAGGATAACTTAAGGGTTTAATAAATGGAAATTTAGTGATCATGATGGTAAATATTTTTCTTAAAAGTGGAAATGAACGGCGAAATTCATGTGATAAGGTGTTTTTACTTACAAATGAGTTATCGAATGTAGATCCTTGAATGTTCCATAGGGGATGGTGGATAGCTTATTTTCGTGCAGAGATCTGTAAAAAAAATATTGTGACGTATATTGTTCTAATTAACATTAGGAGTGCATATTTTGATGAAATTTCAAAACTCCGAAAAACAAAAACAAAAAAAAAAACACAAAAAAAAAACACAAAAAAACAAAACAATACAAAAACAACAAAACAACAATAAAAAAAAAAAAAAAAAGCGGAAGACTAGTGTTGCACAAGTCACTCACCATTCCTAATTTCTTGGACCGCACAAAAGGAAGTAAATATGAAGGAAAAACTGTATGATAGAGAAAGAGAGAAATAGGAATTGTTGTCTGAGAAAGAGGAGGGTTATGAGCAGTGGGGGGATATTATGAAATAAAATATTAAGCTAACGAATATTTTTAAAAGTTAAAAATAGTGGCGACCAGAATAAAATAGTTGGCAAGTTCAGATTAAGAATCTATAAAGAACGAGGAGAAACATGGGTCCAATGGTGCACAGGAAACAACCAAATAGTAACCAACGCCTACGAATAAACGTTTATGGACATAGAAAATCCCGGGAGGAGACACGAAGAACCAAATCGAATACATAACAATCAATAATGGATTCAGTTTTGCACTGTAAACCTTATTCAAGTAACGACTGTGGGAGTGACCACCTTCCATTCATATGCTTAACTGATTAAAATTAGTAAATAAAAGAAAACTAGGACAAAGCCTAAACTACGATACAACAGACTCCTGAATAACACAAATTCTAAAGAGGTGTATGTTGGCAAACCAATAACTTGAATAAGACTGAAAATTCAACGTAGACCACATTAAGAGAAAATTTAGTGACATCGGCAAACATGATCATCCCAAGGTAAATTAGAAAAGATAAAAAGGAGTAGATGAGAGATAAAATTCTTGACACGACGAAGAAATACCAGCAAACAATGTCAAAGAATGGTACAGATTAAGAAGATTAAACACAGAAAATAGAAACAAATGTAAGCAGGTAAAAAAGGAATCGCATAATGAAAAGTGTAAAAAGATAGTAAAAATAGTAAAAAAGACAATTAGAAAGGAATTAACAGGGAAAAAAATGTGCTCATCAACGGGATGCAAGAGAGGGAACGCTGATAATAAAGAAAAAAGATACTCCAAAGATGGAAAGAATATGTTTCACCACGAAAGAAGGAAGTCTGTAATAGACAGAAATTTAGTAAAAACTGAAATATTAATGTCTGAATCAGCACTGGCCAAGATGACCAGGAACAGAGCACGGGAACATGTCTAAATGAATGTGACCTCTATTGGACAATCATATTAATGAGCCATATAACCAAAGTTATCATCCAAATTCTGATGAATAGAGCATGCAACAAAATTAGATCGGAAATAGAACAATAACAGTGCGGTTTTGTAAAATACTTTGGAACAAGAAATGCTATATTTATGATCAAAATGATATTAATAGTATGAAGAGGGTGTATACTTATATTTCATAAACTAAGTAAAAGCATTTGATAACTGCGATTTGATGAGTACGAAGATCTATTTGAATAGTTTATTTAGTCGGGAAATATATTACAATAATTCAGAGAAAACCGCCTGTATACAGCATATGAATTGAATAAGTAAACAAAAATAGAAATGGTGTAAGGCAAGGATGTGTCTTCTTGTTCAATTTATAATCTTTACAGCGAGTTTATCCTAAGAGAACTAGATATTCTAACAGGATTTATTATTGAAGGGCGTAATCTTAACATAAGGACACCATGTTGATGGCAGACATAGAAAGACAACTGCAAGAACATCTAGACAAGGTAATAAAAGAAAGCAGAGAGAAAGAAATAACCATTAATTGTAAGACGACAGAATGTGGGATTTTCAGCAAGAGAAACAGCCCAAGATACGAACTATCATATGAGGATTAATATGTAATATCATAAAAGGATTGGTATGTAATATCATATGAGGATTGATATGTAATATCATAAAAGGATTGGTATGTAATATCATATGAGGATTGATATGTAATATCATAAAAGGATTGGTATGTAATATCATATGAGGATTGATATGTAATATCATAAAAGGATTGGTATGTAATATCATATGAGGATTGATATGTAATATCATAAAAGGATTGGTATGTAATATCATATGAGGATTGATATGTAATATGGCAGTGAATGTTAAACAATTTCATCATAGATGCAGAGGAGACTTCAGGCAACAGATATGTGGTTCTACAGAAGCATCCTATGGGCAGAGCATGTAAGCAACGAGAAAGTTTTAGGGAAATTGAACCAAAGAGGACACTTGTATAATAAGAATGAGACACTTGAAATTAAGTAGGATCCATAATAAGAAAAGAAGGGCTACAAAATTTGACATTCACAAGACATTGATAACAAAAGGGAAACTGTGAATAACCTACCTAATGTGATCGAGTAAATGGATGACAGAACAGAGAAAAAGAAAAACCTCCAAGGATTGGTCCAGTACAATCTCCTAGAAGTCCATACGTCCATAGAGAGTTCATTAATTTCCTTCAAGATTTTGAATACTTGTATTTTGGATTTTATTTATTGACATTCAGATAATCAAATTATTCACTTAATTTTTGATATTGTAATTAAAAATAAAGTAAAAATTTTATTTTTTTTGCGAAATTCAATTCGATACAAAGAATGAGATGTTAAAATACCTGTGTATTTATCTGTTAAAAATTACAACAATATGGAAGGTTTCAAAATTAAAAATTAAAAAACGTTGGACATTATATATATATATATATATATATATATATATATATATATATATATATTTATATATATATAAACTTTGACCAAATTAAAAAAAAAATGCTTCTGTTAATAACATAGTACCGTGCGATCTATAGTACTGCTGTTTTTTATGCTATGGTGACGAGGTAGGATGAAGGAGCAATTGTTGCCATTCTAAGCTTAGTATTAATCGTCATTAGAAACAGTTGTTTGTGGCCGAAAATGCTCAGATACGGTACCAGGAAAAGCGTCAGACTTCGTCGTCTCAGATCGCTGAACAGAATGCAAGAGGAACTGTAGAACTGAAGGAAGACGAAAGGCGGCATGTAGAGAAAAGAAATAATCGAATAATGATGAAAAGACAAGGAGGAAAATAAAAAAAATATGTTTAAGAAAAGGGTCGTTGAAAAAGGAAATGGTCAGAACAAATTAGCATTGTCTGCACCAAAGTATATTCTGCATTATTAACTCCTTGTCTGATCGTATGTACATTAAAGCTTTGGAAAGTGTATTGAAGCGCATTTATATTTTGCAGTGTGAATAAATGCAGTAAATTGTGATTTATAGACATCAGGAATATTTATAATAGCTGCCTCGGTAATTTTCATTAATTGGTATTTTCGGGGACTAACTGGTAGGACACACAGCTTACTACTATCACATAACGTGATATGACAGTGTTCGACTGTTTCGTAAGAAATGCAACTATCTGTGATAGCAGAGTTATATGCCGTATAGTTATTAGAGAATGTGTGCTTCGGCGTAGAGTAATGGTCAAAGAGCTAATCTGATTGACAACACTTAGGACTGTATTAAAACTCAGTCAGATTAAGTAAATCTTAAATGTCAGGACAAAGCACACAAGAAAACTAAAAATGTTATTTTATTGGGTCTTTGTAAAATTAAACAATTGTTTATTGTAGACAGATTACAAGTTCACTTTTTACTGAAAAAAAAACTTTTTTGCAAAACCATTTCACGTATTTAAATATAAGAATAAAGACAAAAGGAAAACTTATCTTAGCCGACGCCTTTCGTTCTCGGTGGGACTTTACCGTGGCAAATGCAAGGATTTTATTTTGTAGCAAGTATCTATAACTATATATACAAGAGCAAAAATGTTATTGATTTTTCAAAATTTTAAAGTTAGGAACGCTCATCAATTTAAATATATGTACACATTTTGCTGTGCGTGCATATGTACATTTTAGTATATGTATGCACGTATTGTAACATAGGGATAACAAAAGAGAAAGAATTGAGGAATCCGCGTGTCATAAAAAAACACAAACCAGGATTCAGATTAAAGAAAAGACTTTTCAAGAAAATGAAAGGCAAAATGTTGCAAAAAATACGTAAAAAACAAGACAAAAAGTTACCATGGAATTGAAGCAAACTGAATGTATCAACGATTCTCTGCATATAACAGTTTTCTGCACAGAAATGTATATGTATATATAAAATCGACACATACAAGAAAAGGTAATTCAGGTACCAGTAGGTGTCGTAAGTATTTACTCAGGCAGTGAATCAAAAAAAAAAAAAATAGAAAAAAAAAGCTTTATCTCTATAAAACTATCCCGAAAAGAAAATTATCTAATATTCTAATACTAAATGGGAGAGAAATAATGAAAAACAGGATATAAACATTTAATATTTAACGCAAGCGTATGCTCTACGGAGAACGCAAGCTGACTGTATCTTGGGATGGAATTTCTATTGCCTTTATTATCTGTTATTAAATGTAGCTTGGGAAATAAACAGCATGACACATAATATATTCAGAAGTTACATGTATGTCTAAGATGAAATTATCTATTTGTTGAATGATAAACTGAATTTAGTGCATTAAGTTTTAAATCTACAATGAATTTCTGTCTATATTGTAACTATTTACCCTATTTGCATTGTTCAGACTATTGACCTCATCTTACCTGATAACCTGAAGAAGGCCGGAGCGTACAATGGTCGAAATGCCGTGAATATGGCAATAAAGAAGAGAACAATAGTCCGATAAATAAAAAATAAAGTAAATAGTGTAAATAGCTACAATGAATTTTTTTTTAAGCGTTTCACCCCAAGCAAGGCGAGAAGCCACTCGGACGCAATGGGTTACAGAAGATTTGGAGCAAGATCAGATAGGAGTGATAGAGGAAAGGATGAGGAGAAGGATAGTGGATAGATCAAGGCAATTGGAGATGTCGAGTGACATTACATTTGAATAGTTGGAGATTATAGCTCTCAGGGAAACTGGAATAGGGAAGGGAGTTCCACAGGCGAGAGGTGCGAGACATGAAGCTATTGGAGTAGAAGAGACGGCTACATTTAGGAGTTTTGACAATGAAAGGGTGAGAGCGGGATGCCAGCCTCGTAGGGCGCTTGAACTCATGAAGTCTGGGAACCAGCGAATGCAGCTCCTCGGAGCAATTGCCATGAAAGTATTTGTAAAAAAGACAGAAGGAGGCGACGGCGCGTCTGTGAGAGAGTGACAGTAGACGAGATGCCAGAACAGGGCCAATTATATTGCATATACGCCTCTGGAGCCTATCAAGAACCTCGAGGCAAACAGAAGGGGCTCCAGACCATATATGGCAGCAATACTCCATGCAAGGGCGAATTGTTGATTTGTAGATCTGGAGGATTGAATCCGGGGAGAAAAATGTCCTGGCGCGGCACAGGGAGCCAACTTTCCTTGCGGTGGACGAAGCAATTGACTCAATGTATTTGTTCCATCTCAGGTCAGCAGTCAATGTGAGACCGAGCTGCCGCAGAGAGGTGCTCTCGAGAAGTTGAGCGTCAGACATTCTAATGGAGGGCAGGGAAGGATCTCTGTGGTGATTAATAGAGAGCAGATTTGTTTTTGAGGCATTATTTTTGTCCTAATCATTCTAACCTATTTGATGGTTTAGTTAGAAATCCCGGTTTCGAAAGAAAAATCAAAAAAGGAAAATTGAATGTCTTTGGCTAGATGCGAAAGCGTCTCGTCAGTATTCTCATGATCTAGTTGACCGATTTTTCTTGCTTGATAAAGTGTCTGAATATGGAATTGTTTTCGCCGTTTCTTTCTCCTGTTGTTCTTAATTTTATTGAAATCATGTCTCCCAAGCCCACTATTTGGTGGGGGCGGAGGATTGGCCATTGATCCCCCCCACCAGCTCGATGCTTGGACTTAAGGTAAGCCGTACATTCATTTGTTATGAGGAAGAAAGCGGACAAAGACTTGCTGCCTTGTGAGTATAATTTCGCTCTACCGAAAACTCATTTTCATTTTTTCCTATTTTTTTTTAATTATTTATTTTTTAATGTTTAAAATTTATTTATTTATTTATTTATTTATTTATTTATTTATTCTCCCCCTACTCGTCAGTGTGTTTGCCCATAGTAACACATCTTTGTTCTAATCATTCTAACCTATTTGATGGTTTAGTTAGAAATCTCGGTTTTATTATTTTATTCTACTGATTAACGTTTATAATTTTACTCATGATTACCATTACTACTAAGACGGGAAGTCATACATACATGAACCAAATGTAAATGATTTTGTCTCTATTGTCGGTAGAATAAAAAGTCTGACAATCTGCACGATCCCAATCAGTTATGGAGAATTTCATTAGCAGAAAAAAAAAACGGTTGACTATCAGAACTCGTTTAGTCGAAAGCGCGTGGACGCACGCACGCACGAATTCATAGAGGATGACACAGAATATAAATGCAAACGATTCGATGGACACCCACCCATATACACATAGAAAAATTAGGTTCTGTAACTCTTTAAATGTTTTCAATAAGTTCCAATGATCGGTCAGTTAGATTTTCTGAACCGAAACAAATTCTGATATCCGGACTTACATAAACTATTCTGAATATAGAATATGCATATTTTCATATTTTTATAACCGTATGTTATTGAATGTCACTGCATAATATATGTGCAAACATACGGCTGTTTAAATTAACGTCTGCAAGGATAAATCTTCGTGTATGCTTTTATATTACCTTGTATATGTTGGAATGTATGAACTTTAAGTAAATATACCAACAATCTTTGTTTATTTTTCCAGAAGTATATTTTCATAAACTACGCGTGTATTTATAAACCTGCGTGTGGGCTGAGATCCCATTAAGGGTTTGAATTCTTTTTCTCTTATGTATGAGTGGCTAGTAGCCATAGTTCATTCCATTTCATCAGTATGTGTGAGTATTTGAGCGAATACTAGTGCTCCTCCCATCTCCATGAATGTGGTACTCACTTTTCTGGCACAGAATCCGCCCTCACCCGACCCCCCACCAAAAAAGACCCTAGATACTTTGAAGTGAAGAACAATCTGGATACTGTTTAGCGTCTGACTGTTATCGCAGATGTATCTTGGAAGTTCTTGTCTTATGAGAAAAGCACCTGCGACCCGACTACGCAGCCCGACAGGTCTCTTAGATCCTGCAACTACGTCACCATACTCTGTATCCACTTTGATTTGGACAGTCTTTAGTCTACTTGACCTATATTTTTGCTTACTCATCTTTCTTCTGTTTTTCATTCCTAAAATCCCATCTCGCTCGATTTACAGTCATACCAAAAAGGATTACCCAGTTCGGTTTGTTCGCTGGGTGGTTAACACATTCAACAGTAGTCTACAAATGGTAGTTGATAAAAGTAGCGACAAACTCCATTCTTGAAAACGCATTTACTAAGAGGAATCAGCTTAGACTTAGGTAGTAAATAAAGATAATAAAAAAGAGAACAGAGTAACGTAAAAGCAAAATGGGACTTATCTGTAGACGAACTTGATTATAAGATATCTTTTTACGCAATGTTCAATGAAGTAAGATATGTTTTAAACCTAAAATTACTTTTAATAGGAATCAAGAGAAACATTCTTTGCTCAAAATAGTTAAACCTAACTTGTGAAGATGATTTTTCGAACATCATGCATCTGCCAATAATTCCTTCGTTTTTCCTTCCTGACAGATGCTGAGTGCAAAAGAATTTCTACATTTCAAATTATCAAAGTCTATTGAAGGAATAGAAATTTAAAGAAACATTGATTCATAAAACCACAAGGATTTAGTTCATAAGATTGTGGATTGTAAAATGCAAACTCTTACAAGATCCGTAGTTGCGTTAAACCGGAAAAGCTGGTTTCAGACAAACACTGTAATGGATTGTAGCTTAGTATTCTGCAAAAGAAAAACAGATAAAATGATAGTGGACATATACATAAGTATATTGCTCTTTTGTCAAAAATAAAAAGTATTTCCTTCATATTCATTGATATATGGCAAGACTAAGCACCTTCAATGGAGTTTTGAACTACAGAAGTTGCACTGCATTTAGGAAATTCGTGAATGCATTTTCAGTTTCTATGGTATTTTCTTAATGTGCTTCATAAATGTTACTTTATATACAAGTACATGCGTTCTTTTTACTTATTCTTTTGAAAACGTGCTTTTATTTCAAACAATATAAATAAAGCGTAGTGTACGTCCGTCCGTTTTTCGATCTGAAGTAACAAGTAGGAACTACTATAAAATACACGCGATTAAAGATTAAATAACTAATTTAAAGTTAAATTTAAATATTAAACAGGGTGAAAGTTTAAAAAACAATTTTTTTTATTAATGGTTTAACTAATTTTGCTTTTTGTCTCAATTGCAATTGATATTGTCTAATTAAACTGTAATTAAAACTTAAGTGGGACACGGTACTTTGCTCATATGCTTTTTTTTCTTTTTCTAGCACACGTCCTGTGACGTATTCGAAATATTTCATAGTTCGTGTTCCCTAATGTCTTATAAGATTGACTTTATGTGAAGGGATCATAAAGAATGGTGATTTTAAAATAAAATAAAAATTGCGCTCAAAATAAATGCGGAGATCGGTTGCGTATACTAAGAAAAGATTATTCCGAATTTTGGTGTCGAATAAAGATAAAATCATATTATTATTTCTAAATTCTTATAACATTTACGTACATAGGACGCTGAAGGTAAACTATCGAAGGCCAAAAAGCCCTCTGCAGAAGCTAGACTAAAGTTCGCCCTTTTAGCCTTGTGCTGAATAAAAACCACAAATAAATTCTTACCAATATCCATTCACATTAGGTGAGACGTTGTATGAGGTGTACTGAAGAATTTAATGGCTGTTAGCAACCATATAATTGCGACAGCTCACGAAAAGTGACGGCGACAATCAAGAAAAGATTATTTGATATTGTCAGATTCATCACTGTAGAATCCAAGAGAATTTAAAACTAATATATTCATTTTAATATTTCAGTATGAATTTTTATAGTTTTCACTTATTTTCCAGCACTGTGATGCATTTTCTTTTATTATAAAGAAATGTTTTATCACACAGAAGGTTCCTCTTTGTAAAGTCATCTTTCAAGAAGAGAAAAAAAAGAGCATAAACACCTAATACACATCCACAATAAAGATAACCGCTAAAATTATACAGAAAATATTTAGTTACTTACAAAGTAGAAAGGTGAGAAAGGTTGGCAAATGCATAATGAGGAAGCGTTACCAGTTGATTGTTGCTAAGATCTCTGGAAAAGAAAGAAAAAAAGAATCTTGTAAACGAAAATAGGGATTAAAAACATCCACCAATAAATTTACTGAAGCTGATCTTTGTTGATGACTAAAATGTTCCGTTATCTATGAGATAATGGGATATCGTCTATCGTAATTGCTAAATGGGAGATTTTCTTAATTCACATTTCGAGATATTCCGTGTTTTTAAACTTTTCACAATTCTAAATCATAATTACCTAGATGATTGTCTTGTCTCATAACAGTCAGTTAATCAATTTAAAATGTACGTGCGCATTCCATGAATGTAATGTATTTGAAAACTTTTATTTGGAAGTAAATATATGTGCTGAAAATGTTGAGAGGAATCATATATTCACATTATCTTCTATACGTGTCAATTTAATTGCTATTACATCATTCAGTATGGTCAGTTTTACATAACATTGAGAACCATGTAGCTGCAGTTTGGCATAGAAAATCTTATACCACAAAATGTCAAAATTATTGTGACAAGAGTCAGAAGAATCTAGATGAAAATTAGTTTTGATGAATATCAGGTAGTATTCTATATTAGAGGTGAGTGCAGTTTAAATCGACTAAGCATATCAGAAGTATGCACATTTTTACAAAAACAAAAGTAATGAGATAACACATAGTGAATATAGGGAAATATAACTTGGGATAAAATGTTTCGACCATTTGCATAAATCTCGAGAATGATCAAAACTTAAAATTTGACATTTAGAAATTCCTTTTTATTTAGTGTGATTACGAGTCAAACATTAGTGTCAGCCATATATTGCGTTTCATTGTTCTCTAATTCGTTAAGTTAACCCAAAGATCGTCCAAAGATACACATCTGCGTAAAAAAGTTTAAGATTTTTACACTTGCGACTTTCATGACTGATTTGAAAAAAATATTTTATTTACTGAGCATTATTCGAGTATATGCATTTCCTTTAACCATAAGTAGTCTTATCACAATGTCAGTTCTTCGTTGTCTCATTCATCCGTTGTTTCTCAATTTTTCGTTGTCTACACTTCATGGCCTGTCAAATTTCACCTTCGATAGATGATTTTTCAAGTTTAGTGCAAATGACAGTAGAATAATGGTCATAAAACACGAGAAAAAAACTGCGACGATTTGATTCTGCGACCTACTGAGTAAATCCTTTTTCATTTATATTTTTATTACGGATAGTTGATTTAAGAAATTTCTACTAGTAAAATATAAATTACTGGCAATAATTGTTAATTAGAAAACATATAAATGTAGAAAGAAAACAAAAGTAATTAATTATTGAAATGGGTTAAGCATAATTTTAAAGAAAGATACATTAAATATTTTGAAATTGGAAAACAATAAAATAGAACTTTGTCGATTAATTAATAGAAATAATGGAATGTCATTTGCGATGGAATATTTAATAAATAATTAATATGAGAAATGAAAAGTGAAAAATAATGAAATGTATTATGCAAAGTTTACTTCGAAGTAATTTAGGACAGACATTGTGTTACAAGTAAAAGTAATTAAAATTATATAGAAATTATATTAGGAAATCCATTCTAAAAGAATTATTCAATTATACCGATCTCCACTGAAAATCAGTAGGGTATTATCATTGAACTGTTTACATTGGCATTTAGTAATGGAAAATATTTATATTTACTTGTATAGATACTGGTAGTAAATGCGTCAATATGGTCTCCATCGGATACGAATATTATGGGAATTGGTAAACAGAATCAGAAAAAAAAAGTCAGCCTAATGATACTGGAAATTATTAGAAATAAATGAAAGCAAACGTATAAATCATAGAGAAGATAAGAGAAATAGGTGTTTCCAAATCGAGGAAAAACAAGTGTAAGGACATTACGGGAATTAATACGACAAGTTACGAAGAAGACATTTCAAGTAGGAAACTGAATCTTTATTACATGGGGCCTAGATCAACAATTATATGAATAGATGAAAATATAAATATTCTATGACGAATGCAAGCTTGGCTGTAACCTATATAGTCCTTAAATTATACAACCAACAGTTTTTGTATTAAAATATTTTATTTTTCACCATAATTATTTTCAATATCATTCCCCCATCAGGGTGTAGCTGATCATTGCTCTCCACAGGTTCCTGTTCTTTATTATCTGGATTGCAGTGACTGAAAAACAGTGGAGTGGTTTTCTGTGGTCTTCTTTGTGGTTTGGAATTCAGAGCTTTTATTCCCTTGATTTGGTTGCAACTCAAAATATAAAAAGTTTCTATCAGGGATAACAAAAATACTAGGAAAATGTTTTGGGAGGAAGCATCACTGTGAAAAATCTTCGAGTATAAAATAATGGTAGTAATATATAAATATATAAACAACTATGCAAACACACACTATTCTCTATAACGATTCACCGACTACTTCTATGTACTATGTCCCTTCAGGATGTAGAAATCATGGTTCTCAATAACCTGTTAACTAGTTTAGTTTTTAGCAACGGTTGTTACTTTGCCAAGCCACCTACTCCTGTTCCACCATCCATTCATACACCGTATATACCTGAATATAGAGTTTTTATGATTAATATAATCTGTTTTTTACGCAAGTAAAGATTTTTTGAAAAGGTTAAAAATTATGCATTTTTGGAGACCGGAAACACAGGAAAAACTTTTCTGGAAAAAAAAATCAGGAGTTGCACTATACTCGAGTATATACTGTAAGGTCGGTGGCTTTCTGATGTCAGAGCCCAATTCTCTAAGCTCTGCTTCATTATGTGTCCAAGAAATTTCAGCTGTCTCTCTTCTGAATATGTGCCCTTTTCCATTTTCTTTAAGTCTCCTTCCTTATATGCTCCATACATGGTATTCTCAGCATCCTCCTGTAAAACCTCATTTCTGTTGCTATTCCAGTGTGCGTCAGGATTTCGGCGTCGCATTTTCCAACTTCTGTTAAAAGACTTCTGTACTTGTTTGATGTTGATATCTTCAATTCATAGTTCACATCATAGACTCTTTCTCCGACTGACATTCTGTCTTTTCCCAATTGATGGTTACTTCTGTTCTCACTTTCCTTACTATCTTGTCTAGGAAGTCCTGTTGTTTTCCTTCTGTCCCTGCCATTAACATATTATTGTTAAGATTATAAATAATAAATCTTGGTAGAATCTTCGGCTCCTTTAGTTTAGCTTCTCTGTAATGGTTGAATAAATGATAAATAATAATAACATCAACCTTGTGGGAGCTTAAAGACTGAAAACGGAAGAGAGGGCGATTGATTAAAAAGTATATGTGGGTCAGCTAAGAAACGATACTGTTTTGAGGGGTGAAGAACAAATGAAGATCATGGGAGACAGAATGGAAGAAGCTAGTCAATGATTGGTCCGAAGCAGTGTCAGTAACTTTTAGAATAACGAAACTTGAGCAATGATTGAGATAATTGTGGGGAAAACGCTGCTTCATCATTACGTCCTGTTTTAACAATAAAACCAGTTTAGAGAATGAATATAAACAGAAACACAAAAACCACAAAAGAATTTCTATAAAATTATGTCACAAATCATATAATGTATACATCAACCTTTATTTTCTAATGATAGTTTTGTTTATATATAGGAAAAGTCATTTTTATTTTAAATGTATATAAATGCGGATTAGCTTTTCTACCGGTGAGTTTTTGGGAATCATAGTGACAAGAAAATACTTTTGCTTAATTTCAGTGATATAAAGGAATCATACTCTTAAAAAGTTAAAAATTGTTAAATGATCTCTCATAAAAAGATCGTCAAACTTATTTATTGAAAACATATGCGGTAAAGCTATATAAAAGAATGCAAAATTGCGTATGAGAATTGTAAAATAACATCCCAACTTTTTCAATAAATCAGACAATTTTACATAATTTCGTCTGTAATAAATATGAATATATTGAACTTGAATTTTTTCGTAAATTTAAGAAACAATTTTGATCGCGTGTCGAAAAATTAATATTATAAATGAGCGAACTGTGAGAAAAATTCTTTTGTTAACGCCTACTAAACCGATTAGCAGTAACAATTGTGGATAAGTGGTTTAAATATAAAGGTTATTTTAAAATCTATGTTAACACATTTACTCTCTCACCTTCTCTTTCTCGCACTTGTTTTTGCGTGCATACTTGTAAAAATTTTGAAAATGTCTTGATTTAATTTTTGATGAGATGACATTATGTTATTATAAATTATATAATTATTATAAATTAGATAAATTACGTTATTAGATAAATTATAAATATTTCGTAACGAATTGATTTTATTCTCAATATACCAATTAAACTGTTATGGAACCTTACCCATAATAACATAATGGACTATTCCATGCGTAATAAATATTGCGCCTCGAGAGGAAGCAGGGAGTTCAGTCCGAAATCGGGCGACCGGATGACCGGCTGAACTCTCGGTAGGGGAGGGACCCGAACGATGCTACACCGAAGGGCAGAGTCTCTTTCGGGGAGGTAAACCGACCCTGAACCCGTTTATACGGGTTCAAAGGGCATATTTTTGGCCGAGCCCACCGGCTCGGAGATCCCACGGGCTCGAAGATCCCACGTTAAACCGGTCTTGTGCCACATGATGCCCTCGTGGCGGGAGTGACTAAATACTTTTCAGTCTGAAGTCTGGAGTGAGGTCCGTCAGATGAGTCAGTCAGTTGAGTCAGAGGCAGTCCGAAACAGAGTCGCGTTCAGACAATTACTACAAGACATTGGAATAGTGATACTGGTCGAGACTACATTGTTCTCCCTACTAAACCTGATTGTTCGTACTAACACTTTTCTATTTCTCTGTATATAGAGAATATATATTTCCTGTTTGTAATATATCTGTGTTATTCCATATCCATGTTCGAGTTCTTCTTTATTGGTTCTACCTTGGACTATCACCGTGGTACAAGGAACCGGACCATAACCCGTTTTAAATGAATGACTTCTTCATATCGATTATGTGTAATGCGTGATACACGCTTAGGCGATAATGTATCTTCCGATATATGACTGACGAAGCAGATTTTTTCCCGCAGTAGGTTGCCATTTCTTTCTGCGGTAGACCAGTTGCCATCCGAGGCAACCAAGAACAAGGCCTGTCCTGCTATTTACCCATAGCTGCCTGCTATTTACCCATAGCTGGGGGAGAAGAAGAGGATTCATATCTTTCCCAAGAGTATTAGCACGTAAGTGGACTGGATCCGATTCCTCAATCCGATCCGCTATCCATTACTCCACCGTGCCTCCTAGTTGTCGATACATTGACGTAAACATCAAATCAAAGTCAATCCCTGTTATGCATGCTTCTAACTAAATTTTTCTACTATAAAATAAAGTAATATTTGTTTCAAATGACATTAAGTATACTTTACATTTTCTAATTTTCCTAAAATAACTTTTGAAATAAGTAAAATTGAATTTTACATGATTTTTAAACGGTGAAATTTACTTTTGTTTACAAAACTCTCAATAATAGATGACAAGATTGATTTAACGTTAATTTTGATGACTAAAAAAAAAGATTTTTAGCTAAAATTTCGAACGTGCTAGAAAGAATTAAATTTTTTTAAAAATATTAAAAAATACCTTGTGTTACCTCTTAATAATAGTAAACATTTACATACTACAATTTTTCGATTAAAGTACTAACTTTAAACGTTCACTAGTTATCAGTCATTTTTCATTGGATAAAATAAAGAAATTTGATAAACAAAAAACAAAACTTAATCTAATCTCTGAAAACCCCAAAATCTTAATTTACATTTTTTCATTTCTTTACATGAGTTAAGATCTGATTATATATCGGCGTATGATATTGGATATTGGTTGTTTCATCTATGAACTTGAAGGCTACAATAATAATATGTGCACATTCTAGAAATCGTAGTATCATGGATTATTGGTTATTTTACTAAGGTTAATCGTGTAACGATTTAATGACTACTAGTAAGTTTGATATTTTTAAAACTTTTGAACCGAAAAATTTGCCATTAAGAATTAAGCATTGTTACTTAGAGAAATAGTCAGATATTTCCTTTTGTAACTGTTTCTGTGTTTAACATGAAAAACGAATAATATCGATTACGGTTTGTAAAGAGATAAATATTGAAATATCAATAGTTATAGCAATAATTCTTCATATGATACAACGTGCAACAATAAAAAAAATAAAACATTCTGTAAAGCATCCAAAGTTAAACATTTTATAGGAGTAGAGAGGTAAAACTATCACCCGGTTCATACTTCTTTCCCGTCTTTTGAGTAAGAGTAGAGGTTTATCCCTTGTTTCCTGCTTAGGATTGGGTTTCCGGTTCCTTCTCCTAAAGTTTACTCATTTTCTTTCTCACCCAGTATCGCCTTATTTATATGGGATGAAATGATAAAAAAACCCCCAAAAAACCAAAAACCAAAAAACCAAAACAAACAAAATACACCTCAAGCCCCCCCCCCCCCAAAAAAAATCTAGCACTCAGAGCTTAAATTAAACTCTGAGTGCTGGAGGCTGTGAACGTTAGAAGAAACACAACTCAAAGCAAGTTTTTCTGAGTGAATTTTGTTTTGATGAGTGAATTAATAAGGATAACAACAGCGTGCAAACATGCAGACGAGAATAAAGTAAAAAAAAAAATGATACTCACAATTGCGTCAATTTGGTGAGGCGACTAATGTCTTTTGGAATAACAGAGATATTGTTGAAATCTAAATATCTAAAAAAGAAAAAGGAAAATATATTTCTCAGGAAAACCTGATACAAGGAAAATCTCGGTTGGTGGAATATAAGATACCCGACAAATTTAACATGAAATATAAAATTGAATGAAATCTAGTCTGCCGCGGACTCCACTAGTATAGACAATTCAAAGTGTCTAGACATTGCATGATAATCATGCTTCTTTGTATATAGCATGAATTGCAATAGATAGCCATTATAATATACGTGAAGTTCTTGGCCCGACCCACTTTTCAAAATCTCATCAAATGATCAAACAAGAGATTTACTGGGAAGATTTCTTAGTCGAGCCGATAACTTTTAGTACTTCTTGTAGTTATTTTCTTCGATTCTATTCAATATACCGTATATATTCATCTCATCTCGTATGGTTTTCAGATTGTAATATGGCTTTCGCTTCTCTGGATCAACTGCTGATGTATTAACGGTTATTGCTGAAAGAGTCTATTGAGTTTTAGATAAGAATAGAGAAGGTCGAGCTGTTGCTTTAGATATCTCTAACGTATTTGACAGGGTTTGGTATACTGGTCTTCTTCAGCCTTATGAAAGGCTATATTTTTGAACGATTTTTAAAACTGAATCAGTATTTCTGATTTTCGGATCACGAAATGAATATGGTCTTCAACGAGCACAATTCAAGATCTTTTTTTTTTTTTATTAATGTAGGCATCGCACATTGCTCTATCCTTGGACCTACGTTATTCCTAATTTTCATCAACGATCTTTCTGATTGCACCAATACTTAACTCAGTATCTATGCTGATGACACAACTCGTCTTAATAGTAAGTCTGATCAGTTCGATATGATCAAATTGACAGCTGATCTTAAAAATGACCTGTTAATTTGGGCAAAGATTTATTAATTTTAACGTCTACAAAACGAAATTGCTCTCTATTAATCGTCTGCAGAACCCTTTCTACCTTCCATCAACATGGCTGGTACTAACTTTCATGAGAGTGACTCGTTGCGCTTTTTCGGACAAACGTTTTCTGCTGATATGAAGTGAAAATATTATATTAAATCAATTGCTAGGTCTTCTGCTAAGAACATTGGTTCACTGTGTCGTGCTAGACAATTTTTTTCTCGCTCGAGTCGATCGTACATTCGTCTACATAAGTCTACATTCGTCCATGCTTGGAATATTGTTGCCATATATAGTCTGGTACTCTTGCTATATCTTTGATAAAATACAAAGAAGAATCTTTAGGACTGACCTAGTATCTTGGCTTCAATCACCGCCGTAATGTAGCTTTTTATAAATAATTTCATGGTAATTGTTATGAATTTTCCTGTATTATACCTAGACTATGAATTTAAGCGGAGAACTAGATTAGCGGCAAGATCATCTTACAATTAAAATGGCTAGATGCAACTGTAAGATAACAGTTTCTTTTCTAGTACTTCTCACTTATGCAACTCTCTTCCGATTTCTTGCTTTTCAGTCGAGTTTGATCTTCAAAAATGTAAATGCAATGTCAGTCGTTATCTGTTTTCTTGATTTCTGTTCTTTTATTGCTCTCCTTTTTTTTTTCTTATATACTTTTACACGCAATACGACCTCATGCGTCTTAGTGACTTTATTGCCTTGTTTGGGGTGAAATGATTTAAAAAATGTATCCTGGTATCCACCATACAGGATGAAGAGGGGTTTTAAGGGTCAGAAAAATTATGTCATAAGTCGCCAAATAATTCATGCTAGGCATTACGAATTGTGTTATTAATATTTAATTAACATTATACATCACTGAATCACAATCGTTGGCATTCAGTGAAGACTGAATTCACTTTAATAGCGAGGAGAGCCTTCTATCTCTGCGGTGAAACTCCTCCAAACTGACTACTATCATCATCTTGGTTTTTATCGTGACAACATTCGACCATTGTACTACCTGGTTTAATTAGTCACCTTATAAATACAGATAATACCGATGAGATACTCACAAATCTGTTGTATCCATTGGTATGTCTTTAGGAAAATATTTAAGATTCTGCTTAATACAACGCACAATCGTTCCTGAACAGGTGCAGTTGGGAGGGCAGTAGGCACGAGGGTCACAGCTGTTTTCCATTTTATCTGAAAATAGTTCAATAATTATATCCGTTATTAGGTAAGTATCTAAACCATGACAACGAAATGTTACCTTCATTTTTCATAATATAAAGAAGATGAAGGTAAAAACCTGATAGAAACAACATGCTAAAAGGCAAGATGATATTCCGGAAAAGAAAAGTACAGGTAATGACATGCCTATAACATACCTGCTCTTGATAGAGGAAATCCTAGGACGTCAACTTGTTGAAAAAAATATTATTCATTAGAAATCCGAGGGCATTTATCAGAACAGCATGAAGGATATACAAAAGGATCCATCATGAGAACAAATGATTATTTATTGATATAATGAGTCATATGAAAGTTAAAACCAAAAATAAACCTGATATTGGAATGAGTAAGCTACAAAAAAGCTGATGGCATGTTAAAATATTAATATATCATTTCTTATGCGATGAAGAAATGAATCGTAAAGCTAAATGCTAGAGGATAATCTCTAATGAAGGTAAACATAAAAAATAAGATATTTAAGGAAACATCATTTTTATCATTTTTTTGTAATAACAGTGACTAGTTTTACGTTTAACTGAAAACCTGCGGAACTATATCTCCTTTTGCAGTTAACAGCAAAACTTTTGCATTGATCAGATATTACAGCTGCTACCCATTACTGATAGACTCAAGTTAGTTTTATTCATAAATGGAAATAACATTCATTTACTCGCTGACATATCTCTAATATGGTGTTAATGGCATCTCAAGCTAGCATCTGCATTTAGACTACTCGAATACAGCGACAATCTTTTTCTATTGCTTCTGGGGAATTCCCTATTTCTAATTCCCTAATTTCCGACAGGAACAGTTTGAAATAATTAACGGTGTGAAAATGCTATTCCGACTTTAGCTAAATTAACCTAAAGCGAAACCAACTGATGTCTCACCAGCTGAGTGCACATTTGCGTCAGACAGGGAAGTGATTTTAATATATCTTGCGGAATTTTAAGGGCGGATAAAATTTCATTTTTCAGAAAAAATACAACTATTTAACGAATTTTGACGGCTTGAAAAATAAAATTGAAACACTGGTCCAAATAGGATCTTTATTGGAATCGAAAACTATAAGTTTGTGTATCGCAAAGGAAAATAAGAATCAACGAAAGAAATTCATTTGCTAAACATTGATTAGAAAAGAACATCTTGGAATATTAGAAGTAGATTCGATAAAACAGAATGAAATTAAAGAAAAATTAAGGAAGGGTTTATGTTAAAAAAAAAGCAAAATTTTGGAAAGGCATCAAAAGATACAAGTCACATCTATAAGATATTTGAGACTATTCTTGCAGTGAACAAGAGAATAAGAGACTCATGATTAGAGAATACGTATTATTGAAAAGTTGAAAATGCAAAGAATTACGAGACATAAAAATGATAACTCGTTGTTATTTTAGTGCTTGACAAAATCCAAAATATCTTTTCGAAAAGGTTAAAAGAATTAGAAATTCGAATAATTGAAATCATCCCTAAAATCTACTGAAAAGAGAGGCTGACGGTTGATCGCCAGTGAAGACCATGATTATAACACCATCAAAAATAATCCGGTAATTAAAAAATTGCCTAATACTCTAAAAATGTACCATATTAAAAAGCTGTTAATTTGACAAAAATGTTTGATATTAAGAAGTAAAAAAGTCAAATTTGATTGAACAATACTGATGTAATGTTGCCTATAAAAAAGATGTCTGTAAAATACAACCCAAGTGTGAAGTGATATTCTCAAAATTCAGTGAGTATGAAGAGCAGAAGCCTTAAACAAACATATCACTTTTGGAGCTGTTTGTTTCTTTCCTAGAGACAAGCATTTGTACAATTCACAACTTCAAGCAAAAGAAATCTGAAATTAGAGAAACCTACCCATTATTCCGCTTGGACAACAAGGTGTGGTGCCTACATTACAGCCAATTTCATTATTGTTGGTATCTGGAAAAGGAAAAATAACAATGGATGTCCTAATTGTATATTGTGTTATAGAATAATAGAAAAAGAGATAGAAAAGATTTCAACAAGATTTAAATATACTTGTTTTGTTTCTAAAATCGATTATAAAGCATTCCAATTTGTATTTAATTCAGTAGATCAAAATTGCAATTGGATAAACGTAAAAATGCTGCTCAGTCGACATTCGCCAATCAGTTTTTGATCCAAGCCATAATCTTGTATTAATTATTTCTTGTATTTTAAAAGAAAGTGAAAGAACTTATTTTCGTCTTATCTTAGATTTTGGAAGTATACATAAAAAGTTCACTATGATCAGTTTTATACATACCCAGATATTCTAATATAAAAGAAAACCTGTTACTTATATTAATTTCTGGATATCTAACCAAACAGACAACACCAACCAACTGTAAAACAGCCAGCTTTCGCTCACATAAACCACAAAATACAGCCAGGTCTAATATCAAAGCTCTTAAAAATGAAAATCTAAGAGTACAATTTTATGATAAACTAGAGTTCCAATTGATATTCCTAAATCTATACCAAAGAAACATAGAAGAATCAAATAATGTAATCGTATCTTTCTTAACCAAAGCAGGTGAAACCGTTCTAAGATGGAAAAATTTTCCACTGAAATGAACGTTTTGTGTTTAGAAGATGAAGTGTAGTTTTTCTTGTGTATGTTGCTATCAGTTTTACCTTCACAAACAAGGTCTTTTGCAGTTAGACTTAGTATCGGCATGTCCTTAAATTTGTGTGGCGTGAAGCAAACAGGCCTTCCGGATACGATAGTCTTGCGTTTAAGCCATTCCGGTAGCCAAGATAGGTGGCAGTTGCAGTTAAATGGGTTCGACATGATGTTCCTGAAAATTAAGGTAAAAAAATTAAGAGGAACAGTTGATACTGTAGACATGAAATTAGTAGTTTTCAATTAATTTACGAAAAAAACCCCAAAACAAACAAACAAAAAAACAACAAAACAAAACCGATGATCAGTAGAGGTAAGTAAAGACAAAATCACAAAAGCATTAATCTTATGTTTTAATATGAGAGAGCGTTGAAAACTTTTCGGTTGACTCTTCCCAATGACAAAACATCAAACTCAAAAAGGGAAGGGTTTCTTGGTCGGTTGGCATTCCCTCATATTAGCAATCGTGAAAAATTGTGAAAGAAATATGAAGTTTAGGAATATTTTCCTCTATGAATAATTAATAAAAGTTGAAGAGTAGTTGAAGGAATAAATACGTCTCCCTGTTGAGCAACAATTACAATGTGACTGAATTACTTTTATACTGTGTGCATTGACCTTTTCGATTTTAAACAATAATATAATAAGGCTTGCTTGGGAAAATTTTCTACGGGCACTCAGGAGTACGAATGTAGATTTTTAAGGCCAAAAAACTTCGGTGGTATCTTTAAAGTCTAATTTCTAATGCCATACTAAACAGAGCTTGGTAAATACCAATAAGAAGTTTATTGATAGTTGTTATCAAGGACGATACATCTCATTCATTCGTGTGAATAATAAAACGATTGATAAGTGGAATAAAAAAGCTCTACTCACAGCGTAGAAAGATAATGTAGTTTATCAAATGCGCCTTCCATTATACATCGGATTTGGTTATCAAAAAGGGATCTAGAAATGAAAAAAAAACAATCAAAATAAAATAAGAGAAATATTCAATAAAAGGAAACTTCAGAAGAGAAGTTAATTACTTTAATATTTGATGCACTTCATCTATCTCTGGAATATTTACATAAAACCAAAAATAGTGAACGGATACTTGGTGCAGCAATAATTTTTGCATATTTTCTTGAAGTTTGTATAAATAAAGATAAAATGACGGTATATATATATAGATATATATAATATATATATATATATATATATATATATATATATATATATATATATATATATGAAAACTTTAGAAATCTCGTACGACAAATATATAAAAAATAAATACTAAAAGGTAGCCGTAAAGCAAACAATATAAATCAATATATATATATATATATATATATATATATATATATATATATATATATATATATATATATATATATATATATATATATAGATAGATAGATATATAGATAGATAGAAACTGTGCCAAGGATTTCGATATTAATACTCAGAAATCAGACGCAGAAAAATGGATACAAATATTTTAGGATGTAGATGAACTGTTAAAAAATGTGCATGATTTAAAAGAGAAAAGCAATTATGCATAAATAAGAAAACTGACACCACCTTCGTTGTTTCATAACTTTTCAACTGCTGTTCGTTTGGGCCTTGCTCAAATAAATTCTTGACGCAGTCTGTAATTTTTATTTCTTGTGTATATAATACTCTTATTCATTGTTTTATGACATAATCGGTGTCCCTCGGATGAGATATATCCTAAGAGGAAAAGCGCTGATAAATTCGTTTTATACAAGATCACACTCTGATTTGGCCAAATAAGAATCTCACGGATTCCATAGAACGATACCAAAAAAAAAAAAAAAAAATCAATAATTTCAGAATCCCCAGGAAGGACAACAGAAGGAACAGAAATCTAAGAATAAAGCCAATATACCCCCTGGAAGAAAATTTGAAAATATTACCAAAGATGACAAACGTTTGAGGAAATTCGGCAAATACAGTGACTTAAAAATTAGGATAAAACAATAATGATGAGGATGATAGTATGAACGAATAATCCACATAAAACGCATTGTGTATCCCTCAAACACATACATCAGGTGTGTCAAACTGGCGGCATTCAGCCTTTTACATGCATCTTGGCGTCACTCACAAAAGTTTCATATCGAGAATTTGGTCTATGTTGGTAATGCAAATTTTTAAAAACAGTGAGATTTTTTTCAATTTGTATGATTAAATTGTTTATTCTATCTCAATGTTTTTTGTATTCGAATGTCAGCGACTATTTTTAACTTCCGGTTAATCATGTGATCGTCCTTGACATCTAAATAAAGTAAAGTGAAAACGTTCGTAATTTTGTAATATTTTGCCTTAAAAATGTCGAATTCTACTCCATCTCGTAAAAAGAGAAGATCATCTGAAGAAGGACGTGTGTTTCAAGAAAAATGGGAATTACAGAACTTTTATACCACTGTTAATGGAGAGATAAACTGTTTGATTTGCAACCAGTGCATTGCGACGTCAAAAGAATATAATGTGAAAAGACATTATGAAACAAATCATCGATCTTATGATAAATATGAAGGAGATATGCATGTTTCAAAAGTGAAGGAATTCAAGGTTGAGTTAACATAGCAACACAGTTGCTTTACAAAAATTCAGAAAGGCAACGTTAGTTCTGTTACTGCAAGCTTTAAACTCTGCAAAATGATCGCCCTCAGTGGAAAATCTTACAGTGAAGGAGATTTCATAAAGTGATATCTTGTAAAAACAGCTGAAATTGTATGTCCAGAGAAGTCACACTTATTGCAAGACATTTCATTAAGCAGGAATATCGTTGCTGAACGGATTGGTGAAATGGCAGGTGATTTGAGTCGACAGTTGAAGACTTTATCATCAAGTTTTGAACATTTTTCTATTGCTCTGGATGAGACTGTTAACATAGCTGGAATAGCACAGCTCGCCGTTTTCATCAATTATTATGACAATAAATTTCAAATTTATGAAGAACTAATTGAACTTGTCCCAATGAGTATAGTCTTGATTTGAGTAAACTTGTGTGTTTATCTACTGATGGTGCTGCCAATATGGTTGGGAGACATAATGGTGTTGCTGTCAAGTTAGGTACAAAAATAGAAAACATATATCCAGATTCATTCAAGCATTTTCACTGTATAATCATTAGATCATGTGTTGAGTTTTATCACAAAAACAGTGAACTATATCAGAGGTCATGCTCTGCGTCACCGTCAGTTTAGCCAGTTATTGGAAGACATGAATAATCAGTTCACAAATGTCCCATTCTATACAGAAGTTTGGTGGCATTCATGTCGCAAGATACTGAAAAAGATTTTTTTTATTGCGACACGAAATTGTTATGTTGTTGGAGATGAAGGGTCAAAGCACATGAATTGAAAGATGAAAGCTGTCACCAAGATCTAGCTTTTTCAGTGGATATTACTGCACAATTAAGTTACCTTAATTTGAAATTACAAGGTAAAAATAAGCTCATCACTCAGTTATATGATGATATCAAGTATTTCATTGCAAAATTAACTTTATTGAAGTCACAGTTGTCACACAAAACTTCATTCATTTTCCTATGTACAAGGAGTTGAAAAAAACTGCCAATACTGAGTCTGTATTTATCTTTGCTAAGTACAGAAATTACCTGGAATTGCTGTCAAAGGAATTTGACTGAAGATTTTGTGATTTTTCATCTTGTGAAGATCAGTTTGCATTATTCTCAGCATCCTTCACTTTTGATGTTGCTCAGGCAGAGGAAAGTTTACAAATGCAACCCTCCATGTGCCCAGAGTTTGGCATGCCTCTTATACATATATATATATCTTATACACATGCAAGCTGTGATAATGTGATAATCTAATTTTCCGAATTACTGCAGCGTGATGAGTTGTACACAAACACTTCTGATCATATTCTAACACTCAGAGCAGAGGAATCATTTGTACGTGATCATGTTATACTGTTGGCGGAAAATGAGTGAAAAGAATGGGGGAACAGATTAATATAAAGTTTTGTGGTCAATAGTGTTAATGAAAGTTGAACCCTTTTAACAATAAATTAAGATGAACATGGAACGAGAAAGTTTTTGAGTGGGTTCAAATAAGTGCGAAAAAAATATGCATAATAACGTAAGTTGGTAGATAAAACACAAAAAACTAATGCAACAAAGTGGAAACACCGGTGTGCTCCGATCGAAGATTAAGAGTGCCACTGATAGCAGAAAAAATGGATATGTAGTGACAGATTCTAATAGAGAATTTAGAAATGAGAAAAATGATGCGTTGCTAGTTCCCGAGTTTCTGGTTAAGATATCCATTACAAAAGTCTATTCACTAAACTTGCCACACCTGTGATTTTGATTATTTTTCCAAAACTGAAAAATATCCAAAATGGACAAAAATTTACTTCTATTCCGGATATCTAGCAACATGTGATTACATTATACAAAGAGGTTTTAGAAAACAATTTGTAAGAATAGTAAACTGGGACCAAGTAAATAAACTTTATTTTCTCAGGAACATTTAGAGAATTCCACTTATATATATATATATATATATATATATATATATATATATATATATATATATATATATATATATATATATATATATATATATATATTAATTCTTATTGTTCAATATATATATATATTGAACAATAAGAAATATTAAAAAATTAAAATTTTTAGACACATTGGGTTGTATATTAATATTTTTTCGTTTTATTATTTCAATTACATTCCTCAACTAGTTTCGGCCAATATAGGCATCATCAGAAGAAAAAAATCTGCTTGTTAGTAGCAGTGAACTACAGAAATGAATATACATATATATATATATATATATATATATATATATATATATATATATATATATGCACACACAGATAGATAGACCTTGCACTTACATATTCACGACACCTAGGATCAGTTCAATATCCGTTCACCTTTTGAAACGTTTTAAACGCATATATATATATATATATATATATATATATATATATATATGCACACACAGATAGATAGACCTAGCGCTTACAAATACACATTAAAAATATAATAATAAAAAGAAATATCTAACCTCAATAAGGGATACCTTTAACGACAACAACTATGAATAATAATAATAATAATAATAATAATAATAATAATAATAATAATAATAATAATAATAATAAACAACACTTACAAAAACCGAAGATTTGGCATTATGTTGTAGGTTTCATTATCAACGCAACTAATTCGATTTGATGCCAGCTTCCTGTAAAAAGGAAAAAAAGATTAAGGGAATAAGTGAGCAATATGAATTACTCAAATATCGCGTCGCATTGACATACATGAAATGCGTAGAGTGAAGAAATGAATCAATAAAGTAGGAAAAAACCGGCATAAAGCGATAGATAAATTCAGAATTTGATTTGCGTACACATATAATCCGTAGCGCATACAAATATATAAACGTATATACAAAATAACGATGAAAGAAATTTGTAATTTCCTTCTTTCAAGTCTTTAGAACCTAACCATGAATCATTTTAGCTTTCAGTGGTCGTGTATTAATGCTAATAATAATTATAATTTAATGACCCAATTTTAATAGCGAAAATGAAACCTATATGAACAAAAATCTTTCCTACCAGCGAATTAAGATATATATCCACATTAGTCATTACCTCACCAAACACATTTCTACTTATGCTTGTATAAATAAATATATTCTCTATGTGAATGCTCATCATTATCAAAACTTAAATAAGCTCTACATCAAGGGTTGTTTACAGAATATATATAATTATTTGCTTCTTGCAATCACTAAGTTTAAACATTTTTCTCTGTTTATTGCTATTGTATTCTTGCTAAGAGAATCAAGGAAACATTCCTGGAATTAGTATTTAATAAACCAGCAGTTATCTTCCTTGGATAGATTTGTTGTCACTCTATAATTAATAAATCAATTGGAAATGACACTGAAACGGTGACGTTTCAAGTGTCATTTCCAATTGATTTATTCAATTTAGGGTACTTCAAGTTAGGGTACGTCAGTGGTTTTATGCTAACAAAAATGACACTGATTTATCCTTACTTACAATCTTTGACCTATTCTACCAACGTAGCATCGCATTGAACTGGTAAATTACCGAACTAATATGATGTGGAAGTAGAAAATCCTTTCAGATCGATCACAGCATGGATCGGGAAGCATAGGTAATACGTGGATTAGCAGACATAACAGATTTTCAAACTCGCATAAATCTACCGAGCAAACCTTGTACTCATACCACCAATCTATAGTATACACAAATAGACGGGAATTCTTTTTGTGGGTGGGGAATTTGGGTTAACAATTTCCAACATTTTCTCGAATGCTGGCACCTACAACATCTACCGAGTATCCATTTTCACTCATGACTTTCTTAATAATTCAATTTCTGAATTTTATTTTCTGTCTGAGAATATTATCAGGGCACAATGGATGAAGAACTTAATTAGGTTGATCTTTTGATGTTTTGAACAGAATGAATACCTATGAATTGTTAGTTTTTGCGACACTGGCATGAGAAACCCTGAATCCGATCTTTGTATCAGGACATCAAGGAAAAACACCATTGTTCTTTTCACATGGAAATTGTAGCGCCCAGTCTTAAGTGTTTGATGATAATACCTTAACCTCACACCTATTATCGTACACACAAAACGTTATCACCGTAACTAGCATAATAATTCAATTCTATAACACGTGTAAAAACCAAAAATATATTTTCCATCGTCAGCCCCAAAAAGCTACTCATAGCTATCCCATCTATTTACCTATACACGATCTTATCGAAGCTAACTCCTACATTGTGGCGAACTTCAACTTAAAGAAGACAACTTTAGAAAAACGAGATTGCAGACAAATGAATACGTTACAAAGCCTGAGCGCAAATATCAATAGTCTGTTTCAACGGAATGCAGTTGAATAGATAGTTGATATCAAATAAGCACATACATTTATCATCAGAACTGAAAGGAAAGTTCTGCATGCAATTGGCAAAGGTGAAAGAGTCTTTGACACAAGTAATCGAATACATTTCACAGCACATGCTGCAACAAAACAACCGACCACTTTGTCAACTTGTGCTATACTGACCTCCCCATTGATAAAATTAGATAAAAGGGAAGATTTTTTTTATGGGTACTTGTACTGAATCCACAAACCTCCACCAGAAGAACTGTTTTAACTGAGTAAAAGCTTTTGAATGTTCTACTCAATTAATTTTTTTCTATCATGTATTTTGTCTGGTACCAAGTTTATAAATGTGTCCCCATCCCGCAAACCCCGCCATCATTTTGTTGAAATAATCATCGTAACTCCAACAACAGGTTTATCGGATTTAGTAATAATAAAAGATTTATTTCGACGTATACATGGGGAAAGGTGAAGCGTGATAACATGAGAATTGGAAATGAGAAAGTATGATAATTTTAATTCAAAAAATATTTGAATACTAGCTACTCACAGTAAACATGCTATCAATGTGCACAAGGCATTATTGTTGCAAAGAAAAGAGTGAAAACGTAAGATGTTGGAAAGAAAAAAAGGAAGGAGTGAAAGATAAGGAGGAGAAATAAATATGGCTCCGAGAGGAAATGACAGAAAAACTAAAAGAAGAAAGATGAAAAGATGATAAAGAGAATATTACATTTTGTTGGCTTAAACTGACTATTAAAAATTGTGTGAATTGATATTCTTGAAAAGTGAAAGATGACAAGTATTTCTAAGGGGAAAAAAGAGAAAAAATAAAGATGAAGATAGTAAAAAAAGAAAAAGAAACAAGTAGAAGCTGAAAAGTATCCAAAAAGAGAACAAAAAACAGGAAAAAGAAATGGAATGCTACAACGATTATAGAGAAATAAAGAAAGTGTAGAAATACTTACAGAATCATTAAATTTGTTAACCCACGAAATGTAGCCGAACTAATTTTATTCAGTTTATTATAAGTGAGAATCCTGGAAAAAAGTAACAAAATATCAATAATGGAAGGACAAATAAAGTAAGAATTAAAGAATGTTGTCCGTTTATAAGGGAGAGTAGTGAGACAATACTGATGACATCTCTCTCTTTCTCATACACTATCAGACGTTCTCACTACTGCTATGACGTCACCTCCTACCATTTCATGTTTGAAAGCTTCGTTACAGAGGAGACAACATTGCTGGTAGTTAAAAACAGAAATGCGTCAGTGGTCGTTCTGATGACATTGTATACTGGAGTTACACCATCTGTTCCATGACCGGGGAGTGGTCTTAGGGTCGCTGAGCAGCTGAGCACCTCACCAGTTCAAACCACATATGTGAGTGGAAATTTGGAGAGAAATCTATTCATGTTAAGCATGTCTAGATCGGAATTCATTCCTCCAGATCAAACCTCTGCCGATATTTTCCATCTTGAAGGTACGCCTTGGACACGGACAAATGGCTGTTGATTCAGGCGGGGGAATCCTCCGGCCAGACTGATGACTAAGGTGTAAGAATCCAGCGATGTTGTGTCATCACCGCACTGACTACGTACATAATCATGGAGTTCAGTCTATCTCATTGTGCTAGATGGAATCCGCCTTTTTTTGGCAGGTCTTGCTTTTAATCCTGCTGGGTGTTTAGCCACTTTCCTCACTAGAAAAAGCCTGGTAGAGGAATCGGTTTAGTCGCTGATGATCTGACCACGTGGCATGTAGGACTGGGTTACATGGTACCGATAGCACTCATAAAGACACTTAAACTGGAGTGTAAGTTTTCAGATAAGTGAAAGTTCTTGACTACTATTTGCAATGATTAGAAAACAAATATTAAAACGATCGGTCAGGAAAACAGGCATTACAATATACAATGTTAAAAAATGAAGTGTGTGAATTTGAGTAAAATAAATAGACCTGATTGCTCTGTTAGTGTATTTCTATATTTATGCGTATTTTATTAATTTAGAGTAATTCTTTCGTTTTTCGAAAACTGATCGTTCATTGAACAAAATCTCTTATTATTAAGCTTAAATCTGCTTGTAGTCTGGCCTTAAAAGAAAAGTTACATATTAATATCTAAAAAAATCAAATTCAAATGTCTTCTGCTCGTTTTTAGAAATTTTATTCAACTTTTTTTGCTTACAAACCGGTACCTAATGTATGTAGTGGTTTTGTTTTTATTGTGATGGAAGTCAATAACACGTGTGTTTGTGTAAGTGTGTGTCTCCGCCCGCATCTTTTGTATCTGACTCGATTTCAATAAATAATGGAAGCGTTAGGAAGATTCTATAGTATAAAGTATCATACAAAACGCTTACATGGACACTTACACTTCTTATAAACTTTTCCAAATCATTGGTAAATTTCTTTTCATAAAAGAAATGTAAAAAACTCACGGATTTTGGATAATCGTTAATTAGAACCGGGTTATGAGAATCTTTTGTTTCAATTGTGACTATTTTATTTTTGTAATATTGAGTCAGTGGCAAATGTCATTAATCTATACGATCATATGAACATTAAATTAAATATATGATCTGTTTATAAAGTTTTATCTCAACACTCATTCAACCATTTTAAAGGGTTTAAAAATGGACCTGATCCATTCATTTTGTAGATTTAGAATGAAACGGAATTTAATCTTAAAGAAAATGTTACGCCATTAAAATATTGAATGCCAGTCAAAAAACTAAATAAACTAATATTTTATTTCAAAATACAAAAATATGGAATTTGGAGCAAATTTCTTCGTTGCGATATTAAACAACTCAATCAAAGGGCAAAGTTCCGTCAAAATACTCACAGTTCTTGCAATTTTTCCAAACCATCAAATGCCCCGTCTTCAATAGTCGATATTTTGCAATTTTTGAAATCTCTGGAGGAAAAAAAAAGACTCTTAAAACGTTTTCGTAAATAGCCACATGTTTTAGAGTAGATAAAAAGTAAGTTGTGATAAAGAAGTTGATAATTGCAAGTATATATTTCCCAAATCTTAATTAAAAATTTCATCCTCATACCCAGGAGAGCAGTTTACCGTTGGGCCCACGAAGAACGTTCCAGCAAGTAAGGTTCTATTTTCGATTTTTAAGGATTATGTTTTCGAAAGATTCAGATCTGCTCAGGTTCGTATCCGAAACGCAAACAATGCAATTCCTAAAGAATTAATGGATTTATTTTAATCCAATATTTTAAAAGCAAACTGGATCAAATGTGGTTCCGCAATCAAAGAGGAGCACGGACTCTATCTCTGCCGAAGAACGCAATTTCTTTGCTAAGATTTTTCGAATGCGCAGGCCAATAGACGATATATATATATATATATATATATATATATATATATATATATATATATATATATATATATATATGTGTGTGTGTGTGCGTGAGTGCGTGTGTGTGTGTGTGAAGGGGGGTTAGAATTTTTGTTATGAAGTATAATCGTTATTATATGCCTTTCTATTTGGAATAGTATACGTATCTTGGTTTCGGCTGTGTCATACTCTCATTCATTTGAAGAGACAGACGCAAGGTAAATAGACAGGAGAATAATAACTAATTCGTTATATGGCCGCAAAGAAAATAGAAAATGGTATGAAAATAATTTATTCTCGTGAATTGAAAAAAATGTTCGATTCAAAATTCCGAGAAGGTTACCGTGTATGACGACAAACATCTTAAGGCTGGAGGACATAAGACTAAGAGGAGTATTACTAACCCGAATGTAACGTCACACATGCACACACATTTTTAGCAATCTTCTCTGTTAGCCCTTATCTTGACCACGCCTTGTTACTGAGGCGCCACGATGATGAACGAAAGAAAAGTGAATGAGTTAACTGTCATTATTATCTTTACTATTCAACCAGAAGTAACAATATCAGTTGCCTTATCCATTTTCATTTTTGTTAAATAGAGGTTTATATATATGATTAACTGATAAAATATCCTATACGAACGTCTTATATTATGATTTTGACAATTATCTTTCCTTTCTTACTTACATCTAATTCAGTTTTGACATATTTCTCTTCACTTTCTGACAGACTTTACAAAAGGTTCAACTCAATGAAGAGCAGTCTAATTTTTTAATACCATTGATAGTCGAGACAGACAGTAATACAATAAATAGCATTTAATAAGAGATGAATAAAGTGGAACTAATGTTTAAGTCAGTTTTAAAATATATGAAATTATTAAGTATTTAAGGAAGAAGTTAGCACATACACACAGATATTACACGCTTATATATTTAAAACATCTAAATTCGGCCAATGATTCTGAAATTATAAAACTCGACGAATACACACTTTTCAAAGTTGAATATGCATGCTTATAAAAGAAATTTCACTTACAGAATCTGTAGATTAGGCAGTCTTTTCAGCACACTGTTCGCTTCAATCCTGGTAATATCATTGTTAATCAGCTTTCTACAATACACAGGAACAAGTGAGTAACATTTTAAAAGATGCTTTAAAAATATAAGTAAACATCATAAATACAAAACAAACAAATCCTATAAGTGACACTTAAAAAACACTCTCCTGAAAGAGGGCAATAAATTTAAAAAATGATAGTGGTAAGGAAAACTAAGTCATTTTTATTCGAACGTAACAAATATATTATTACACAGGTTAGTAGTGAGGCTGACAAAATATTTGAAAAAAGTGACTTTGGTAACCATCTAGATAATGAGCGGAATTGAAAAGGTAACGAGACATCTGAAATGACTCGTGAATAAAGGCAGAAGTGGCTAGAGAACAGGAAGAGTTCTTGATTTGACGAAGAGAAGTTCTCACAGTAAATCAAATGCCATTGGATACAAATTGGGAGAGAAGTGGAAGCAGTTGGGATCAGCTAATAATGTGAGTTACAAGACTGGACATAAGGAATGTGCATAAGTAATTTGAAATATAGTATGGTACGAAGATTTGGTGAATGGTTGTGCTTTAAACGAAATCCCTGGGACTGGTGCTAAGTAACACCGAAGAAGAACGTGTTAGAAAAGATCAATAGGTCAAGGCGGCCCGTTCTTTCCATAAGCTGCACATAATGCCTTTCATTTCTGTGAGTTTTTTTTTTCCTTTTTAATCTCAGATGGCTTGTTACTGGTTTCTTTCTTTGTAATTGTAGACTATAGCGAACGGCCTATTTTGACATGGAATAAACTTTCCTTTCCTTAATGTCTATTAATCCATTGCAAAAGGAACGGTTCACAGTAATGATCAATTAAACCCCAATTTTGTTTATCATTTACATGATTTTTCTCTTTTACATTTATTATACACTTTTCTTCTAAATCTAAAAAAAAAAAAGAATAAGACGCCATTCCTGCTCGATTTCACCCACTGTACTGTCATAATGTGACCACACAAGGGATTCGCAACAATATATTTACACTACAAAGATCATGTCAATTGTATATAGCCTTTGTTTCGAATTCGTTCCTAGTCCTTTTTATTTTTTCTGTCGGTAAATAGTTAATATTCATTAAAAAAATGTAAAATAAAATAAAATAAGAACTGGGAAAAAATCGAAACAAAGACTTTATACAATTGCTGACTTGCGAAAAGTAATAAAAATGAAAATGATCTTGTAAGCACACAAACACTCATTATATTCTTGTAAAAGAAAGAGAAAGAAAAAATGGAAGTAAATGTAACAACACATACGTTTTACTGGGAAGAAATTAAGAAAAATTACTTCTGATAAGAGATTTATTTCTTTAGATATTTACTAACTGAATTAAACCAAAACAATTTGGCTGGAGAAGGAAAGTTTATATTAATGAACTGTCAAAAGACATCAGTAATATTTTTAAATGATTACACTAATTTTTCTCCATTAAATGACCATCGAAAATTATATTAATGATTTTTGATGAACTGATAAAATATGTTTCGAAATTTTACTTACAGCTCAGTAACATAGATCGGTATAGTTTCCGGTATTTTAGTTAAACTCCGCCCGGTGCAATCAACAATTGTTCCAGAGCAATCGCAGTCACGTGGGCAGTCTCTATTAGTTACACAGTTCCCATATTTCGTTCTGTGTTGTTCAGTACCTGGAGGAAAAAAATGTACACGTAAACACAAACTCGATTTGCATTGCCTTATATGCCTGAATATTTAAGATGCAGTGATTTATTTACATTCATTTCCTGGTGTTCTGCTTATATTTTCAAAATGTTTCATTGTATGTATCGCCATGCAGCATTGAGCAGAATCATTGTTGAAAACATTTATTAAAATAAACGTTTTCAACAACTGTTATTTTGGTATTGTGTCACTAGGACAACTTCCTCTCTAAATGTGGCATTAGGTAAAGAGCTGCAACGATTACCAAGAAGTACCAAAATAACCGTATAGAATCAGGAAAAACTTAACTACTGTCGGCTCCAAAGAGATTTCAAAAGTTCCAAGCGACGCAGATTTGTATGGAATAAGCATTTTCCAACGTTAAGATAGATAGGCAGACAAGATAAAAAAAATAATGAAGGACTGGGGAAAAGAAAGGTGAGTATACAATAATGTTGTTAGAAGTACACAGAGAAGTAGACGTACATATTTACAAATTGCATACTGAACTTCACTAACTGCGCAGTGGATTTTTTGAAAACGGTGAAAGGCTAAAAATGATAAAATAATGCATATGATGTATTATTGCTGTCTGATAAAACTGATACAGACATAAACCTAGGTTAAGAGTGAGTAATCACATGAAAAAACGTTTTTGTGTCATTATTGCAATGGTAACTTCTTTAAAATAATTAACTATCGAGATTATCTATTAAAATGTTTGCTTTTGATAGAAATTTAATCGAGATTTCCTTTGCAATAATGCAAAATATTAAGATTAATTTTTGTTTACGATTAAACAACTTTTCACATCAAAAATATCCTTTTTTTTAGAGGATAAATAAAAGTTTATATCAAAATTTTCTCGAAGTTTGTTTTTTACTAATGACAAACATTTGATGATAAAATAGCTTTTATGCAAATTTTAATTTATCTTTAAATATTAATTTCCTCTCAAAACATTTTGTGCATACTTGCATGACAGCCGACTTGAATTACTGAAGCTACTGGACTAAGCGAAACCCGGATTAGTGAAATTCGAACTGTACTAAATTTATATGTAACGTAAGGATAGAGAAAAGATATATCTAATATACAAAAATTTACGGGTAAATGAAATCATTTATAAATATTTAAGGGTTTAAAGATAAAATTTCATTTGTTTTTAGTTTTTTTCATTGATGAATGCTTGCTTTGTCTGATCAAATTTATCGAACCCAAGTCTCTTTCCATTCACTACACTGGAAGCCCAAAAATGTGTATTTTTGGCTGACAACGCTAACAGATAGTCTTTCATATTTCTTTCATTCTGATTCAAAGTAAATTTAGAGTAATCTTTTACATAACACAAACAATTGATACTGATGTGCATTTAATTCTATGTGAGGTGTTTTCCAAGAATGTCCGTTACAACACTTAGTAAGATTTGTCTTTTGGTTATATCACCTCATCACTCTGTTCTGTCAATCATTTACACAAAGTAGTTCGATTGATTATTCACTCCTTTTCTCTATCCTTCTTGCCTTCAATATGTTCTGTGAATGTTAAATTCCATAAGCCCTCTTATCCTATTATGTGCTCTAGAAAGTTGAACTCTATGATTCTAAGTAGAAGTGTTCTTTTAAATTTTATTTTCCTTAAAACTTAGCCATTGTTCATTTGTTCAGTCCATGGTATTCTAATCATCCTTCTGTAGAACCACATTTCTGTTGTTTCAAGTTTTTTTTTAATTCATCATTCGCTGCTGCTTTTTTTTTTTTTTTGCTTCTAACTAAATTGTCTTGTTTCTTTATACTTTTCTTAGCTTTTGCCTATTCCGGCTTTCGCTCTTCCACTTCACTTTCGCATTTCGGTGTAGCATTTTCTGTCCTCTGTTAAAATACTTCCTCGGTATTTAAATTAATTACAAAGACAATTTATTGTACAAACCGTATGATTATTTTGTTTTTCAAAACTCTTCATTTTCCCGGGGTCAAGTTCGGATAAAACATGTAAGTGAAAAATAATTCTGGGAAATGGGATCTGGTTCTAAGATTTATATATATGGAAAATGTGGATAGTTGAATGAAAAAAATGCAAAAATCCTATATTAGAAGTTTCATCCGTCAAAAGGACATCTTCAGGCTAAATATTTTTCTTGATGAAATCAGATACATCGGGATGAGAACAAGATACAAACAAATGTCAGTTATAATTATACACTAAGAGGCATCCCTGCATTTTAAGTGTTTCTCTGGATGTATAATTATAACCAACGTTTAGTTCACACACACACACACACACACACACACACATTTAAGTAGAGTTGACAGAAAACTGAACGCTGAATGAACGCTGTATCATGCTTGAATGCGATCATCAGATGAAACAGGGTGTTCCCATTTTGTTTAGAACTGAGTTCACACTGCTTATATTTACACACGCTCAGTATCGGATATTGAAGACTTTATCCTATAAATATAGCATATCTTCAATATATATATATTATCGTATAGATTACTTTTTTCCCTCTCTATATACATATATGTATATTCATATAATGAGAGAAAGTGAAAAAGTTATTTAACGACGCATTTCGCCAATGTGTGTTAGGTTCGGAATCTTCGGGCTGGAATGAAAGACAAAATTGGGAAAAGGCATTGGGACACTTGAGGATAAGTGGGGCAATAAAATAAATTATCATATCCGTCGACCAGTAAAAGCAGAAAGTGTTTCCGTTTGATTTTACTTTTTATATTAGAGCCGTTGGTGTCTGTTGGATTCAATTTATTATTCCTCTCATCTAAAAAATCCCAACACATTTCTATACACACAGTTTTGCCTTTCATTCCAAACTGAAGAAAACGAACCTAACACACGGTAGCGAAATGCTCTATTGTTGATTTGGGAATATTGGACGAAACGTGCTTCAAGATAATCTAAACATTTGATTCCAGTTTTATTGGTTTCGACTGCTGCTTTAGTAAGTCAGTTTGAAGATAGGTGATATACAGCGAACATGTTTAATGCCGTTTAAGGTACAGAATTTGGAGAAATCCCCACTAGTGAAACTGCTGGCATTAGACAATCACATGTGGAATTCTATGTGTAGCGAATGTACGATGCAACATTTGTCCCGCCATTGACGAAGATGATACCACATGAGCTTCTATGTATTTACTGTGAGCATCAACAATTACCAGAATCCATTTGTCATCTATTGGGCCTGCATAGTCCAAGTGTAACCGAAACCATGTCCGTCCATGAGTGTAACATTTTAAAAATATTCTGACATATAAGTTCGATATCTAAATCAAGGCCAAACTATCTGATGCAGCTAGGCGAGAGGGACTTCATTCAGATAAATACCTGGATTATCCTCATGAATTCTTTTAGAAGAATGTCTCTGCAATTTATATGGATTCCCACAACCGTATAGATAATTGATCTTTTCTGTTTGTATATGGTTTAAAATGGAAAGATTCTTTCCTTACCTGGCCAACCATTTGCGTATTTTTTTTTATAACTGTGGATATCTCGATGTATAAAACTCAGTTTTCGCACTGACTGGAATTAAGTCTAGAGCTGGTATGGAAAGTACGATTTCCCCAGGACAAGGTAATTGTGTAAATTGTGTAATTTAACGATATAGGATCGGTCCATCAGCAACTTTAAGTGTGGTTTGTACACAAAATGATAAGTAATAGCTGGATGAAATTAACACTAACATTAAACACTGGCACTTGTGTATAGAAGTGAACGGTTCTTTTTCAATAGTCTAAGCAGTGGTTTGTGATTAATAACGATCGTAAACTCACAATCGAAGATATAATTGTGGAATTTTTAACTCCAAAAATCACTGCAAGTCATTCACGTACTATTTGTGCATGATTTCGTTCTTAGAAACTTTTCTAGAGACAAATTGGTTTTACATTTTCCTACCCCTTAATATGTGGCAGCACAGACTAGAAAAACATCTACAGCCAAAACAAGTTTAAATTTAGGATTGTATTGTGCAAAAACATTAGCTGATATTAATTTTGTTTTCTTCAAATGTGAATTTTCTCAGCTAGTTCCCAGTTCCATGGAACTGCATTTTGTAACAACTGATGAAAGCTGATATTATTCAAATATCGGCGATAGTAATATAACAAGTAGTTTGGGCATATTCAGTATAATAGGGGAGGCCTATTTAGGAAAAGTGTCTGGTTTGATGACAGAATCAGAAACAATATTTAATTCAGCTTCCACAGATCGAGCTTTCATAAAACAAGGAGTACTGTTTGGTATTATATGTAGTTTCACAGTACAAAGTATCCAAACAAAATTCATGCTTCAAGTACCACTTGATTGATTAATTGGCAACTTCAAGCAAATATCCTCCCAGAAGATTTAGGCTCGACCTCGGTACAACCAACTACTAAACATTCCACCAATGTGGATATACAAATGAAATTGTGTTCTGGTTGCGGAGGAAAATGGCACCAGGGATGAAATCGGTGTTCTACGTGGGGAAAAGTGTTTTAGGCGTTACAGTAGAAACTTTTGGAAACTGTGTAAAAATGTTCAACGGAAAAAAACAAAACAAACAAAAAATAAATATATATGCATGAAGAAGACATATTATTATATAGCAGTGGTACAATATGTAAATTTGAAATAAATGAAAAATAAGCGTTAAATGGGAATGGAAATTGAAACCGATTGTTTATCCTTGATAAGTAAAAAACAATTTAGCAAACTGCCTCATGCTAGATTTTCTCAAAGCAGTATAATATGGAAGTTACGAACTTATTCAGGTGAAATCATTGCATCAAGAAAAGTGACAAACAAAAATAAAGTACCTGAAGAAATCTATAACATACAATTTGAAAAATATTAATTACTGAATACAAAAGATGTAATTATCTCCATTACATTTCTTATAGATTTCTTTACCTAAACTCATATTTCGAGACATTCTCTGGAATCAAAGTCCTCAGAACTAAAAGATAACATACAAAATGCAATAGAATTTATTCTTCAGGTAAAAAATTAATGGATATATTTATTCGCAGAATACAACATTAGGTAAAGAAATCAAGGGTGTTTTTTTTTGTTTTTTTTTAGAAAATCAGTTGAGTATAGACAGCTAATTTGATAGTGGGACAATCATTTGCATTTTAGTGGCATCGATGTTTGAGTAAAGGATTTGACTTCCAGGGAACTGTGCAGGGCATTTATCACGGGTTGTAAGGTATCATTGAAATTATTAGCCAAATCTTCAAAGTTGATTTTTAGTATCACGGAACTTCTTACTTACAGTTTATTCTTCTTTTGCACTTTATGTTTGTCAGGAGTTTTGACTTCGAGTTTGTTGTTCTTTTACAGAAATTCAGTCATTAATCCCGGTTATTGTTGGATTTAAAACGGTAACAGAATCGGAGAAAATTGCCACGTGTATGTGTGTGTCTGTGTGCCCTGGGGAACAGCTGCCCGAGGACCCGCCCTCCCATTGCACCGGAGGGTGGGATCGGTGCTCGCACCGAGGCCAGCGCAACCGACGGTTGCTTGGGCTGAGAGGAATTTTTGTTCCTGTCCCAGGTGTACGCGCTCGGGTCCCCACCTAAAAATAGACCTTGTGTCACATCTCGTCCTAGTGGGGGGACGGAGTAAATACCGTAAATATATAATTTTAAAAAAAAATTAGGAGATCAGACGAACATGCTACCTTGATTTCAACCTTTCTGTATCTTCAGGTGATAATTTCTTAACGTTTTATTATTTAAAAATAAAGTGTTGAAAGGGTGGAGAAAAGCAAGAGTATTGAAATTGTATCAGATGGGAGTTACATGAAATGTACATGTTTTCATGAAAACAATTTCGGTACCCTTGCTTTTCTCCATCCCTTCTGTTATGCTTCGCGTCGTGCGTTTATTTATTTTTATTAGTGCGATCAGCTGATTTCCTAATTTTTAAATTTTAATAGCTTTGCATGTTAAATTGTTATTTTATTTGATTTATACGTGTATTGAACACTTTTTAATATTACTATTTCCTGGTCTAATTTACCTATGACCAATAACTTTTTTATAATATATATATATATATATATATATATATATATATATATATATATATATATATATATATATATATATTACGAAATGGACAAAGTCCGACAATTTATTTATTAAAGACATTTTGATGTTTAACGTTCTTTTTATAGATACAAGTATTTAAGTAAATCTACTTAAATACTTGTATCTATGAAAATTTCTCGGACATTCAGGCCGGTAAATGTTATTTAATACTGTTTATTATAAACAGAGCATTTACTTAAATACTTGTATCTATAAAAAGAACGTTAAACATAAAAATGTCTTTAATATATATATATATATATATATATAAGGTTAATGGTCAGAGTTGAATCAGATGAGGAAACAGTAGTATAAAACGTGCTCAATGTGAAAAAAATAAAGGTAAAAATAACATGTACAGCTTTAAAATTTAAAAATTAGGCGGTCAAATAGAATAAGCGACCTTAGTTTCGATCTTAAGGTCTCATCAGGTTAATTCTATCAACGCTTTATTTTAAAAAAAATGCTAATTTATTATTTTTTCAAAAATAAATAAATAAAAAAACGCGCGACGGTCAAACGCTTATGCGTTTGACCGTCGCGCGTTTTTTTATTTATTGAGTGTAATAAAAAGGAGTGAGGAAGAAGAAAAGAAGAAGAAGAGTGAAGAGAACAAGAAAAAAAAGAGAAAGCAAGTATATCGTAAATGTATAAAGAAAAGAAGTAGAAAAGAAAAGCAAGTGTAACATAAATTTAAGTAAGGGTGTCTTGTAAATATAGGGAAGAATGGATCGGGCCCAAGTGTGTGTTTGTGTATTTATTTTTTTTAAATAGTAATAGCGTTCTTTCTTTCTTTTTTTTTTTTTAATAAAGCGTTGGATAGAATTAGCCTGATGACACCGTAAGGTCGAAACCAAGGTTGCGTATTCTATCTGACTTCCTAATTTTAAAAGATTATATATATATATATATATATATATATATATATATATATATATATATATATATATGAAATATAGTCTTAAGGTGTGCTATATTTATGGAATAAAGTGCTCAATATCAGAGATAGAGCGTGTGTAAATATAAAAGTGAACATAGAAGTCAACACTTAGAGGCGACAGTCTGTTTCATGCTATATATATATATATATATATATATATATATATATTCGTGTGTATGCGTATGTACGTAGATATTTCTTACTAGTTTTCGTTTTCACTGGTAAATTTTTGAATTAATGAAACTTAGTGGAAACAATAGTTTCTAAGAGCACAGGATTTATTATTTTCACGCGTGTATTTCAGTCTCTTAAAATCGTACTGACCTTTGCATTTAAACTTTGTGTCGCGAATACTTCCAATTTTTTTTCGCCTCATTCGTCGGGGACTCTCACAACGGGCACCGCTCGTCTCTACTGGGTAACTGTGCAAATACTCCGACAACCATCGCAGATTGCAGTCACAGATGAACGGGTTACGGGCAAGATGTCTAAATATATCAAGAATAAGTAAATAAAATAAATGTGAGAACAATATCAAAAACTGAATACATATCAATATCAGTGAATTTTTATCAGAAAGGTGTGACTATTCGATGCAAATATAACAATTTAAACTTGAAAAGCTGAATTTCTGACACAGTTAAGCACACAAATATATTTTACTTCAAATACAGGTAAATTATTTGATAGCTTTGATTGTATTTTTCGCATATGAATTTATTTGTTGTATATTCAAATTAAAATAGAAACTTTTTGGGGAACGCACAAAATGTTTAGTGTCGTTGGGACAAAAGCGCCAAGTGAAATTATTCTGGTTAATACCTGGATAAGAGAGAGTCGCAAGATAATGTCAGATAATTTTTTCTGTTATTACAAAATTACATTTACACAGTTCATGATTTCGGTTTTCATATCAGAATATTTAAATTAAAATTATTTTGGTAACAATATTCAAGTTTTAAATATTACCCATAATATCAATTTTCAGTAAAATAAAACAAAAGTAATTAATTTCACCGGAAAACGTGATTTCACTTCACGAATCTAGATTTTTAGTTAAATTCTTGAAATAAGACATCTGTATTTTGGTGAAGATGACCTGGAACCATCTCATTTTAGAAGTTTTGTTTTATTGGATGTCGACAGAAGAGAAAAAGTGAAATCGATCACATATAATGTGATTGTTATGCTTTACTCATGTGAGCGAAAGGCAAAGCGAACGAAGGCTCTTCTAATATTTCCCATCAATGTGGCTGCCGCTTTTTTTGTGTGTACGTTTACGCACTTACTGGTAGCTTTCTACTTATGTCTTATAGTCAACAACGTAATTTGTGTTTTCATTAGTCACATGATTCATATCACGACTTTATTTGATTTAGCGTTTTCCTTTAATTATGAATATGAAAAGCGTTCTTTGATCACGTCAGCCATGACTTTTTTGGCCATGCCATGTTGCTAAATATATTAGTCATTTAATTCTATGGAACGGTGAAAGAACCAAAAACAAGTCGATAGTTAATCGCAGCCCAGCCTTTCAAAGTAACCAATCTACCGTATCGTAAGTGCAACATATTCACTCCACTTTCTAATGAAGAAATTTCTTTAGCACTTTTTTACTATCAGGAGGATATTTCTAAATTAGTAAAATGTTACCCACTCCACATAACTTTTATATAATCAATGCGACGTCATATCGGTGAAATATTACGCCTGTCACTTCATGACAAATAGTTCTTAGTGGTCTCTCAGCTAATTTCCAGTGCTTAAACATGAGAAAAAAAACTAAGATACTTGAGAAAAATTATAACCTTGAGACAAGTGGATAAAGGTCGATTTTACTTGGATAATATATATTCAGGTATAAAACTTTCTATTCACAATAACATGTCCTTTATCGGGTGAAGGGTGTAATAAAAGTTCATTTTGTGATTTTAGATTCATCGTAATGGTTTTATTGATGAAGATCAATACAGAATTCTGTGATCTGATAGTGTCTTTGGCAAACAGAAAAACAGAATAAAGAATAAATACAGGAGACCCACAAACCAATTACAGTTACTGCCGGCCACAAAAAGTGTGTTTAGTCAGTTTTGTTAAAGATCATATTGCTTTCTCCTCATATATTAGACATTCGATTGAAGTCTTCCTGTCAGTCTAATCTTGCAAATGTTCAGTTTGGATGGACGTATATCTAGCTTTGGCTAAGTCATACCGTATTTAAAGAATCCTAGGAAAAAAAGTGTATTCGTTTATTTCCACTTTAAATCCAATTGACGAATTTAACTAACCTTATTGTGCATCTTCATTTTAATTATGTAGATTTATCTTGTCCGATTTCTTCGGTTGTCCAGAAATTTGTATAATTCAAGTTCTTATCTTTGCTAATAAAATCTTTCGTGACATGATTATGATTTTCTTTACAACTGAAAATCAAGTGATATTTTTGATTTCCTAATCAAGCGTATTGAGATAAAAAGCAACATTAATGAGCTTAATAACGATACTTACAGTGTTTGTATATTTTTCAGGGGTTGAAAAGTTCCATTTGGCAAGGACTGAATTTTGTTGTCATAGAGAGATCTATAAAGACGATACACATTATGAATAATATAAAGAAGATTATGAACACTCATGCAATATTACAAACTAAACGCATTAAATATTTCAATAATTTTTTAATTACCCTCTCGTATAAATTCAATTAAGTGAAAGCTTTCAACATGAGTAAAAAAAGAAATGAAAGAAAATAAACGTCAAAGAAATTGAAATTAAAAATGTCGAAAGATAAGCGGAAAATATGGAACGCCGAGTAGAAAGTAGAAATAAGAAACAAGAATGCGTGAAAAGTTAAAAATAATAGAAGATAAAGATGAAAGATACATACGAGAAAAAAATAAAATAAAATAAAAAAAACTGGAGAAAACGTAAAGAATAAAAAATTAAATAGAAAAAGCCAAAGTTCAATTGGTACAAAAAAGAAAAAAGAACTAAGAAAAGAAATTGAAAAGAAAAGGTAAAAGGAAAATGTCAATTTTAATAAAACGAAGAGAATTAAAAATAGCGACAAACAGAAAGACAAATAAAGAAAGACAAGTATCAAAAGTGAAGTCTAAAAGCAGAATATAAAAAAAGGAGAAAAAGGGATTCAAAAGAAAAGACAATGTAAAGTATGGACATAAACAGTAAAACGGCTGGAAAGAGAAAAAAGACAAATAAAAAAGAATAGATAAAACTAGTCAGAAAAATAAAAAAATAGAAAGAGAAGAGAGAAAAACATTAATGAAATGAAAAAAATATACCAAAGGAAACAAAAATAAAGATAAATTTGAAAAATACAAAGTAAAAAAGAAACAGGAGAAAAAGTAAAAAGTGAAACACGCAAAAATAACAACATTCATAAAAATGAAAAAAAAATTGGAAGAAATATTGAAAATTTTTAAAAAGATAATGAAAAAATAAAAATGATTAAAAGAAATACAATAAAAAATGAAAGTTAACAATAATTACTGTTATTGTAACAAATACAAAGAAAATCTATAGACAAATATTGAAACGTCTAAGAAAATGTAGGGAGCAATTATCAGGAAGAGAAATTTATTTCGGTTTAAATATAAAAGATGTTAAAAAATTAGAAAAGACTGAAATGAAATTAAAAATGGAAAAAATTAGAAAACGAAATAGATAATTGTGAAAAAATAACTTATTTTTTAAATGGAAAAAAGTTAAAACACATTAGTGAAACAAAGAAAAAATGTTAATGTCTGTTATATTAAAGAGCGAAATTCGGCTTAAGCTTTTATTAGTTCGATTCTTTTGGGCTTTCGTTCAGTGATAATTGGTTTTACCGTTTTTGCAGTCTTCGTTTGCTATTTAATGTCACTGAAATTTTCTCACCATTTGTTTATTTTGGTGGATAAGATATTTACCCATCTCCACAAGGCTAGAATGCGTCACTTGGCCTTTTGTTTATGATTATAAAATATTAATAATGTAAGAATAACTTGTGCCTGATTTCATATATAAAAATGTTTTGCGTTCGCCATACTATTTAAAATAGCGACTTTATCTTGGAGAAAGAAAACTGGTGATTGTTTATCAATGTTGGAGATAAACTGCTAATGTTCGTATTTTAAAAAAATAAACAAACAATATAGTTATACCTTGTTAATCGTTTGTGGCGCACGTTCAAAATCAATATTTTTGTTATTTGGGAATCACCCACTGATGCCCTTTCCGTAATTTCTATATTGAAAAGTCCAAAAGCATTTATTTTTGAAGTTCTCATTTAATTGCAGATATTTAGCAAGTTTTATCTCGTGGGCTATATTCTCCTCGTATGGTAATGTGCATATCACCAGTTTCCTGATGGCATCTGAGAATATGATATCTGCGAGGAGAATTTTTCGATATCCTGAGAATTTCTCTGGGTTTAGTAAGTTTGACTTCCTTTTCCGGCAATTTATCCATTGCATCAAGCTCTCAATTTTTTCAGTTGATATTGGTTGTCTTTTATGTGTAGAGTAAAAACGAAAATTCTCATTAGATAATGGGATACTTCCACAGGTAGATACTGTACGTCATAAGTTACCTCTAGTGTTATATAAGCAGCTGAGTGGCCAGGGGCCAAGTGTATTTTTGTATTTGTATCTCGTTGGTCTGAGGATAAAGTAATTCAGAATTACTACTACTATTGTCCTTGTGGTTATTTTAAATGGCGCTGCGAACAGGATCTGGTGAATACGTGGAATTATCTTAAAAAATAAGACATGGTATCTGCACCAGATGAAACCCTTGATTGCTCAACTCAAAAAAAGGACAACTATCGACGTTCAGAGGGACGGAATCCCTATCGCGACGCAAACATCCAACACAAAAAACTCAGACAATCCTGTCATTGAAACCAACGCAATGGACAACGACTGGACATTATTCTTTGACACTTGAACTCTGTATAAAGAGATGTGTAAATTTACCAACCCAGTCAAAATATGCAACAAATTGAGAACGACATGCTCGCCTGAAGTCAACAGGCTCCTTTTTGACTATATAGAGGCTGAAACCTACGGCTACGGAGGAAAGGTATTTGTTACACATCCTATTCGTTGCGGTAAAAATCTTGACCTTTCATTCCACAAGTCAGGCGGAAAGCGAGTCAATCAGTCATTTTACCAGTGTTCCTAGCTCAAGCCAAGTACTCGTGCGACATGATAGGTGGGCAGATGATTGTGGGACTCGCCATCAAGAAGCACCAGAGTTGAGTTTTAGCCGAGGCTGCCAACCTCACCACACTCGAGCAAAAGTTCAACTGACTCGTCAGCTCGGAAACGACGGACAACTGATATTAGTTCGTCAACCTCGTTTAAGCTAGAGATTTCTGACAACGAGTACCATGCGATTCATCAACCCCGAAGAATTAATGTACCCACTTCTTAGTAGAAGAGATTGCCCAGTAGCTAAACTGGTGTGCTATAATTGTGGGGTTAGAGGCCACCTAAAAAGTGTATACCAAAAATCTATAATTGAAATTAGAACCACGAACAAGGTTTGAGACAGGGTATAATTCATTCCTTTACCCAAAAACTAGTCTGAACGTCCGCGCCATCCGCTATATAAAAGCGGTTTGACATCGCCCGGTGCCGTGTTTCATCTTTTGTGAAATAGAAAGCGATTTGAAGGGAGTGTCTCAGATCCATCGCCATCACTGACAATAGAAACCCACGCTTCATTTGGACACACCTAGACTGGTCCACTTAGCCACGGTAGTCATCGCATCGATGTGTTTGCTGATACAGGGGCTCAAACTAGTTCAAGTAAACCAGCGATATTAAAACTACTCAAGTGCCCGGACGAGAACTTCATGCTAAATGGCCATCGAATATATGGCATCACGGACAACCAACTTCATATAACGGACGTGTTGTACATGCATATATGTTGTTCATTCATATATCAAGAATTGCCTTGAGGATGACAGGACAGTGGGTGTATGCGTCAAACAACACGTCTGGTGTTTAGTTATCAGAATCTACCCTGAAGAAACTACATCTGTTGCCACTTGATTTCCCAGCTCAGACATCATGGCTCAACTCAATGTAAGGCACAAAGAAAAATTCCCCGTGCATATACCCACGCAGAAAAACTGTTCCAGCGATGCCTAGTGCCATCCCGCTCTTTTCGACGGAAAGCAACAGGTACCTACTGGAACGGTGGATGCACAACCATTTCAAGTTCAGCGCATTTAATACAAAATAATATTGGAGAACACCAATATCAAGTGACACCAGCCCCAAGTCAACGCCAGCGTCGAGACACGAGAGCGCCGCAAATACGAGGACAAGAGCGCACACATATTCCGAGGAAAACCTTCAACTGACCACATCCAGACGTCCTGTGGTCAGAAGAGGTAGGGGCATGTATAGAAATAGAAGGTCTCATTACATAATGGAGGACTTCAAACAGACAAACACTGGAGGACATAATTTACATGCTGCCGTATTATGTAACAAGCTGGGTGGCAAGGGCCAAGTGTATTTTTCTATTTGTATCTCGTTGGTACGAGAATAAAGTAATTCAGAATTACTACTACCATTACAGTATGAACTTTTATACTGCCATTGCAATCGTTCTTAGGACCTCATTATGGCGCTATCTATAATATCATTCTTACAGTGTTCAAGGACAACTGGAGGACATGCTCGATTTTCCTCTTTGCCTCATTTATGCATCAGCTATTACATCATAAATAGCATGTATGGTACCAAATTGCTGAATTCGTAAAGAAAGCGAATAGAATTATAGGAGTTATAAAAAGATCATACTCAGTTGAAAACAGCTCTATAAGTCAAACTCGTACTTGAATATGCTCATCAGGCTTGGTACCCTTGGCTCGTCAAAGATATTTACAAAACTGAAGACCGGGTAACCAAATTGACTGATAGATTTTAAAAGTATACGTATCACGAGAAGTTGAAACTTTGCAACATTCTTTTACTGGAAGATAAAAGAAATTGTGATATTGAAACTTTAAAGATCTTGAACGGTTTTACTGATGTAAATTATAAAAGATTCTTCAGATTGAGAGACAATACTGAGGGAACTCAACAAAACAATAATCAAGCAAGTGCTTTTTATCGCGGTACATGGGCTTGCATTAGTCATGTTCCTGGAATAGTTAGTCCTATTAGGGATCTCATCTCCCCTCTCTGGATTATTGGATTATCTGGGGATATTTCACGGACTGTGCTCGTAGCTACTGTAGTTATATTTTTGTAAATAGTTATTAAATAATTATATTCTTGATAAATAGTTGTCTCGATTGCCATCTTTCTGTGCTGTCACTGTCTTTCCAGTTGTCACCAACGCTTTTTTTGTAAGCTTTGGAAAAGACCAGATGACAAATGTTCTTTTCCGGAGGTTACTGGTCTTCTCCAGAGTTTAAAAATATTTATTGCTTAAATAGTTACAAATATCGCACAAGGTCGAAAACGGGAATAGGGAAGTCTGATCATCACTGTCGTAACATTTTAACCAGATTGATCACATTCATTGACCTAATTGTACACTTATCAGTCATATTACATAATGTCACAATTTCTCTATAAGTCCTAACTAATCCCATATATACATTTTTGGTGGTGAATGGAGGGCTACAGTAGTATTAAATATTAATCTGCTATAGGAATCTAGCATTTATTGGTTTCTTTTTGGATTTCAGCCAAAGAAAATTGGTTTTATGCTTATACTGTCTCCGTTTACTTAATTAAAGCGTCGTTAAAATACCTTTTTAAACATTCGCTGCTTCTTGTTGCATCCCTTATTTCTTTGAGTGACTATCCGGTCTTTACCAAATATTCTCGGAACACTGATACTTTTGATCGGTAATGCCGCGGATAAATACCTCATTTATAATGTGACGAGTCACATAGAAGCACACAACAACTTTTGCCCACTTCTATGTGCCGTTTCCCTTTAGAACATGAGCAATCATGGCTCTCTACAATTTCCTGTCTTTTGTAGCTTTCAGTAAGTTTTGTTTTTTGTTATCTCTCCTAATCTATGTTCTGTCAGCTCGTTAGGTAGGGTTATTCACTGTTTTCCTCTGTCTTTCTTCCCTTCAGTTTGTTCAGTGAATGTCAAATTCGCCAATTCCTCTTTCCACATTATGTATCCTAGAAATTTCAATTGTCTCTTTCTGATACTAATTAGAAGTATCCTTTTTGCTTCCATTTTCCCTAGAACTTCCTCTTTATATGTTCACTCCATGGTATTCTCAGGATCCTTCTGTAGAACCCTATTTCTGCTACCTGAATCTTATTCATCCGTGAGGAGATTATCTAGTATTCAATACCATATAGGAGGACCGATATTACATAACAGTTAAGTACTCTTTTCCTTGTTTCTAACGAAACTTTTTTTCTTAATACTTAGCGTTTAAACGACATCTTTCTCTATTCCAATACGCCTTCAGATTTCAATCTCACATTTTCCGTCTTCTGTTAAAATATTTTCTAGATATTTGGTTGAGTTTGATGTGTGTTTGTGTGTCAGGGGTGTAGCTCCAATTTGTAGTTCGCATCTTGAACTTCTCCTTTTGTTGATGACGCATTTGTTTGCACCTGGTTCTTAGGCAACTCTATGAAAATTGATCTACTTGGGTCATCACCACTGTCTTATTTCTGTAATTTTATCAACGCCGAAAACATCTAAGGTTGCCATACTCTATATAACAGTTCCATCTACTTTATTCCTGTTCTATTTGGTCATTGCTAATTTTAATTCAGACTTTGTGTAATGTAATTTTGTACGATGCCTTGGCTTTTTTTGCGGTCTTCTTTTCATGTCGAGAATTTTTTCTGTCATATGTTCCTTTTTTCCTTCTCTAGTATCCCACTTTGAATTCGCATTTTTATTTAGTATTTGCTTTTAACGCAGTCAGTATATATCTCTTTTCAATTAGGGTCATTCAGGAGTCTGTCGTGTTGCAATTTGCGTGCTGTCTTCTAAGGTTATATATCACTGGCAGGTGGTCGCCCCTACAGTTGGCGTTTTGGTATGTTTTACAGTGTAAAACTGAATTCCTGGATCTTTTATTGATCGTTATGTAGTCGATTTGGTCCTTCGTTTCTCTTCCTGTGCCATAAATATATTGGGTGTTCTTGAAAGCAGGTGCTGTCTATTACTTGGCCGTTCTCTGTGCAATACTGGACCCATTATTCTCCACGTTCATTATGAGTTCTAATCTGAATTTATGGACTATTTCACCATCTCGCTCCTCCCCTATTTTGCCATCCAGGTCTCCCATGACGATATTTAGTTATTTACATTGAGCCTTGGCGTTGTCCAGCGTGCAGTAAAACTTTTCCGTTTATTCCTCCATACTCTTGGTGCATATACAACTACAGAGAAGATATTAAACAGTTTCCCTTTCAGTTTAATTACAAGAATTATATCAGATAATTGACAGTATCCCAGAGCACATTTATTAATGTCTTAGTCTCGCATTAGTCCAACTCCCTCTCATTTTTCTCTCCGTCCGCTTATATGACCCTTTGTTACTGACGAAATCACCATTATTTACCCACCTAGATTCGCATACACCTAAAAAAAAAAAAAAAAGAAACAAAAAACATTTTAACCTGTTTATTCCCTGCCTTATATTTTCTAACTGTCCATAACGATTTAATTTTCTGACGTTCCATGTCCCTAAAATTATTTTTTGTTTGATACGGACAGCCCCGTGACACCTGTTTATAGCTTTCACCTGTTTGAAGCTCGTAGCTTTCCTTACTAGACGAGGTGTCAATTCCAAGAGATATCATCCCCTTCACGTCGTTATTTTTGTATAAGTTTTGCTAACAGTAGCTGGATGACGATCAGGTGACATGTTTAAATACCACAAATATTATGCCTTGCATTATTCTTGATTTTAGTGAGGTACCATTTAGTCTCTTTTTGTTTTTGCATCACACCATTTCCTAAACGGGTACTCGTAAAACCTTGCCGATAAAAAGACTATAGCAAGAAATATTAATGAAACCGAAGAATTTAATGAGCAATATTATATATGCATATAATGAAAGAAAAAAAATGTGCCACAAAATTGTATTTATTTAAGATTTCAAGACTTGTTAATCTGTAACATTTTAATGATTATATTAAAGCATTTGACCTAACAGCAAAAAAGAAACATCAAGTATAGAAGAAATTTATGAAAATTTAGATATTTTAAATAAAAATATAAAATCCTGTCTGATAAAACGATATCTACAACTGATACGATACAAAAATGATTTATATGACATCGGTTGAATTCTATTCATCACACGATTTAATCAATCGAAATATGTCGGCTTTAGGAAAAATAAAATATAACAGCATCTGTTTTTACTCTGTTTCTTCTTGAACTTTTATGGAATTAAAAAACTTGAATTTTATTTTCAGTGATATTAAACATTTTTGTCTTTTTTAGATTATTTTGAAGTTTATCAAAACAGAAAATGTTTATAAAATTTTGTGTTCTGTATAAAAATTCCAATACTTGCCTCATACAAAAATAAGCTAAACTTATTAAATAAAAATGCACAGTTATGTGCTTGGGCAATGTTACGATGCTCAGGGGTGCTTATAAACTTCTGATATAAAGAAACATTATTTGTTTTTGTTTTTTACAAATTGCCAATTTTTGTTGAAGGGGAAAAGATAAAACAACCCAGAAATAACGGATAAAAAGTTAAGTTTGAAAGGTGTCATGCAGATACAAGAGAGGAATTACGGATTATTTTGGTACGAAATTGAGTAAAAAAATACCTTTGTAAACAAAAGTGAATTTGACTTAAGGCAACAAGCATAAAGAGAGATGAGTGATAGGGTTTCTAGATTAGATTATAAACCCTTTAAAGAGAGTGAAATTATTTTCTTTATACTTACAATAAGTTAAGATTTCGCAGATCCTCGAAGGTATCTACTCGGATGCAGCTTATCTTGTTGGCGTTCAGGAGTCTGTGAAATGAGAAAAAATATCAGGTATGACACACAGGCACACACACAATAAGTAAACCATCGTGCTTTGTATGTATTTCTCAATAAAGCATGGAAAACGTAACAGGGAAAGTTTTGCAGCATATCATCGGGATTGTTTTCTTTCGGATGCATCATTGTTTGTGCGTCCGGTAGTGACCTGTCTCTAAATTTAAGGCAACGAGTATAATGGCAAAACACGGTAAATTATTTCTCAATATTTAATTTCTAAATCATCTAAGTCAGCCCCCCTGTGTTAGACAATCAACTATTTCATTGGATCCTTGACATCTCATCAACCTCCTGTCATGTACAAAATAATCAATGATAATTATTTTTTATTTAAAGGTAGAAATACCTTTGACGTTTCTTTCACTACTGATTCTTAATATATTCCTTTTAGCTTTACGTTTTGGTATTACTTTTTCAATTTCTATTTCTCTTCCAATGCCAGCGGTGTTTTTCGTATAATGATGAGAAAAATATTTAATAAAACTATAGGTGATAATAAACACTTTAAAAATTAATATACCTCTTAATTGAATTGATTGACATTATTAATATGAAGGCATTTCATGAGCAGTAAAAAGACCATTGATATTTGGGATATTGGTGAATTTTAACTGTAATTCCCTCCCAGGTATTTATCGATCTTTTGGATAGTCGTATCAACACCAAAAGATCGATATCGACCAATTTAGGGAACCCTGCTCTAATAAATGCACAGGTAAATGTACCTTTTTGGTTTTAATTAGATGTTTTAGGTACAGAAGTATTAATTTGTTAAAATGTAGTGGTCAAAGAGTTTAGGAAAATTCGTTATCTGCTGTTCTTATTAAATATTAAGAATGTCTAAGCAAAAGGGACTTATAAATTAAACATTTGCAAGTTCGAATACAGATTCATTTCCATTATACAAGACAATTATATTTCTCATTAGCAGATACACATTTCTACGTTTGTGCCGAATGCATTTGCATTTGCTATTAGTTCTTGATAAGTTGTATATTAAGTGGACAGCATATCAAATTTCTTCAATGTACACTGAAACATCTAGCAATTTATTTCCGGTCATTACCACGCCGAAAATCTTACAACCGTTCCATAAGATTTTCAGTGGATCGTAGCATAATCTTATCCAATATTTCTATATAAAACTTACCATAATTCTCTGAAATAGATACAATGAATTGATACATTTTCCAGACATACAACCCAACACAATGACATTCCTTTCTTTGTATATCAACATTATTTCATTGCAGCGCTTCACTTACCCTTTTTTAAATGTTCTTCAAACCCAAAGATTAAACATTTCGATTTCCATATACCTTTAAATTACGTTTCAAACACCAATTGCTATATTTTATATCAAATTGGTCAAATTTAAGTAAACATGGTGTTTGCGTGGGTTACACGCCTCATTAACAAAAAATTGCTTCAGATGATTTTCATGATGGCCACACCAACCTGCAAACCATATTTTTTAGCTTGCATAATTTCATGTCGACAGTAATCATCTCTCTCTCTTGTTCATCGGAAATAGACGAATGTATATCTCCATTCTTATGTTAGTTTTTCTAAGTCGTCCAGATATGTATCTACACAAATAACCAACAGATGACCTATAAATCTTTATGAAATTGTAATCATCACTTTTTTAAATATCTAACTTTACAATTCCAACATAAACTGTTAACTCTGTCAGGAACATGCTAGATGGTTCCATCTCCCAACTTCAGAGGTATTTTATTTTATTTGCACTTGATTTTATTTTCCAGTGGGTTTTTTAGCTCTCCCAAGCGAGCGGGCATATTCTAGGTACCTGGGACCCCAGCTTAGTCATGATTATTTTGACTTAAGTAGTTTTGTTAGATGATACATTTTCCGAGTAGTATGTCTTTATTTTCTTTTCTGAATTGTTTGCTTTTTTTATTAAGGGTGCTGGGTAAGCCACCTGATGGTCAAGGATCCGAGTAATTCATCAAAGTTACTGTATTGCCATTTTGTGAATCGAAGCTGAACGTGCAGTCGTCTCCGATGTGGCCTCTCGATGCCATGATTGTGTGTACAATTCAGGCCTTACACTGCGGAGACACTGGAATATAATTAACTTGTCTTATGAATGTATTTTTATGTGATAGCATGGCATTTAAAATTTATTAGCAGACGTTTTCCCAGTATCAGTTGATACTCATTAGCAGTGATAGAAAATTGTTATAATGCCAACCGCCAAAAAGGCAAAATCGTTTATGTCCAAACGCAGCGATATTGCGAATATCACATTGATAACAGGCACAACAAACATGTAATAACAAATTGATTATTTTCAATATTTGATTTAATATTCCTGCATTAATATTACGTACGTAACATGAAAAAAGATTCAAAATAGGCACTGATCGAAATATATAAATAATTTGACAATAAAAAATTATCACTCTAAAAAGAAAAAGAAAAAAAGACATGGTTGGGAGAAGAATCTTAGAAAAATTTACAAAATAAAAAAACATTAAATTAAAAAGGACAATTATTTTCTTATATTTAATACACATGCGCACGCTTCACTCTGCGGCATCGTGAAGCATATTATTGTATAGAGGTTGAAAGGAACCGGAGATTTACTCCTTCTAAGAATGAAAATAAGAATCATTTCAATCTCCCGAAAAATAAGCTAAAATAGTGCCAAACGACCATTGCTCTTTCATTAAATTTTATATTTATATTTTTACATAAATTTTTAAATTGCAATATTATTTTGGATAATACTTCAAATTGCCGTTTCTCATCGTCATAATTCGGGTTCTTGGCTACAATCAGCCAAAAGAAAAATTAACGAAGAAAGATAAATGGCCGTGAGGGCGAGAAAAAAGTGAAGATCATTTTGGGTTTAAAAGTATTCGAATATATAAGGACATGTCAGAGAGTATATATATATATATATATATATATATATATATATATATATATATATATTGATATACAAGAGAATATATATATATATATATATATATATATATATTGATATACAAGAGAATATATATATATATATATATATATATATATATATATATATATATATATATATATTGATATACAAGAGAGTATATATATATATATATATATATATATATATATATATATATATATTGATATACAAGAGAGTATATATATATATATATATATATATATATATATATATTGATATACAAGAGAGTATATATATATATATATATATATATATATATATATTGATATACAAGAGAGTATATATATATATATATATATATATATATATATATATATATATTGATATACAAGAGAGTATATATATATATATATATATATATATATATATATGTATATATATATATATATAGGTATATATTGATATACAAGAGAGTATATATATATATATACATACATATATATATATATATATATATATATATATATATATATATATATATATATATATATACATACTCTCTTAAATATCAATGTCAACTCCAACAACCCTAATTCAATAATTACAAAATTCCCCAAACTGTTAACACTAGAATAAATAGATTGTCGTCTAAACGGAAAATTTTCCATGAAAATAAGAAAACTTACAATGAAACTCTCGATAGAAGTCGCTTCAAACAAAAATTAACTTATCAAGAATCTTTGGAATAATAATATAAGTGGTAAACCCAAATACACGAAAAGTAAAGTTATTTGGTTTAATCCTTATTTTTGTAAACTATCCAACATTAAAATACTTCCTTAGACTAATAAAAAAACGCTTTGATAAAGTTAACCCAATACATATTAGGTTGGTGCAAAAATAATGACATAATAATGTCGTTTTTTGACGTTAAAAAATACGTCAAAAAACGACATTATTACGTCATTATTTTTGCACCAACCTAATAAAATCTTCAATAGAAAAACTCTAAAAAATAGTTATTCCTGCACTAGTAACATGTACAGTATTATAAATTTTCATAATAGAAATATATTAAATAAATTCTTTAACAATGACAATTGTAATAGTGTGCACTCTTGCATCTCTAGGACCAAAGATGAATGTCGAGTTGGAGGTAAATGTCAATATAAAAACGTCATTTACCAAGCAACCATATTCCTACATGAAAATAAATATATATAAAAAAAAACATACATAGGAAGTTCAGCTGGGAATTAGAGGCAGATATTATACAATCATAGACATTCATTTTCAGACGAATCTCTAAAATATCAAACAGCTCTACCAAAATATTTTTGGAATTTAAAAGACTGAGGCTTTACACACCAAATAGAATGGAAAACACTCAATAAGTTCCAAACGCCCTACAACTTTAAGAATAGATGCGAAAAGAAAAATAATTAAATACGAAAATATAGATCAATTATTAAACCAATGAAATGAAATTATATTTAAATGTTGCGGTAGAAATAGGTTTAAATTATCATAAAAATAGGCCTTTATCCTTTATAATTATAATTGTCCTATGATTTGTTTTTTCCGGTTGCTGCTTGTTATGGATTTATTTGGAAGTCTGATAATAATATGCATTATGTGTTATATATTATTAATATATTAATGCAATATACATGTGTATGTTTATACAACACTATCAAACATTTCGGTATTCAGATATGTGTTTTTTTTAAGTAATATACTTTCGACCCTGTGCCACAATTAATATCTATATATAAAAAAAAAACAAACAAAAAAAAAAAAAAAAACACACACACACACACACAAATCCTCAAGGCATTTGACAGAAGAGATGTTTGGAAGAGTTTCGTTAAAAATTCACCTAAGGCCCCTTCATCTAACAAGATATCTTCCTCTCCCTTCTGTGTTCATTTTTAACCGTTCCTCCCACTACCACAAAATTTTATTTTCTTTCCTACTTGTGTGTCTTTCTTTTTTCTTTTAAAATCAATTTATTTCCTGAATTTGGTGCATCTAAACCAGTCTGAAGATGCAGAGTAAACCAACTGCAGAAATAAATTTAAGTTTACAAGTGAAAAATTCAAATATAAGGTTATTTTAATTAAATTTCTTAATTATACACACACACACACAC
>OZ010575.1:79899271-80004271 GCA_963932145.1 Acanthosepion lycidas
TATACAACATGAAAAAAAAGAGAGAATTTGACAACAATATAACAAATAAGCATTAAAAAGAATGCATTCGAAAAAGCAAGCTGAAAATAAAGCATCGCTGTTGCCGCAGGCAGTAATTCTGGATGCACTTACTTGTAAAATCTTTGTTGACAATTATTGGCCTTTGAAAGTATACAAATGTACCAACACGACAGGTATGAAATGGGTATAAAAAACTTACCTAAAGTAAAAAATAAGGTTCGAGGCTCTTTGAAGACAGTCAAGTACATTTATAAGAATAGAAATAAACAGATACATTTACGGATTTTACAGTCTTTTATTTTTGATTTTATTTTATAGATTAGATTTACAGTTTTTAGAGGAAAACCATTACCTAAATTTTTTCTTAATGCTCTAAATCTTGAACCCTTAACCGAATGTAATACACGTGGAAAATCTTATGAGTATTTAGGATTTTGGAAGTACAAAATTAGCTGAGATACTACAACATGCCATTTTATACATTTTCCGGTTTGATTTGTAATCAATATTCATAAGGAGTTTCTTTCAAGTCGTTCATATAAAATAAGTTTTAACCATTAGAAGATGAAGTACTTCGAAAAGGATTGAATGATATTTTATTGCAAAGGTTACGGACCGACGAAAAAAAAACTTTTTTTTTGGTTGTGGGGGAGAGTGAACTGAGTCGGGCCGGGCACTTTTCAGAACTCCGTCGTAGATTACAAAGCATCCCTGCAGGGCAATTCCTATAATTTATATTGAATTATCTTCATAGAAATGCAAGTTTGGACAAAGCAATCAGTCTGACCATCGGGTTTGTAAGAAGTGAGAAAAGGGTGAATGATGTATAAGAACACCCCTAGTTTTGTTAGGGCCTAGCACCTGCCGAGCTATGTTTACAGTTCAAAACTTGGATATAAAGAATCGGATATTTCATTAGAGACTGGAAATCTGTAAAGAAACCAGTACTTTATCACTTTATTAAGTCGGAATATATGTGCCATAAAATCTTTTTTTTAATTTAGCAGTTTCATTTCTGGACGAAATCATCGGTTGCAAGTTGTAAGGAATTCGATATATTTAAATTTCATTAATAATCATTTCAGTTGAAATAGTCTACTTGAAAATAAAGTTTTCTTCTGGTTCGGTTCTTTACTGAAATAGTAGTAACAATATATTTTTGTGAAGGCTATTATTGGAGTGCTAGTGGCATAAACAACAGAAGCGATAGTTAGGCGCTTACAAAAAGGAGTCACGAATAGCGGAATAAATGTATTAAGAGCAGGAGTAATTGAAGTGTTAATGATAAAAGTATTAGCGTTGGTGGGGCAGGTGTTAATAGACGGTGCGGCCAGGCATTTGATTTATACTCACAGTAATTGCAAAGATGTTAAGCCATGAAATATCCCTTGTGGGAGATCACTAATTTTGTTTCCGTAGAGGATCCTGTGTAAGAAAGAAAAACTTGCAAATTTGACACAAATCTCGAAATAGTAAGACGTAGTCTGTCATGGAGTCAGTTGGCATCTCATAGCATCAATAATCTATGTTGTCATGCAAAATTCCAAGTTGAATAAAATTGACATTTTAACATTTATGTGTATAAGACAGCCATTTCCTTCTGAGATCTCTGAGCAGATTTCAACCAAACTTTGCGTACGAACAAGCTTTCTAAATAAGAATTTTACTAATTTGAATAAAGGAGTAGGAGTTATAGAATAAACCAAAACCAAAACCAAAAGTAAAATCACTTTTATCAGAATCTTTTATTATATTTATGATCGCACTAATGCCTGTTTGGTCAAAATATAAGTAGATTTAACTTTGACCTTTATGGCTACATACAAAATCTTCATTTAATAAATTTTATTCATGTACAGATGATAGAGAAGTTTGGTTCAAATCCATAGGCTCGTAAAAGAAATGAAAGTATATGTACGTCATATTGAATTCAGATTTTTGGAATGATCAATTGTTCGAAAGTACGTTTAATCTATTCATAGAAGTAGGAATGCGTATTTCTATATAGATAGAATTTCTTTTTCAATTTTTGCACATCACCATCATCATCATCATCTCAAAGGAAGTTATCTATTAAATTGTCACTCTAATATTTTTCATCTAGACATGAGGGTATATATATATATATATGAAGAAATATAGTTTTAAGTCTTAAGGTGTGCTATATTTATGGGATAAAGCGCTCAGTATCAGAGATAGTGCGTCATGTAAATATAAAAGTGAACATTGAAGTCAACACTGAGAGGCGACAGGCTGTTTCATGCTAGACGCAATCGTCAGGCCTTACGATTGCGTCTAGCATGAAACAGCCTGTCGCCTCTCAGTGTTGACTTCAATGTTCACTTTATATATATATATATATATATATATATATATATATATATATATAATTTTGCACACGCTTAAATGTTTTTTTCGACGCGCACAGATATTTATTTTCAAATATTTCAAATATTTATTTTGTAGTACTTACTAGTTGTTCTTTGACCATTTAGTCCAATATCTGGCATTCTTTATAATCAGTAGTTGTTCAATAATAATTATTGCGGCCATTTTTAGCTATATATTTATATGTGACAAAAGGGAAATATTTGATAGGTTATACTTTAACGTTGTCTTTGCCCAACAAAGATTAGAAAATAATGAGACACGATTGTATAAGACTTGATTACATATTTAACCAAAATTCACTGTCTAGTTTATTTAGGACGACTTTGTTGTCTTTGGAAAGAAATAGACTTCCTTTAACTTCACATATTTTTTTCTTTTGGGGATATCGCAAAGTAACAGAAATCATGACGTATTTTTATTTACAATATTCTACAGGTGGATTGGTAAAATTATTTATCCTTTAATTCACTGAAGTACCTAAAGTTAAATTACGAAAAGATAGTGTCCATTACCTTTAAAGATGTTATATATTCCAAAATATACATTTCTGTTCATTTATGTTCGTAATTTGTATATTATTTATGAATGACATAATCAAAAGCTCGGTTAATAAATATTACATGTTCTTGAATTTATATTTATTAGTAGAACACAAAACATACCAAAATGAATACAAAAGTGTCAGATTTAGTTTTTAACAGTCACTTTTTTCTCAATGAGCTTTGAATAATAATGTTTCTATTCCAGCAGTTGTTCAGCTATATTCTATGATTTTTTGCTCTTTAAGCTGCTGCGAAGCTTTACATATTCATATTGTATACTCCCTAATCGTCTAATGTGGCCTTGCTTGAAGCAACTTGCTTTTGAGTTTTGTCAATATGCTCACTTAGGTGTCAAGATTGACAGTGGTTTCAATCGTTCCAAAAACAGTGCCTATAATTTTCACTGCAGAGAAGTGAGCTACATCAAACTTCTTATTTCTGGGCAAGTTTAGGTGGCACCACTCCATTTATTTTCTTTTGTAGACTCAGAGAGGTTAATCCAAGCCTCATCTGTTGTGACTATCCTGCTTAGGTAAGTATTTAAACGTATTGTGCTGCTTTAGAAGCGCTTGTTCCTTCAGACTAAGTAACAGCATTCTGGAAATCCACTTAGTATAGACCTTTGAGTTATAAAGATACTGTACTAAACTGCAGGCACTGTTATATGTCTTATCTGAAGGTCTCTCAGAGTTTTACAATAGTGATTACTTTAGCTTTAATGAGGGCATCACTCTGTTTAGTATGCTCTTTACATCAGCAAATGTCCTGCCAAAGTAAGGTCTGTGATTAAGGTCATTTTCTCTTTTCTATTACCATTAACTTTGCTGACCTATCATTTTTAAATAAAGTACACTAATAACCTGTGAATGTATTCTACTTCACAAAACAGAAAGTCTATGGCATAATTGTTTTTTGTGTGTTTCCAGTTGGAAAGAGGTTTTGAGTAGAAAATTAGATGCCAAATCGTACAAACTTTTCTTCTGGGCCTTTATGGTTCACAACTAAAAAACAACGAATTTTACATTAAATTCAGATGGGCATTACTTTTTAACCAACCTTTGTACATTATTATAAAGCATTTATATTTCGTATTGACTAAATGTTTACTAGTTTTTATTTATGGTACTTCTCCAGTCATCAAACATATGATTTTGGTGATAAAGCAACTCTCAAGAACTTCAATGTAGATCAATCACTGAATTTTCATCGATGTTTTGATTTTTAAGTATGACTTCTTTCTTTTCATGCTGATTTCCTTTAAAATATCATACAAAAAATACAGAAATTACAGATTTATTATTCTGAGTTGGCGAGAGAAGTAACAATGTCTCTGGAACCTTTCCAGCATTTTTTAAATGTTGGTTCGCTGAGCGATAGTGGCATATACTTTATTTAGCTAGTATTTAAGACTATTCAAAGAGCAGATAATCATGAATTTCATTTTATTGTATGTGTGCTTAACAAAATGTTTCGCAAGGTAGAGCATCATTGGTTTTTCATTAACACTCCTATATATTTTTCAAATAGTGTTTTTCTGTTGTTTTTAATTCATAATCTGTTATAGCCGAATATATATATATTCGGCTATTCCGAATATATATATATATATATATATATATATATATATATATATATATATATATATATATATATATATATATATATATATATATATATATATAAAAATAAAAGAGGAGGCACGGTGGAGCAGCTCGGATTGAGGAATCGGAGAGAAAAGTTCGAATTCCAGTTGAATCCATTACATTCATTTACGTGCTAATACCCGTGGGAAAAGTATTAATCCTCTTCTTTTCCCTAGAAGGGTTCTATAGCCTTGGATGGCAGCTGCTCTAGGAGAAGGACAACTCTAAATTCGTGCGGAGAGTCGTTTGGGGAACTTGGGGCACTACGTGCCCCAGGTTCCTGTTTTCGGCCCTTCAAAACGTGTGGTTGATTCTGCACAAAGCCTTCACCACTATAATCAAAACATATGTGTCTGGCTGACGGTTCATAGGAACTGAGCTGCTTGACCCTTACACGTCGAATACGACGGGAGAGTCCACCATATATATATATATATATATATATATATATATATATATATATATATATATATATATATAAGAAAAGCGGATCTGTTTCTGCGAATTTTTTGATTTTTTTATTCACTGCCGAAAGTTGTTTCTTTCAGAATATTATATATAGAGAGGAATGACAGTTGGAAAAGCGGTTGGTTAAATGCATTGACAAGGAAGTTTATATCGAAAAATATTTGCGCAAAATATTTTTACTCTTTACGAGAAACGTTTTTCTATTCATTGTGTATTTATTAAATGTCTTAACCGATCAAAATTAAGAATGCATTTTTAAATGAATTGAGAAAGAAAGCAGAATTTCTATGATTGAATAAATGTTTTTAATGTTACTGATTCTGATATTTTTCCTTTTAGTCTGATTTAAATTGTAATTATAATTTATATAAATTTGTATTTTATCACTTAATTATTTAATCGGGATAGCGACTAATAAAAAAGGTTTTGTTTAAATATTTTATGATTTCAAAGCATTTTTGTTTTTTAAGATGTAGTTTAAATTTCAGCTTTCCACTATTTTTCAAGAGTAGATTGTATCAGAAGACAAGGTAAACGTATTTTTGCTCCCCCACCACAACCATGGGTTAATGGGCAGTCTGGGAGAAGGATAAGCTGTTTCGAATTGAATTCGAAACAGGTTACTGGGATTGGCAGCTTGAAAAAGCCTACTTGCTACGGAAAACACCTGGTATTATGACGTTGTGGCCTTCTACTGCACAGCATCTTTAATATCTTTCTGTCTAGGAAAAGACAACAGCAACTAAAAAGTAAATCACTTAAATTCTCAAGTTAACCATCTGTTTGATAAAACAGTGGATTATGCTTCCATTTCATTGCGAATTTACATTGTACTCTGGCGCGGAAAAATCCAACAATAACTTTATTTGGGAAGCAAGAATATACTTGTTAAACAGCGTCCCTCATTTGCATAAAACCGTGTATGATCAAAAATAAATCTACAATGAAATTTATTTCTCGGCACCTAAACGGAGAGACGAACGCATCGACTGATTTAATGGTTAAAAACTTAAATTAATACACACAATATTCTGAGTCGACTTGTATCTTATTAGTTGCTAATTTCCTTCCCCATATCTAATTATTTAATCAGTTAAGTTAAACTGTTGATTTTCCTCAAATGCGCTTGCATTCTTTTTGGCTTGCAATATTTTCTCGTATTTCTCTTTACTTGGTGTCATTGTTTTTTTTTTATTCTATTGAAGGGCAACCTAATTCACTTTTCGCTAAATATATATTTATATTAAGCCCTATAATGTCGACTTCTTCCTTTGCCTATTGGTCATATCGTTGATCTTGGGAAATTTTGTCATCGTTCATTCCTGTACTTGTAAAATCCTAAATACTTTGATGCACACAAACATACTCCAGCACTACATCACTCTGTGTATTTGGATATAAAGGTATACACATGCTCACGCATACTTAGTGATATAGGGAATACATACGCGCACACATATACAGGTACACATGCACATGCATACACATAAACATGCACGCGCGTATGCACACATACACTCAACAAGCAAGCGAAACAAAAATGATGAGAAAAATAAGAAATAAAGGGAAAGTCACGTTTTATGTTTGTTGCGTTTATAAAACATAAATCGGAGACAATTTGTTAGCTTCAATTTTGACCGTATGACAGTTTTAAATTTCTTCAAGCGTGAACAATTCATAACACGAATACCATTTCCAGAAAGAAATTAACCATCTTTATACTGTGGTTGAGAGTATTCTCTTGGAACCAAGTGGCCAATGATAATAAATTGTTTACCAATCATTTAATACATTCTGTGTATTTACGGTCTTTGCAGATTTTATCAGGGAGCCGGTCCCTCATATTTAACAACTTGGTAAATTCAGTCTGAATTTGTGTAATGAGGAATTATATTTACACTACTTACATTCAGACTATTGTCCTCAGCTTTATTGTTGTTGCCATGACATTTCTGTTGTGCCTTCTGTTTTGGTGCACATCGATCCGAGTAACCTAGAGAAACTTCTGAACTGAACACGTTATTTAATCTACAGGGGTAGTCGTACCGCACATGTCTTTATTTATATCTCGTCTGGTTATTATTTTTAGTACTGCTCAGCTGTTGCTCGTCCTGTTTCCACTGAGTCTACAGTACACACTGCCCGGCCCAAGGATTGAACTCACAATTACTGTGTCGCCAAATTCCCGAAACAACGCTTTAATCCACTAGGTTATTAACACATAGCATCAGATGTAACAAAAGAGAAAAGCTTCGATGAGTGCAGTCAAGCATGACAAATAGCAGCGCTCATCAGCAATCAGTTAGGATAGGGCTCCAAATTCTCCACAGAGAATTGTCCCACAGGATAGTACCATAGAGGATTAAAGCGTTGGTTCGTGAATTTGGTGATAGTGGAACGAGAACAGTTTACCCCCATAGATTAAATAAAGAGTTCAGTTCGAAATTCCCTGTAGGTTACTCGGATACCTGACGAAGGTCGGGGGGAACAACGGCTGAATTGTTGTGATAACAACAACAAAGATGAGGACAGGAGTCCTAATATAAACAGAGAAATTCAGGGAAAAGAATGAACTACACTACAATGTTAAGACCAGATGTTTAGCAATGGCTAACTGATTATTATGGTTTTTCGACTAAAAATATTTTAAGGAGGATACATCCAACTCAGGAAATTGGTACGGGACAAGACTACTTTTTCGATGGTCGGATTTTGATTTTCTCTTTGTTAGCCAATTTTGTCTTGCATCCATTTTGCGTGGTTAGGTTTGATTTTGGCATGAGTTAATGTAAATATTAGGTTGGTGCAAAAATAATATCGTTTTTTGAAGTATTTTTTAACGTCAAAAACGATATTATTTTATTATAATAACAACAAATGCTTATAGATACGACTACAGCCCAGAAAAAAATATCACTCTCATCACAGTCAGCAACTCTGATGAGAGTGATATTTTTTCGTTTATCATGTCTACAAATTTAGTCTGCGTTATTCGAGGATCAGATTTAGGATTTAAATTCCTTTTAATGATTATTAAAATGATTAAATAATGATTAAACTTTTTATGATTACATCAGAATAAGTTATTTTACTCTCTTGTCAAATTAAAAAACATAATGTCCAATTTCTAATGTCTAAATCTGATTGGTTAAAAAATAATGCAGTACAGTGTATGGTTACTTGTATTCAGCACCTCTTGTCTCCATTAAACGGAAACGAGTAAAATCTGATGGCCATTTACTTAAATGCAATAAAAAAAAATTCAGTCTATCTATAAATGATACGCATGATTAAAGAAGTAACGATTATCACAAATTTGGTTCTAAAGACATATTTCGGATTGCAAGTAGATAATTCAAAGTGAAAATTTGAAACGCGGAAGCCAAGTTCTTTAGATATATATCTACCCAATTACATATTAGTCAACTTATTTCTTTTTACTTAAATTCCTTTACCAATTTATGTAGATATCTATAAGTTTTGACTTAATTCAGATAATGATGATTGTGAGGTATGTAATAATCTTATTTTAACATCATACATTCTTGTGCGTATGTATATAAATGTATCTTCGTATATGCGCGCGTTCTTTCTGAAGAGCAATTTTATTTTTTAATTTTCTAAGAATCGTACAATGAGGATGATGATGATGACTACTGAATGAAATGAGGACACAACATAATAATCTAATAGTGTTGTCTAAGAAAAGAGAAAACAAATATTTAAGAAAAATTGTTCATATAATATGAAACAATAACAGAATAACGGATGGAGATGAAACGCTAAATACTTCTTTATCAAATTTACTTATATATATATATATATATATATATATATATATATATATATATATATATATATATATAAGAGACATGCCACCATGCATGTGCATATGTAAAAAATCACACATACTTATGTAAATTTATGGAAAGTAATAATAAAATATAGGCAAACATTTTGGTGTACAAACATTCACCTGAATTTATACTGAATATATACAAGAAAAGAGATATTGGCATACATATTTAACAGTGTGTGCGTATAAAACTACATTAAATATACATACATACATATAGATATGTTCATGCACAAAAAGAAACCTTACAAGTAAAATATCGCACCCCAAATTTACATGTGTAAAAGCTATAACACATTTAAGTAAAGTATCTACTTTAGAATCAATTAAATGAAGCCATACCACTCAATGAATTTGAAATAAAATGTCATCAACGTGTAATGGAATTGGGATATAAATTATAAATATACTACTTTCTATAATATGCAGATTCGATTTTTACACTTGAAAATATTTTTAAAAAATTAAGTCTCCAAAAAATGTGAATTCTCATAATTCACATTTTTTGGAGACTTAATTGAGAAAAAAAAGCTTTAATTTTAGGTTGAAATAACGAAAGGCCAAGTATACTAAGTATCGTGATATGTCTTAAAAGCAAATGCACACATACACACACACACACGTACACACATGTGAATGATATATCTATAACTGCACACATATACTAATTGTGAGAAACATATGCTTGGGCTTTGCCCTTACATTTTTATAACGTAGATTCGATTTTGGTGCCTGTGACGGTTAACATGTCCGTATAGAAAAATAATTGCTTATGGAATGAGTGATTCTCATTGGGTGTTTTAGTAACGTGTTATAATTAACGAATATTTTAAATTAATTACTGATGGACACACTTAAAATTTTTAATAATTGATTAAGTGTTTAATTTGCTATTATGTTTTTTCTGAAAGAAAAGACAGATAAAAATGTCTAAAAAGCAAAAACAGAAATCAGTTAATACAAAAACAATTTTTGAACGTATCTATTCAGGAATGCGTAAATTTCATAAAACAAGAACTAATTGACTTTAGAACACTGTTTTGCAAACTGACGTGTTGGGGGCATCTTATAGTTTTTTGAATTAAAAGAAACAAAAATCCCTTTTTACTAATGGAATACAAAGAATAGCGAAAGGCGGTAGAGAACAGAGTGATGCGAGATTCAAAGTTAAAGTTGGATAAAGCTCATTTTATGAGTTTTCAAAATTCACATTAGCACAAAACGTCATAAGAACAAAATATGAAGAAAGTTTCATAGTCTATGTTGATGAACGCTATGTACTGTTACTGAAAGAGAATACAACGTGATCAAATTATTAAAAATATCGTTATTTCAAGAGAGGCCTTGAAGATGTGTAAATAAATGCAGTACACTCAGGAGTACGCACACATACATACATGCATACCCAAGTACACACATGCATGTTTGCCATAAACATATTTGGAAATAACGTGCATACGCACACACTTACGTATGTCATGTACATACGCATCTTAAAGAAAGATACATGCATGTTAGAGAGAATTTCCTGGAAGGGTAACCAGTAGAGAAAACAGGTGATTAATAAAAATTTAACTCATCTTTTCCGTTTCGCAATAGCAGTGTTGGATTTACCTTGATTTTCTTCAGCAACAATTTTACTTGGAAATATTTTCTTCGTCAAGGAGAGAAAGTATTTGATTCATAATAAAATCAAAAGTATCTTTTATACTCACAGGGAATTCAATGACGACAGTCCAGTAAATGCATCTGATGCGATGTAAGATATTTCGTTGTTTCCAAGGTCTCTGTAATTAAAGAATAAAAGAAACAATATAAACGTCTATATTTCTCCGTATTAACAAAGGATGAAACATGTATTTCTTAGTTTGGCACACTCAAAATAATTCGGAGTTTAATTATAATTGAAGTCGACACTCACAATCGTCTGTGATAGAAATTTGTTTTCCATTTAAAAGATAAACATTTGTATTTTTCTTCATTCTTTAAAAGATATTTTACCTAAAACCTTAAGCTACATGGTCTTTATTTTAACATTTATAATGTATGTGAATTACTTTCTGCAAGATATTTTTGCTTTGGTTAAGTGAAATTAACTGTATCATTTTCATGAACATGTGATTTATTAATTATTGTGAAAAATATTTTAGGAAATAAAAAAGGAAGAAAAATCTAGTAATGGCATGATCTTCTACAAAACTATGACATTGGAATGTTTAACTTCTTTTGTAATTACTGAAAAATATCTAATATAATGTACTAACTGCAGAAAGAGAAGAAACCGTAGCCCAGGTGAACATTATATATATATATATATATATATATATATATATATATATATATATATATATATATATATATATATATATATATATATATATATAAACTTTGACAGAGAATTAAAGAGATTGTTGAATATGAACACTTGTACGTATCATCAGAAAAGTTTTAAAAAAGATTGGAAGAATTGAAAAATTCGAAGAATCAAAACCACCCACAGGATATCATTACAAAAATCAGAATATTGGGGAGAGTACGGATGAGATCGCCAGGGATCTGTAACAAAAATGTATAAAAATCTATGAATACAAAAGGAATATTTATATTTTTTATAGTTATTATAAAATCAATATCCTTTTTTGCTGCCTTCACAATATTACTCTTGTTTATTAGAGATACTACTACTACTACTACTACTACTACTACTACTCTACTAACTTTGATCCTAACCAGAGACGTGAGGTCAGAAATTCATCCATATTTACCAATGCAAATTTTTTTTTTTTTTTTTTTTTTAAAGCAAAAAAAACTACATACACATTTTACATAGATAAAGACCTTTGTAGGGTGAGGATTGTGCTTTAGAGAATTTGTTTTTAAATATTTAAGGCAATGAGTCTATCAAAAAATGATTCCAAACAGATTTAGCCCTCTTCACTCCAAACACAACGAGAATTATTGATATCTTGTGTAAATCTTTGGAAGTTTCAATTCCTTGTATTTTCATAGCTTTTTTTGATGATCTTCAAAGCAACAGTCTTCAGGAACTGCTACATCAATAAGAAAGTACAGTCTGTTTTGTGGCCTTTGATAACTGTCTAAGCGATTAGCTTTGATCGTTCTGTGTGTATTGTAAAGTATCATAAGATTGTTACAGGTTCCGTATCTGTAACCGCGTCTGGGTGGTGTTTATACTAATTTCTTGCAATTTCCATCCCATATAAGTTGCAAATTTTCCAGTACAGATGTTGGTCCACCCTGCCATATCGGATTTTATATTTGGTGAATACTAACACCGATATGGTAGATACTAACCTGATACGAGATAGTCAATTGTATTCATCACAGATTCTGAATTTTAAGTCAGCACAATTTTCCAGTATGATTTCGAGTTAGCCAGCATTAGCCTGTTCAGCAAGAATAAAACATTCACTTTCAGCTTTTAATATTTCATATAGAAAAAACTGATGGGTTGTCTACACCATATTGTCGTTTCTGATTTGGTCCATTGCTTTTGGTTTCTTTTTTTTAATGTCATTTGTCGCTGCAGTTGGCGGATTATGGATTACTTATTTCCTTTAGTAGCTTGAAATTTCCTTTTGAAGTTGGTGGTTTTCTTTATTACGGTATAAAGTTGCTTAATTCTTTAATGTTCTTCATTCTGTCTTTTGTAGTTTCTAGGTATCTTTGAAGGCCGAGTGTTGTTTTGTAAGTGCTTGTGGAAATAATCCTCTGCCTTCTTCTAATCTGAACACATACAGACGATCAATCAGGTGATGCATGTTGTAGCAAGTGAGAAGCTTTCTCGTTCTGACACCCATTCGCTTATGTAAGTTATGGTCCAATAAAGGATGTTGTAACTGTAATGCGCCGAAGAAAAAGCCAAAGTGTTTATGGCTGATATTCTGTTTTCTCGATATTCAACACCAAATCCACATGCCTGTAGTATTATTATTTTCTTACATTCTCCTTCATTGAAGTATTCCTAGATATTTCATTCTTCTTCTCAGTCCAGTCCCTTAATCATAGTCATCGGCAAGTAGTTTGAGGTCCTCTATGTAGAAGAAGTGATTAAAGTTTTTCTTGTTTACTTTGTATCTACTTGTATGTTATATTATTAGTGATTAGTTCATGCAGAAGGAGAATTAGGGATCAATAAAACAAGACGGGTGACAGGAAGTGTCTTTGAAAAATTCATCGCAGGACATTCAACCCATTAGAAGTGGTAGTATTTTTGGCGAATAAATTATGTGACTTTCCCGATCCTAAGTTTTAGGACATTTACTATCACAGTGCAGATATTTACATTTTCAGAGACTTAAGAAACAAAGAGTGTGTTAAAATATCAAAGGCTTTACGATAATCTATCCAATCTATGTTGAGATTAATTTATATTTTGTTTTTACAACTTAAAAATATGTGCTTTTATAATATTCTTATCTTTTTATCATATTTTAAATTTTCAACTTTCAGGACAAATTCATTTGGAATAATCTTTCATTTAACCACATTTTAACTGTTTCAAAATGAAAGAGTACAACATTTTTTATATTTCTATCGATTTTTCTTTTTTGTTATTTGACCATATTTTAAGTATTTTAAATTCAAATTTAAAGCTTCCAGCATTTTTAATATATATATCGTTTTGTCAAATTTGGGATTCTCGACTAGCAGGTTATGTATTTTTCTATTTTCCACATGCAGGACACATGAATTTGTACTATTTTCTTTTATTTTAAAACATTTCAAAAGGTTTAAAATTCGAAGATTCAGTCATTTTTTTTTATATTTCTAACGTTTTATGAAATTTTGGAATTCCAACTTGCAAAATATGTGCTTTTCTTATATTTTCATTGTATTGCCGGATATTTTAACTAATTTTGTCATACAACATTTTAACGATTTTTCATATTTCTGTCGTTTTCAAACTTTCTCACATTTTATATTTCAAACTTTCTCACATTTTATATTTCAAACTTTCTCACATTTTATATTTCAAACTTGCATGATTTATGCTTTTCTAACGTTCATAATTTTATTACATTTTGAAATTTTCCATATGAAGGGCATATTCATTTGTACGAATTTAGTGACTTTACATTATTTGAAAGGTTTCAAATTCAAAGATATCAGACATTTTAATATCTTTGTCACATTTTGGATTTCCAACTTGCAAGCTATGTGCTTTTTTAATCTTTTCATCATTTTGAATTATTTCATCTAACCACATTTGAATTGTTTTAAAATGAACGAGTACAACATATTCATTTGTATTAAATTTTTTATTGTACAGTATTTTAAATGTTTCAACATTGAAATGCCGGCATTTTTCAAATTTCTGCTGTTTTGTTACATATTGGAATACATTTTGCAAGATATGTGCTATTTCTATATTTTCATCATTTTATCATATTTTGAAATTTTTCACATGCAGGACATACTTATTTTTTTTTACTAATTCTTTATTTTACAATATTTGAAATGTTTCAAATTCAAAGATTTGCTATTCTTATATTTTCATTATTTTATGAAATTTTCTACTTGTAGCACATATTCATTTATACTAATTTTGTCATTTAAGCAGAATTTTTTTTTAAATTCGAAGATTCCGGTATTTTTAATATTTCTATTTGTTATCACATTTTAGATTTTCAACTTGATACTTTTTTTTTATAATTTAATAATTTAACGCATTTTGAAATGTCCTATTTGCAGGATATTTATTTGTACTAAATTTATATTTTACAATATTTAAAATTTTTAACATAAAAACTACATTATTTAATTTATTCGGACTATTGTCCTCATCTTTGTCGCCATATTTATTACAACGTTTCGGCCATTGTACGCTCCAGCCTTCTTCAGGTGGTTGGAATGTCGAACTTAATAATTATGCTTTTATTTCGCTCACTGGGGTAGACTGTTCTAGTTCCACGTGTAATGTTTAATAGATGTCAGTTATCAGTTATCTCCTGTTAATTTCCCTCTGAAAGTTCTCCACTGCCTTAAGTGGGTATTGAACTCACACTCTTTGGTTCTTGTCCTGTCACTGGATCTAACCAACGCCTTTAGCTACTGTGGCTAAAATATAGATACAAACTAAAACATTAATATTTTTATCGTTTTTCTTTTTTCCATTGCAAGCTAATGTTTTTTAAATGATTTCATCATTTTATAACCTTTTTAAAAATTTCTTTTATAGGACCATTTCACTTGTAGTAGATTTTTATTTTAGAATATTTTAAATGTTTCAAGATTAAATATTCTAGAATTTTTTTAATTTTTTTATTTCTACCGTTTTGTTACATTTTTAAGTATAATTTTGTAATATACGCACCTTTTTAAAATTTTCCTCATTTTATCACATTTTAAATAATTTTGTCATTTTAGTTTCAAATTCAAATTTTCCGGCATTTTAACATTTCTAATGTTTTGTCATATTTTGCATTCATAACTTTCAAGATATATGCTTTTTTTTTTTAAAATATTTCCATTATTTTATCTCATTTAGAAATTTTCCACTTGTCGGACATATGCTTTATTATTTTATATTTTTACTTTTTTTTGCAAATTCTTCTAACTCGGTTGATTTAATTCGGAAAATATTAATTGAAAGATGAAAATTTACAGTATTTAAAAAATACATTTACGGTTACATGTCACTGTCCCGTAAAATATATATGATTGTAAAATTGATCTTTCATATTTCCCCATGTTTTCGATTTACTTTCACGGTGGGATGAAGTGAAAATTCCACTTAAAAAATTTTGGTTTATATTTTCCCGATTTCTGCTTTGTCCATTAAGAAAGATAAAATGATTAAAAGAATTAAAAAATGATATATTAGTGAATATCATAATAAATATATTAGTGAATATCATAATAAATATATTAGTGAATATCATAATAAATATATTAGTGAATATCATAATAAATATATTAGTGAATATCATAATAAATATATTAGTGAATATCATAATAAATAGCCGGATCTTGACATAAACGAACGTTATAATATTTCTAAATATCTATTCTAGATTGATGGCAAATTTCATAGAAACTTCTCTTTATTGGATGCCCTGTCTTTTGGATCTCGAATACGTCTACTGCATCATCTACTGAGTAAAACCCCTCCATAAAGTAGCCACCTACCGGTTGCGTGATTGCAGACTCAGATAGGTGTCCAATAATTACCGTTGGAAATAAATTATAAACAAGATCCATGTTTAAATGTGGGCTCGTGGACAAACACTATCAATTTTAACAAGACCCAAGTTTATCTATGGCCTGCAATCAAGAGCTAATTTCTTCCATAGCCTCAGATATAATAAACTGATTTTGACATTAAATAACTCAATAAGGGTTGATATATCGTAAAATACACCGACCTCTTTATTAGAGAGATTATCATGAGCAATTCACAAATGATAGAAACAAAAGGGTTGACATTTTTTGTGGTTGCAAAATTCCAGAGAGCAATTAATCTTAATTTCTCCTGCTTTCTAACAATAAGTGGAGGTTGTTGAAAGAAACCTTCACGTCTCCTTTAACAATTCTGAGCCCTTTAATTTACTATAAACAACGAAATTTCTTCGAAATTTGTGAAAAAATAAGATACTGAGTTTTACTTGTCGAAACAATATCTTGAAAAGTGTTCTATATGTCATTTATACATTGTCTAGAGAGAATTTTAAAAACAGAACGGTTTTAAACATAAAAGAAATTATATGATGTTTTTAATTCGTTTTTCAATCTTTAATTCTTAATAAAAGCTAATGTGTAATGAATTCAGTCTTCGTGAACAGTGTCCTTTCAGATCAGGACGTCAGTGATCATGGCTCACCAAAATTTCCATTCCTTTGTAGTGCCAAGGAACGTTTGATTCTTTACCATTCCTCTTTTTCTTCGCTTTGCAATCTATTCACACAAATTTGTTAGGTTACTCGTTATTTCCCTCGGTACCTCCTACCCCCAGCATGTTCTGTGAGTGTTAAATTCTCCAATACCTCATTATGATTCGAAGAAATTGCAACTCTCTTTCTGATTCTATATATAGGTTTCCAAATTTGTTTTCGTTTTAATACTTGCTTGTTGCTTATATGTTCAATCTATGGTGTTCTTAGCATATGTCTGTAGAACCACATCTCTGTTGCTTCGACTCCCTTCCTTTACAATGAAATTGTCCAGCATTTACTGCCATACAAGAGGACTGATATAATAATGCAGTTTAAGTTGCTTTATTGCTAATGAAATTTTCCTATCTCGTAATACTTTGTTTAGTTTCTGGAAAGAAAAGGAACTCTGAGTTACATTTTCCGTCGTCTGTTACTACGCAACTTAGTTAAATTTCTGTACCTTCATGATTCTTATGTCTCCTATTAGTAGTTCACAAACCGTAGAAAACTCCTAAAAGGAAATATAAAAATGTGTCGGGTAATATTTAAATGTGTAGTGTAATATTTAAAATAGTAGGCCTCTTATGACAAGCAAGATTCTTGAAACTACTTATATTTGTTGAATATTCGGGTTTTCAAACATTTTACATTCTAACTCAAATTTTATACAGGAAAAATACAGAAATCTATTTAGCACAAAACTACAGAAGGACCCTAAAGTGTTATAAGAGGAACAGATAGAAAAAAAGTAGATGGACAGATTTTTCTAGGTTTCATAGGCGATAATGGCTTTCTACAGTTACTTTTTTGTTAGTATAATCGCCATGATTGTTTGGAGGATAACGAGATGATTTCCTGTCGATTTCCTGTCTGCATTAAAATTCAGAATTGTCTTTAGTCTAGTTGCCAACTCGGCTATTTAACAGTCAGAAAAATTAAAAATAAGTTAATTACCTTAAAAATAGATATAAGAAGGAAGAGTAGGTAAATTTATAAACTTTTGATGTGGTTAAATTTCAGCCAGGTGTAATCTATTTTTTTTTTTTACAAAAACCTAGTCTCTTTGTATTCTTAATCTTCACGTATTTTGTGCCTCTACTACTCTGTGGTTCCTGCTCACTATTTTCCAACCCTGAAGTTGGTTGGAGTGTTTTACTCTTTATTATTTTTTATTGTTTATCTACCAAGTGTAAACCAGAGTTGCAGGTTGAAGAGAAGAAATGGATAATGCTTTTCCCAAGGGCATTAGTACAAAATGAGTAGTCTCAGCTTGAATTTGTTGTTATAAATGCTTAAGCCGTTAAAGAAGTTAAATTCACTTCGTAGTAAAAATAACTCGAATGACAACGTATTTAACATTATTGTAATTTCAAATGGACCCTTTTGTTTCTACCTTCTACCCTCAGTTATTTTAAGTGTTTTGAATTATGACTATGCATTCAATTAAAAGCGACTAACTTCATATCATCTAAAGATTAACGTTTAAAAATGAATAACAAAAAATACTCACATACGACGCAGATTTTTGTATTCGGCAAATGCCTTTGCCGGAATTCTCGCTATGTGGTTTTCGTCAAGTCGCCTGAAATCATGGGAAAAAAAGTCATTGAATTATTTCATCAGTCTTTGCGCTCTGTCGTTGCGTGCATTTGGGAATGCGCTAGACATAAAAAATACTATGTAAAAAATACTAATAATGTTTTATGATATCTTAACGCTCTTAAAATTAAGCAATTAGTAATTACTAATGAATTGATATTTTGAATGTTAAATCTTTTGTACATATTTTCTGCTGTTTACTTCATTTTTATGGTGTTAGGTTTTATCCTTATGATATATTTTTCTTTAGTTTTATCAAGAGAAATTTTGGAACGCTTTTTACAGTTGCAGTTTATCTGATTTTTTTTTGTATGCACGCATAATTTCTTTTTCGATATTTATGATGCTATCCCAGACATGATTGAAAGGCTTTTTAAAAACAACCCTGATGCTTTTTCTTAGTTTTGGCCCCAAGTACGGGTGAGGATTGAGTTCACTATTTAGTCATAATTGTTATCGAGACTAGTTCGTCGAGGTGCCCCTAAGTTTAACAAATTACAATTTTAGCGTATTGATTCTGAATGGGTATTTAAAATCAATTTCCATATTAGATTTATCGATTAGACACTCAGACACAAGTCTAGAATTCACTTGCATCAGTAATCGAACAAGAAATACCGATGTACTTACAAATCGGTAGTACTTTCTGGGATGACGTCAGGGATATCCTTTAACCCCTGACCACGACAATCGATAACTCCCTCGGAACAAACGCAGTTCCTTGGACACTGCATCTCGGAGAGACATTCTTTCGAGTGGTGCCTTTCGTATCCTGAACGTAAAAAAAGGAAATATGAGTTAAAAAACGAGAGAAATGTAGGTGAAGACTAAGAATAGATAGTGAGATGAATAACCTGAATTTACAATCAGGCGGAATTTGTAACAATTTATCCTATAACTTCTTTTCTTGAGGTATGTTATTTACTAAATTCTGCATGTAGGTATTGGTCGGTTCTTTTTTCAGATATCTATACCTTTGACCAGAATCGAACTCGTTCCAGGTATATCAACCAAGTCAAAATTAAATATAGCGAATGGCGTCGGTGTTCCATTCATCTGCATTTTAACTACGAAGCGATTTATTGTTACTTTATTAAGCAGATAAAATTTGGGCAAAATAAAAATAGAACCGATTCAATTGAAAGTAAAGAATACCTTATAGAATACAAAGAGAGCATATTTCAAACTGAAATGATGACTAAAATTAAGAAATTCTACTAATATTTGTATTAACTGAGAAGAACAAGAAGTGAGTAGTTTGAATAACTATTGAAACTAAAACTTTCTTTTGTTTCATTCCGGTGTTCAGTAATTAATATTAGTGAAGTAGTTAACAGTAAGTCCCAAATGTTTTGATTGGTTTCAACTTCCGTGAGAGATGGCAGCCATCTTCGTGTTTACAAAGATTTAAAAGTTCATCTCGGACTAATCCTAATGACTTACTGACGCCATGGAACATCGTTAGTCTGTCAATCAAATTTATTTTAATGATTAATCTTTTAAAGGAGTAGCAATATTTATATTTAATTCTTAATGAAACGATAATTACAAAGTTATCATGAAGTAAATATCTGAAATATATAAATAGGTAGATATTTGAATGCCGCAATCTCAGACAAATACCAAAGTCATGATTGGTTTACTCATGTATTCCGCAGTTGGCTTTCCATTAAAAAAAAATCATACCAAAAATATTACGGGAATCTTAACCGTTTTTTTTTTGAGTGCGATGAGATCGCATAAACACAGAATCGTGTGCCTCTTTTTGCGTTTTTTTGATATTTTGATACATTTTAGCATCAAGATATGTAGAAAAATAGAGCGAGATGAGAACAGGCTTTGAGAATAGATGTATAAAACTCGACAGACGTATGTCGAGGGAGCTAAAGTGAATCTATCTATGTATCTCTCTCTCTCTCTCTCTCTATATATATATATATATATATATATATATAGATAGATAGATAGATAGATAGATAGATAGATAGATAGATATATTAAACACGACTTTAATAAAAGAGCACAATCTGTAGAACATTTAGTGAAGAACTGGTGTTCAGTAAGACCCGAAGGCCAAACATATCTCACCGAATGCTTGATAATTGAAAGAATTTCCCTTGAGTCTACAAGACGTCCAAAAGAAATTCATCAACAAATGTTACTAAATTATCAAGGTAGTAAAGCCCCGACTGTAGTGAAAATACAGAATCATTTTATTTCAAAGATAACATTTAATTCTGAAATATACAATATCCAGTTGCGTTTTTATGGATAAAAAAGAATATATATTTTATCATAAGTTTAATGACTGCTAAAGTTTTCAATTTTGCACAACACTCATACAATTTTGTTAACGTATTGGGGAAGAAAATAAAACGTTAAACATATATGATGAATTTTAAGTAACGTTTTCCGTTCATTTATTTGAATAATGAACAAAAATGAGCAGGAAATGATTAGTAACAAAAATACTTACCATTGCATCTAAAATCAACGCTTTGTAAACCCTCAATGGCCTGACCTTTGAGGCTTTCTGGTTCATAGCACTTTGTAAAGAGACCCAAACGAGGGTTTTGACGGAGCCATGACGCTAACCAGCTGAGGTGGCAATCACAAACCAAGTGGTTGTCACCAATTCGACTGAAGGAAGAAAAAAGAATGTAAAAAAGAAGAAAAATAAAAGAAGATTGGATAATAAACGAGATACAAATTATCTGATTCAGCGATAGAAACAAAACTGCAAAGTTGTAACCACTTGAGCGATCGGTAGACAATTGACCATAAAAGAATCAATTACTCACTTCATAGAACTGTCACCAGATCAATTACAAGAAAATAAAACAACAATGGCAGTTATTTAAATTTTATGGACAATAGTTAATCTAAATTCATTTTTATACATTATCGTTTTGTCGTTGGCGAAATAAAATTTGGTTTCAAACTACTCGAAAGTCTTTAAAAAGTTGCAGCAACTAAGAGCAGCAAACCAAGCCTATTAAAACTGTTTGAAAAGTAAATTACAATTAAACTATAAATTAATTTTGTAAGAGTGGTTTACTGCAAATAATACGAACAGAGAAAAAACATTGGTACATTGTTTGGGGTGAGGACCTTTTTTCTTTGAGATAAAGAATAAATTGATTCATATTTTTAATATTCTTAAGGGGGTTATATAGAAATTATTTAAAGATTAATTTATTATGCAAATGATATATGAATATTTAAAACAAGAATATTATAGTTTGGTAAAAGCAGTAGGAAGCGATACGAATTAGTTTGATTGTACGTCATTAAAACAATGTCTTTCACGATAATAGCAGTTGTACCCCGTTAGGCTGAAAGAAGAATTCGACATATCTATTTATGTAAGGATTAGAGAGAAATGGTACCAAATGGTACAAATAAATAGACTAGCCTAACAAATGTAGCGTCTCAGATTTTCAGTTTTTATTTCGAAATAAGTTCAGTTCAGTGACATTTTGATTATTTTTGCAAACCTTAACTTGTTTGGTCGTTTCAAAAGAAGACATAATTTTAATAAGACGGAAGAAGAGAAGCATTTCATTGAATTTACGTGTCAAAATAAACAGATATAATGTTTAATGTAAAGTAGATAAATGTAAAACGAGTTTGTCAGATTTTAAAATATATAGAATTTAGGGAACAACGATCTTGACTGAAGGGTGAAATTATAATGGTGACCTTTATTTTATTTTCGGGTTGTTTGTTTATTCGTTATTTTACGACCTGCTTATTTTTATTTGATGTTTTTATTGTATTTCTATTTTAAGCTAAAACATCATAGTTCTCATATTTACTCTTCTTCAACACTTGCGATGACTCACCGTCATAGAGGAATTAAAAACGATTAACGATATGAAAATAAATATCTAAACTTACGAGAATTATGTACATGAACATTTTGAATTTCACTGAATTCAAAAAAGGGCATAAAATAAATGAAAATCAAATAGAAACGCAGGCAAAAGTGAAAACAGATCACATATATATATATATATGTTTTGAATAACTTGAGGTTATAGATTTAATCGTTTTCTTTCAAATTTTTAGTAATTTTGTGGTCATGTATTTTAGCTTGGAAAAGTAGTAAGTCTTTCAGATACTGGTAAGAATCCGGGGTGCAGATTTATATTTTGATAAGATCCAATAGCAGCACTTTCAAGAATTAAGTTATTTTTTTAAATAAGTGTGACATTCGCTAGGTCAAGGTAGTCGTTGAATTCATTTCTATGATACATGAACACAAAAATACTAAATAGAAAAATTGAAAGAAATCCGTAACCATATTATATATATATATATATATATATATATATATACACACACACACACACACACATATATATATATATATATATATATATGTGTGTGTGTGTGTGTGTGTGTGTCGTTAACAAAAAATCGAATGAATAGCAAAAGGTAGATGAACACGCATAATTTTTTAATGACCTCATTATTTTATTTCTTTAAATATTAGCTGTTTTAAAAGTGAAAAAATAAAAAAAATTAAACGAGCAGCATTTAATAACATTGTTATATGTAGCACTTATTTAAACAGATACTTACAGAATCCGCAATTTCCTCATGTTTGAAAAAATGTCTTTCGGAAAAGATGTGATGTTGTTTTTATTTAAGGTTCTGCAAAAACAGAGGATTATAAATGAATTAAAATTAACACAAATAAATTATAACAAAAATACAATCATTTTTGTTTTTTTTTTAAAGAAAGCGAAAAACAGTTATACAAACATTTTGAATAACAACATATTCAGTGATAGCTATCTTAATAAAGATGCTAAGCAGAAAGATAATTTTTCTGTAACCTAAAAGGAAAACTCTATTTAAGAAAATAGTAAGGTGAGATTCTTGTTTACTAAGGAGAAACTTAAGATCCTGAGGAGACGTGAGGATAAAAGAGAAAAAAACATGAAATTTTAATGGGAGGTTAGCTGGCAAATCTTTTTTATCGGATCATTTACCTACATATCTGAATATTCGTACTTAACAATTGACCTAGGTACTTACATTTATAGAATAAATATACCATGTAAATTTCAAAATATATATTTTTATTAGAAATATTAAACAATAATTTATTTGGTGGTGAGAGATTTGGTTAAGCAACTCGTGGGTTGTTCATATTTCGATAAACATATCACTACAGTTATTTAAACTTTTAAATTTTCAGATCTATAAAGATAGAATTTCAAAAGAGAAACAAGATAATTTAAAATTGTGAAGAGATGAGAACACCATGTTGGAAATTTTGAAAAGGTTGAATGAAATGTTGAAAAATATCAATAAAATAACAACAATAACGACTTTAAAAATATCACAAAAGGAACTAAAAAGAAAAACTAAAAAAAAAAAAAAGAAAAATGGATTGACCAACAGGAGAAAATTGAAGCTGTTGTTGTGAATATAAGCAGAGAGAAAAGCTGCCGAATATTAGGAACATTGGCAAGATTCATAACTAACTCATTTAAATAAACATCGCAAAGAGAAGCAGTACATAAAAATTAATTTCTCAATAATAATTAGATGAATGTAGATCTATATTGGAGCCGATTACTGGGCGAAAAATTGCGTTTCTTCGTGATTATTTACTCAACCGATACGACATGGATGAAAACAGACCAGGTGGAATTTCTGTTTGCCGGTCCTCTTCAGAATGTTTCACAAGTTTCGATTTAGGATAATTTCGGGCGAGCAAACCAGCACACTTGAAAAGCCATTCGATTCAGATTTCATTAGTTTTCACCAATGTGAATAAATATCATTAAGATGATGAATATCATTTCAAGATGATATCTTTATTTTGAAAAACAAAATTTTTCTTATTTTATATAGAAATATTCTTTTTGTAAAAATTAAAAAATATTTTGTTTTCTTCATTATGAATATTGCCACATATTTTTTAAATAATATTTTCATAATGGCATGGATGTTCATCAGTAATTTCACATTCGGCTTCTGCTGATTAGTATAAGTAAAGTTAATTGAAAATTTGAAATGTAATATTGAAGTTTGATGAAGTCGTCTATAAATGTAAAATTTCGAAATGAAAAGTTTGAAAAGAATTCTCTTTTCTTAGGCCGATGAAATCATTATTGAAATGTCTGTCGATGTTACATCGTATAACACGTACGTCCCGTCCAATCCTGGGTGAAACCTGGTCAGCAGTGACCAGATGATATAACCCTTGCCACACGCGGCCTATACCAGAAGATGATTTGGTTCTCAGTATCGTATGACGACGAGTTGATTGCAGGGTCAATCCCACGCTGGTCGATATTGTCACTGGTCAAAGGTCCGTTGGTCGCTGGCCGCCCCAGTCCACACTTTGCACCACTCACCTTGTGATTCTCGACCACAGAACAGTGTCGTCAGTAGTCGTAGCATGACGAAACTGCGTTATGAAGGAAAAAAAAAAAGAAATGTTCTTGCAGACGAAATAAAATCGAAAGATTCTTCGGCTCAATTTTCGATTTGGTTTATGTAGTTCTTTGTATAACAAAATTAACCCTTCCCACTAAAATCTCTTTAGTGCTTATTGGTGCTAATTCTTGGAACAAAGGTTCTCTTGGCAGCAAGTCACGTGAATTTCAGTAGCATCTTCATCTGCTCTTCGCCACTTGTCTCTCATCTCTCTCTCTCTCTCTGGGTTGCCAACCGTTCTGTATATATCGACATCGACCCAAGAGCGGAGTGGGGCTGCCAATATTTGGGGATCTGGCGATTTCCTCAGATTGAACAAGAGATTTTTGCTGTCTGGTTTGCAACATTAATCATCTGTCTATATTTCTGAGATGAGGTATTATGTACACTATTTACATTATTCGGACTATTGTCCTCATCTTTGTCGCCATATTTATTATAACGTTTCGGCCGTTGTACGCTCCAGCCTTCTTCAGGTGGTTGGAATGTCGAACTGAACCCTTTATTTCGCTCACTGGGGTAGACTGTTATAGTTCCACCTGCCATGTTTAATGGATGTCAGTTATCAGTTATCTCCTGTTAATTTCCCTCTCCAAGTTCTCCACTATTGAACTCACACTCTTTGGGTCCTGTCACTGTATCTAACTAACGCCTTTAACGCCATGTGTCCTTGAGGACATCAGTGTATGAATATCTGGGTATTATAAACCTAATTTCTTCAGCAAACATTTTTTTTACCAGTGCTCATATTGCAATTTTTGCTGTTATCATTTCATGTTTTTACCAGAGCTCATTGCAATTTTTATTGTTATTATCGCTTTTGTCTAGCACTCCTTATTACTGGTTCCCATATTGTATTCATTTCTATGCTTGGTCGGCTCATGAGATTTTTGTGGCCTAGCATATGTATTGATTCCTTAAGTTTACGAATTTTCCAGTGGTATTATTTGTCTATGATCTCAGCTACAGAGGGCGGTGATCTCTTTTTCTCTCCATATGTGGTCAGCCGCGCCTGATTTTTCCACCTCCCCTCGTGTTCTTGAAGCTTTACCTTAAGGGGGCGACCAAAAAACTGGGATAGGCAGGTACAAGAGGAGGACAATAACACCCAGAAAACAATCTTCCTGTCTTATGTGAAGGGGTTATCAGAGAAAATACAAATGATCTGCGGTCCATATGACATCAGGACTACCTTCAAAAGCTGGACGACACTTCGCAGATATCTCTCCCGAGTAAGACCCCCCCACTCCCATAGAGGAGAACATGACTAAAGACTGTCTGTACGCTATCCCGTGCAGCTGCGGAAAGAAATATAAACGGGAGACAGGCCGCCCCCGTACTTTTAACCCTTTCCGTCTGTTACAGTTCATATTTTAAATTAACCCTTTTTCTTTACCTTATTTTTCATATAATGTCACAATTGCAATGTGAAGGTATATTTGAAAGTTTTTCCTCTTTATTAATTCTTAAATTATGGGTTTCGAATGCCCCTTAGCAGTTTTTGAACTTCTTTTGATGCAAATTCTCATTTGAGGATTTTAATTTTCTTTTCTTTTTGCATTGCAGTAATTTGGATAAGGTTATTATTTCACAATTATTGATTTCGTGGTATTCGAATCTTTTTCAATTTGAAATTTCAGTTTCACAGATCCATATTTTAAGTGTTAGATAAAAACTATACGCTAATTTTTTCGTGCTAGACAAGAAAAATTAATGAAATTAAATGCATGTATATTATTCCTCTTTGAAGTAACTTTACATCGCGGTAACCGGAATTATTTGGCGATCTTTAAAGCGAGTACAAGACTATTCTAAAACAATTTGATGGGAACTGATAAAATTAGTTTATTTTGATGATTAATTGTTTCGGCTCAACTAGATAAGCGAGCTTTCCTATTTTACATGAACGTCTCCACGGTGTGTAGACTTACATCCTTTATTTGGAGTTTTTCAAATAAATAATTTGATTCATACACTAAGAGTTACATAGTCATATGAAAAATGAAACAGAAAATATCTAAGTCCAACTTATATCTTCATTTTATTCCACGACACTGTATTTATATTATATTTTACTTTCACTTTTATGATCCCACTGCCCAAATAAGATTGTTTTTTCTTTCTTCAATCATATGATTAATGTATGCCCCTGTCCACTATGAATCAATCGGAACCATAGCGTGAAATTGAATGAACTTCATTACAATTGAATCGCTCATCGCCGTCACATTGCAAGCTGAGGCCGTCATATTTATGTTCAAGTCAAAATATGGAGTTGTTTTCATCTCGCTCTGGTTTTAGATTCTAGGAAATATACAGATTATCGTGGAACTTTTATCGCTTCAGTAAATGAAATTGTTCGAGCATTTGCTAAGCAAATTAAACATATTTTGGTAAACTCTATTTGGAATATAAACTGTTTCGAAAACTGGCTAAAATATTTATTAATGTTTATTGATCACTATGGAATTGATTTCAAAATCATTTACGATTGTAGTATCTTGAAATTAATTTTACTAATTCAATTTTGCTTTGAAGTTCATTCGTGTCCTAAAACCAGTAAAAATGAATTCACAGGCTACATTAATTATAAATTGTTGACAATATGAATTCATTTATAATAAATGAAATTGCATACACTTTTGTAAATTGATACTGTATTGCTAAAGATACTCTGCATACATTCCCATATATAATCTCAAAATGAATTGTAAATGAAAATCCACATGATTGATTTACTTTCGTTTACATTATCTATGTTAATAGATTTTTAAGGTTTCAACATTATCGTGAGAAACACATTAAAATCTAGGCATCTCCACGAAATCGCTAAAAAATCATCATACCGTGACGAAAAAAATGCCACAAACTTAATGAAATACAAAGTTTTATCGTCAAAATGTTTATATTTATATTTAAGAGAAAAGACCAAAGTATTTTTATTATTTTATTAATTTTTTTCATCCTTTCTAGTACGTTCGAAATTTTGATTTTGGTTCTAATATTTTTTTTGCGTCAGCGGATCGGCCAAAGATTAGCAGAAATTTAGCGTCTTTTTTGGCGTTAAAACACAAAAATCAAATAAATTTTAACTGTGATATAACAATTAATATTAAAAATAAGGAAAAAAATTAACATATAAAAAATAACATTTTATAAATAAGAGAGGTGCCTGTTCGGTATGTATCTTATGAAATTTTATGGTATTATTTTTATTTATTATTAATTTTTATATTATCTCAGTTATGAAATTTTTCATAAAAATTAATAATAAATAAAAATAATAACATAAAATTTCATAAGAAGTGTACGTACAAATGATAGGTAGCACTCTTATGAAATTTTATCGCACTCACAGTTATGAAATTTTTAATTTATTTTAATGTTAGTATTTTTAAATTTATTTTTCCAGAAAGCACATTCAAAAGTAAGGCAATGAAAAAAATCAGTAAAATATTAGATTGCTGAAAGTATTTGTTAACTTTTAAGAATATACAGGGTAGTTAAATAAGTTAGTTCATTTAAAATGCAAAAAAGTTATGTCACTTTTGTGCTTCCGTCCGATAACTTCCTCTCTGACCTAAGCTGTAACTGTCAGTTAACACCTCAAAAACAAGTCACCGCGGTTAAGACATGCTTCTCTTATTTTCAACGACATTTTTTCTGCTAAAAAAGTAAGTAATGTTTGTTTTAAATTAGATAAAGTAAACTTTAAATTATCTCATTTTCCGCATAAATTATAATTTGAAAAAAGTATAATTTACTTTTTACAAGATTTTTAAACGGAGAATTTAACTTTTTGCTTATTTTCTCAAAATGGTGCGCAGACATCATCAATTTTGATGGTATTCCGCTGACGCAAAAAAAGAAAACAAAAAAAAACATGATTTTTAATCAAAATTTCGAATATTCTAAAAAGAATGAAAAAAATTAATAAAATCAAAAAAATACTTTGATCTTTTTTCTTAATAATAACAAACTTGTAGACGATAAAAATTGTTTTCATCAAATTTCTGGGATCATTTTCCTCATGGTATGCATATTTTTAGCGAAACAGTGGTGATATGTATTATAATTTAATTTTAAAAAAAATGGACAGAAACAACTTGCAAGAAAATGATTTAATATATTCTATGACTGAGTTATAAAGGAAACAACACTGTGGAGCAATAATTAGCTTGTTATTTTGTTAGACCATTACTATTTTATTGACTTTGATCCTCATTGGTCGTTCAACATTTTTAGCCCTGTTCATTAATATGTATATATTTACTGCATAAGAACGAGAATTCATTCAGTCCATTTTTTCTGTAAAAAAACCGCTTTCAAGCTGATATAGTATATAGTTAATATTTCTCTATAGTTCTAAGATGAGGTATAGAGTTAGACAAAGAGATACAGAAATCTAGAGAGATATACAGAGAAAGATAGTGAAAGATAGAGAGACAGAGAGTGAGAGCTAGCGATAGAGAGATAGATAGAAATATAGAGCTAGAGATATAGACAGAGTGCTAGAGTTAGACAGAGAGAGATATAGACACAGAGAGCTAATGACACATACACACACACACACACACACATATATATATATATATATATATATAAATATAATGGCACTATAACCCGTCTTCGACCAGGTCTTTTATTACTGCGAATTTTTGCCGTTCAATTGGAGCAGTTTAAGTTTAAAGACATCCCACTCGAAAATCAATATTAGTAACATCAATTAGGTGCAACTGAGGTACATCCCCAAATGGGTCGGGGGTGTTAACAATTTGAATTTGGGATGGCCCTGAAAAGGGCAGTTTTTGCGTTCCCAATCTTGTTTCAGCCTCACGCGCTGTATCAGCTGAAGAGGCGTTTCTCCTCAGTCGTTGAGTCATTTGATCATCATTTTCAGCCTGGCGCGCAGAAGCGTTCAGTTATGCTCTTCTGGAAAGTCGACTTAGTGGCTTTGATTGAAGCAGTACAAGAGGCATTTTGAGACGGGCGGATTGAACGTTCTAAAGACCATTCGTTATCTCTTATTCACATGGTGAAAGCGAAGGCAGCGGTTTTGCGACCTAGGCATGTTCTTTTCTTTGGTGGCATGTCTTAGGCAAGTATAAATTGTCAAATGGTATGCGTGGGCAAATACAAGAAGAGAACGCTGTAAAGCTACAGCGAAAAACTTTAGGAAAGATTGGAAAAATTAATGTTGAGTAATAAAAAAGCAAGCTTATTACAACGGCGAATGCAATGCAAAAACAGGCAGGACATAAAAATATTTAAATTGGGAACGGCTATAAACGACAATGAAAGCAACACCTTAAAACTGTAGTGGAAGACTTTATGCAACGGAAAAGCTGACCTCACTTGAGACAGATTGATAGCTTGGTCAAGAGTAGTTGAATGTGTAAGCAGGACTAGACGTACAGAAGTCGAAGCGAAATTGCAGAATTAAGCGGCAGCAATGAGTTCACGATTGCGTAGACAGTCAGTATGACACGGCGACATTTGATTGGACGTGTAAAGGGGCTTCGTGCAGCCAGTGAGCAACTCGAACAGGTGTTGCGTTCCGCAGGTCATGCGTATGCACCGGCATCAGCGCATGAGACATTCCGTGAGACAGCGCGTGTTGCAGGGCCACACGTACACGCATTACTGCATGCGCTAATTATCAAGGTCAGCAGCAACCGATGGGCAACGTGTGGAGGTATGAATCACGCCCACACAGCATGAGCTCGGATTGGAAGGTTATGCGTGAAAAAGTAAATTAAATTTTGCCTTTGATTTTTGCGCAGTGTAAAAAAATCATTTTTTTCGATTTTTCATCTTGGAGATTGTAATTTTTTTCAAGACAATTTTGACTCAAAACCGGGACTGAAGACTTATCTATGAAACAAAAAAAATTCATCGAAATCGGATGAAAACTGTGGAAACGCATGAACAACATCCGATCACACACACACATACCCACACACACACACACACACACACACACACACACACTTTGAGAATTATAAATATATAAAAGTGAACATTGAAGTCAACACTCAGAGGCGACAGGCTGTTTCATGCTAGGTACAATCGTCCTGACGATTGCGCCTAGCATGAAACAGCCTGTCGCCTCTGAGTGTTGACTTCAATGTTCACTTTTATATTTATATTTACATACGCTCTATCTCTGATATTGAGCACTTTATCCCATTAATATAGAACACCTTAAAATTATATATATATATATATATATATATATATATATATATGTGTGTGTGTGTGTGTGTGTGTGTGTTTGTGTGTGTGTGTGTATCTAAGATAAATAATTGGAGAGATGAAAAGAAAAGCGATAGCTGAATAATGTAGGCAAACATGTGCAACTAAATACATCGGATGCCAAAATTTAAAGCTAAGCGTCTTTTCGATGTAAAATTGTAACCACCCATATATCTCATAAAAAATTCAAATAAGGAAAAAATTAACAATTTAAGTTTGGCAGATGCACCACTGACTCGGTTTCTCTTAATTTGCAAATTATATCGATTAACCTGAAATTTGATTCTGATTCAAACCTTTTAATTATTTCTGTCAGGCAAATTAGAAAATTTGTGAAGTCACTTCGAACTCATTAAGGAAATAGTAAGTATTAAAGGTCATTCAGATACACATAATTAGTGAACAAGAATTAGTGAATAAGAACTTAAAAACAACATGACCGACATGACGTTGACCATGTTTCTAAGTTCTTATTCTGTACAAGCTGTTTACTGTCATTAAACAGTTTTATCTCAGGTGAAGATGGGTTAACTTCGAAGTAATCCTCTACTTTCGTAAATGGGACGAGCAATGAATTAATGATAACGGTATACATTTCAGAAATTTTCCGAAAAAAAAGATTTTGAACCAATCATTTATGCAAATGTAAATACCTTATAATATACTTAAATATAAGCAATCCATTTGGAAAAATGTGTAGCATAAGAGTCACATTCATAATAAGAGGAAGGAAAAGGTCCCAAAGTTAAAAAAAAAAAAAAAAATTGCTGAAGCGAATAGAATTTGGAGGATTCAAAATTTTTTTTATGACATCAAGGATGATTTTAAGTTTATTATAATAAACATCTTCAAACGAACTTTTGAAAATTTCTGCAAATGTATCAACTAAATCTTGTATGTCTTGTTAGCTCGGTGGTAAATATTTTCAAGAGTAATTGAATACTTTGAATTTGATTAGAGGAAGAAAACATTGCACTTTAAAACAAACAAAACAATGATTTGTTTTATATTGCATGTTTGTGACCAAATAATATTGTGTCAAGCACGATACTGCACAGGTCCCTTAAGAGGCTAAGGGTAAAGAGCAATTCAAACGCCATAAAAACGAGAAAAATATGAGATTGGCGACAAGGTTGGTGAGGAGAATATAAAATGGTTTTAACGATCTGAAAAATAGAGGCACAGAGGCTGTTTTTACATTTTACGACTTGCTCTGAAACTCTGATGGCAACTCTTCGTAATATTTACGGGCGTTACACATGTTCTGTTTCAGACACACAAATCTATTGGATGCGTTAAAAACACCTGTTTCCCCCACCACTTTTCACGGGATAATTGAAAGACTTGGTTTTACCGACTCTATGAAAGCTAAACACTTTTTCAACTGCCGTAATTATAGGAAGTAAAGTGTAAGAACACTACAAACTTCTATCTTCTACCTGGATATTTCGCAACAAACATAAATCTTATTTTCCTGATTCTCTTTGATAATACTCCTATTAATGTTTCATAACGGTTTCTATGTTTTACAATCTAACTGATGATTTCAACCTTGACAAACAATCGGAATTTGTGAAATCATCATTGTCGGCAGTAACGAAACACAACTCGATACTTTTGGTATTATACACGGCTATGTAAAAAACGAAAAAAAATAGTAAATGGGATTTTTGAATTAAGCGTGTTTAGTGCATAAAAAATTAATATTTTTCCTTTTGTTTTTCATTGTTATAATTACAAATAAGTGGTACAAAGTGAAACGAAGGACTTACACCTGCAAGTAAATGATCGTGAATAACAAATATATGTGTGGAATAAGGATTAAGTGGCTTAATATAATATTAAACCATTAAGTGCATGGGGCAGCTAGTGAGAATCAAACTCACTAATGGGAGACCAGGATTATATAATCTCAATTAGCGCGCGAAATCGGGACATAGCAGCTGCAGATTTAACAATCGGTCAGGGGTTGAACACAGAAAATTCAGTTGACGAACATGGAGAAACCGAGTCCAGTTGCTGTACTGCGTTGTTATTCACCCCGACTGTTTCATTTTCTTTTAGTTTTTCCTTCAAATCTATTTTCTGTTTGCCTGGCCATTGGTTTTTCTCAGCTTAATAGTGAATAGATCTTTTTTTTACTATGTTGTGGGGAGTACATAGAAATATTAAATTTACGACTAATGCTACTTCTCCTTTTGTAGTGAGATGCAAGGGTGCCATTTTCACTTCAGCTTGTAGGAAGAAGCAGAGACTGCATCTACTTCCATCTAGTACTCTTTCTGTATTACGACCAACCAACAAAGTCCGTTGGAGTTGTGAGGTACTGCTGAGATACCCTGAGTTAGTGATGATTCTGTGGGCATGAAACCATATCCGAACTCAGGGTCATCATCTGATGAGGGCTTTCTGGAGACACCGCTATTGATTATTTTGATTACAAAATGAGTAAAGGATTTTATGAACATGCTGAAAACTTTGGCATCAATATTTGCCTATTTATATGACTGTGCATAAAGGGCTCACGGCCACATCGTGTTGAAACACCGGTTCCCGTATGATTACCGAAGTTAAGTAACGTCGAGTCGGGTCAGTACCTGGATGGGTGACCGCTTGGGAATACCAAGTGCAGTAAGCATGGATGGCTGGAGGAATGGCTCCGAGTTGTTAATAATTGGAGAGCCGAGTTCTAATTCAAGCTGGGTTCGTTATATTCACTTACGCGCAAATACCATTGGGAAAGGTATGAATCCACTTCTTCTCCTCCAGCTATGGATTAATTAGTAAGACTTGTATCACTGAAACTATTAATAAGTTTAAAGAAATGCGTATAAAATATTTAAATTTCAGCATTAAATAACCCACGGAGGTCGATATGCCGCTAAAAAAAAAAAAAAAAAAAAAAATCACTCAACCTGTATATAAAATATTTTAATATTTTGTAAACCTACAACTTTGTTCGGTTTTTGTCATAAGATGGTGTATTTATTTTTATCTAATTTCAATAAAAGAAACAATTATTCTGACAACTGCTCTAGCAGCGTACATTTCAAGAAATGAGTGTATTTCTGTTATACTCAACATTGAAGATGAAAGAAAATATGCAAAATTTTCATCTGAATATTTTAAGTAAGCCTATACGACCGAAATACCACTAATACCTCTTCAAAAAATTGTAATTTTGGAAAAGTGATTCAGAAAAAAAAATCATAAGGTATTCGAATATTTTAATTTAAGTAAGTTGAACAGATTCCCTTAAAAATAGGATTAAATTTGTAAAATGTGATCAAGCTTTGTAAGACAATGTAAAAACTGATTATATATTTATGTATATATATATATATATGTATATATATATATATATGTATGTATATATATATATATATATATATGTATGTAAATATATATATATATATATATATATGTATGTATATATATATGTATATATATATATGTATATATATATATGTATATATATATTTATATATATATGTATATATATATTTATATATATATATATATGTATATATATATATGTATATGTATATATGTATATAAATATATATATATGTATATATATGTATATGTATATATATATATACATATGTATATATATATATATATATGTATATATATGTATATGTATATATATATATATGTATATATATATATATATGTATATATATATATATATGTATATATATATATATATGTATATATATATATATATGTATATATATATATATATGTATATATATATATATATATATATATATATATATATGTATATATATATATATATATATATATATATATATATATATATATATATATATATACAGTAGCGTCCAAAACTAAGGGACAAAATTTGAAAACCTAATATTTGTTAGAAATAACAACTGTGAAAATCTTAAATTTTGACAACTGGTAGTTGTTATCATCCATAATAACATACTAAAATTTGAATCATTTGCAAAGGATAGAAAAAGAATTATAACAATTATTTATTTATTTTCAAAATAGGATCGTCCAAAAGCAAGGGACAAAATTGAGAAAAACAATGTAAACAGTATGCTATATTCAAAGTTTTTGATTTTCTCTAAAGAATAAGTCTTACTTAGTCATTTGTAAACGTTGCATCAGCCGGCACCATGGCGAAACGCCAAAAACTTGATTACTCTGTGAGACAAGCTATTGTGAAGCTACACAAGGAAAAGCACAACATTAGAGAGATTTCAGAGAAAGCGAAACGTTCCAAGAGTGTTGTAGGCAGGGTTGTTAAATCCTACAATGATACTGGCAAAATAGTTAGTGCTTTTAAAACCGGCAGACCCCGCAAAACTTCGGCAAGAGAAGATCGAATAATGCAGCGTATGTCATTAAAGGACCGTTTTAAGTCTTGCACAGAAATTAAAAGGGTTATGAATAGTACCTCATGTGTTAATGTGTCAAGACAGACTGTTTCTAGACACCTGCAAGAAATAGGGCTGTTTAATGGAACCCCAGGGAAGAAACCACTTGTTAGTTCGAAGAATAAGAAGAGATTAGAGTTTGCAAACAGGTATGTAATTTAGACTTATGGAAATTGGGCAAAAGTATTTTTCAGTGATAAAAGCAAGTTTAATTTATTTGGAAATGATGGAAAAAACAATGTAAAAAGACGTATTGGTGAAAGATTAAGTGCAAAGTGTACTAAGAAAACTGTCAAGTTTGGGGGCGGAAGCGTTATGGTATTTGGAATGTTTTCTAGCCAAGGTACAACGCCTCTTGTCCGGTTACAAACTCGTGTAAACACGCAGATCTATAAAAACATTGTTCAAGATCATGTTGTGCCAATCATACAGAATTCAGGTTTCGATAGGGCTACCTTTATGCAAGATAATGCCCCATGTCACAAGGCAAAGGTGGTAATGAGTTACCTTAGCGAGCAAGATTTGGAAATTATGGATTGGCCACCGCAAAGTCCTGACTTAAATCCAATAGAAAATCTTTGGAAGACCTTAGGAGTGAAAGTTATGGAAAGAAATCCCACTAACACAGAGGATTTGTGGGTGAAGCTTCAAGAAGAATGGTCTAAAATTAGTCTCGAGGATTGTCAAGAACTGATTCGTTCTTGTAGTCGAAGATGTGCAGCTGTCATTGAGAGCAAGGGCTCATTTACTAAATATTGATTGTACATGTATTTTTATTGTTTTTTTGCCGTTTAATGTAAACGGTTTTAATGTTTTTCTCAATTTTATCCCTTACTTTTGGACGTTCCAAATTTGAAAATAAATAAATAATTGTTATAATTCTTTTTCTATCCTTTGCAAATGATTCAAATTTTAGTATGTTATTATGGATGATAACGACTACCAGTTGTCAAAATTTTTCAAAGTTGTTATTTCTAACAAATATTAGGTTTAAAAATTTTGTCCCTTAGTTTTGGACGCTACTGTATATATATATATATATATATATATATATATATATATATATATATATATATATATATATATATATATGCGCGCGCGAGGAAATGTAACAGTGCCGGATTCCCACTTCGTAGAATTTGTTTATCATTCAACCATTTTGTTTGCATCAAAGGCGTAGTCTTTTCTTTTCTGTTCTTGCTTAACCTTTGTAATTTTTTCCAATAATGATTGTCGCCTTTGAGAACCTACTATTTATTTCTATAGTTTTTGGTGGCTAACGCTTTTTTTCTTTCATGTTGGCATATTTTTGCTCTTTATATTTGATTTTGCTTCTTAAACGAATGGAATTCACTAAGGTCAATTTTTTAAAATATACGATTCTGTGTTGTACCTTCAGGCACTTGTGTTCATATATTCAATCAAATATGACAAGCGGTTAAGAAAAAGTAGTTCATGTTGATTGAATTTTCAAATTCCCATTCTCTTTCGCCTCATATACTTGAAACTGCACATCGATAGGGTTAAATTGTTACGCGCATCTATTTATAATGAACTTGTACAGGATCTAGACATACTTTTAATGCATCAGTGAAGGAACACAAGGATAAAATTGCAATTCGTCGACATGAATTTTCATTACATCTTAGTTCCTGCAAATGTGAAATGAGTTTTCCGCATTCTCTCCTCGATATAAACACATGATGTACCATAACAAATAAGCTTTACAGTTTGACAGGTAGGTCTTGACATTTACGCTTCATTTTTTATTAAGAAATTAGTAATTTACACGATAAACTTAAAAGCTGTATATAAATGAGAATTAGAGAGCGGTCATTAGATGTATTTTCTTTGACGTTGAAGGTTTGCCCCAAAAGAGATCATCTGTAGCTGACGGTATTTAGAGATTGGAGTCCATGTGCTGTCAAAATGGAACTATTGTTGTACTGTCTACAGCTCTGCATGTCTAGAACCAGGTACTTAGAATATGTCTGCGGGCTTTCTGCGCATCTCCAACACAAAGTTCTATTTAGTAAAACCAATAGAATCTCGTTTTTTACATCTCAGGCAGAAAAAGCTATCGCTCCAATATTATACCAGACTATCACAAAATCCCACCTACGTTTGTGTCAAACAATCCTATTAACCAATTTAAAAACCCATTAACTAAGTATCAGCATCCACGAAAATGTAAAAGTGGATAAAGGTCATGAGAATCAATACATGAAGAATGAAAATGCCACTCTTTAATTTGAAACCAATCATTCGCAAATTCATCAACAGAAAGTAGCAGAAGTTTTGGAATAACTGTAAAATCTAGCAAACCATTTCTGAAAGACATAGACGCTATGGAAGGAAGTAGTTCTAGAGAGACTGTATAGGACATTCCGTCAATACACATTCATTCCTTCTTTTAAAAAAACAAGACCCGACCACCCCGGCAGTTAATGTGTGTCAAGAGATACACCACAAAACATTAGTGAGATCCGATCAAATCATTACCAGACGTTTCAATAACACCAGTCTATAATATCTTGTATAGTTTTTTATTTTAAGTACAAGAACTTAGCTTATCTAAAAACCGATATGTCCTATGATCAATCCAACCCCAGAAAATCCTCACTGCTGATCATTAAATCTAAACTTGTGCATCTCCAACAAAATATTTGGTTTTGGCATAAAATAACACATAGTGCTGCTGATTAATTTTCTCGATTATTTACTCAAATATCTTTTTAACATCGAAAAGATTTTTAATTTAATAAGATTAAAGCGAGGAGCAGATCTATTAGGTTGGTGCAAAAATAATGACGTAATAATGTCGTTTTTTGACGTAACGTCAAAAAACGACATTATTACGTCATTATTTTTGCACCAACCTAATACTTAAAATAGTTTTTCTCTTTGAATAGTTTTTCATTTTTCGATAATGATCAGACTTCAGAAGGTTTTTAATTATGCTATTGTATTACAGTTATACAGTACAAATAATTTTTAAAGAATATTACTGATAGTTTTTAAGTGAAAAGTAGAAGTTTGCTGGAAAGAGATACTGACAGCAAATCAAGGAAATTTTGTAAACTCCAGAAAACAATTTTGATGCTATATTACTTCTTGATACTTAAACTGCAGCGAATGTTTATACGAAACAAAACTTAAAAATGATCTCAGAAAACTAATACAGAATTATAATTTATGCGAAAGAAAATAGTTGACATGGACATATTAGCAAAACAATGAATATTATAAAAATCAACGTTTTAGCAAATGTTGTAATGTAACCGATTGCTCTCCCAGCAACGTTAGAATCAAAATTTCCACGGGAACGACTTCATAAGACACCCTATGTATTGCTGATTGTTGGTTTTCCGTTGCTTTTATTGGCATAAGGCATCTTACAAAGACCAGGATCTTGACCAGTTGCAGAGAGGCCAGTATCTAGATATACCAAGCTGTCCCACTGCTAACGAGGGTTACCAGTTACATAAGGGTTTTCCCTTATGTAACTGGTGTTGACAGACACTCGCACGCAATCCGGGGCCTCTTTTGCGTCTGTGCTAACGCGCCACACAGAGAAAAGACAGCTTCGAGCGGGTCACTTCTGTCGAGTGGGGGCTGTCTCATGTTCCTCCATATCGTCCCCATGTTATTCTTCCGCCGAGTCACGATATCAGGGACATTTGAGATCGCGCTTCCACTAGTCCATGACAGTTTTACGCTACTCGCAAACTTCCAAGCTCGCATTTGTGGTTGTAATAAATGAAAATCGTGAGTTGAGAAAAGGGAGGAAATTCATTTGCAACAACTTCATTAGGTGAATGTTGATCCGGGTAACCTTCAGCGAATTCCGAACTGAACCCTTTATTTAATCTGCAAACTAATGCTGATTAACAAACCAACGCTTTAATCAACTATAATTGTGGGATCAATGCTTGATTTGGGCAATAAGTACTTGAACTCAGTGTAAACAGGGTGAGCAATAACTGAGCAGTATTAATAAAAATAAGAACTAGACATTCTTAAACATGGGCTGTAGAACGAGAACAGTCTACCAATAAAGCTTGGAATTCCCTGTAGGTTACCCGGATGAAGGCCGGAGGCACAAACATAACACAAAAGTGTGACTATAGTAAAATCTGTAAATATGCAAATCGAGTTTTATGTAAAACAGGAGTCTAAGGTTCCCGAAACAAGTTTTTCTTGGCCGAAATACCAGAGACGAGTTTAATTCGAGGGCTTGAGGAATATTTTCAAGTCAATTCAGATGAAATTTTAGAAAATAAATTGATTTTAACAAAATTTGCTAATAATTTAAGTTCCTAAACTTTTAATTTATTAGGTTAATATATTCTCCCAAATTCTTACATAATATTCTTGCATATCATTTTATATTGCGTAGCCTCTAAAACACAATAAATGTAGATTTTTCTCATGGCTGAAGTAGTTGGATATTTACTAAATTCTCAGTTCTTCCACTTTTCGTGCACTGAACTACTTGGTTAGTTTGAGTCTTGTTCAACCTCTTATGGAGCGATACGACTCCAATTGTGCGTCGGAAGATCTATTTCCACTCAGCTGAAGGCAGTCTAAGTGTGCCGAACGTTGAGATTCATCAACATATGCTCCGCATTAAGTTCCTAGACCGAATGTTTATACAAGAGGATGGTAACGGTGAATTCTAGAAGGAAGACGCCAAGAAAACTTTTAAGAAGTGTGCACTCGAACGAGGAGTGCTCCTTCTATCGTGAATTTCGTCGCCTTTGAGTCTTTTTACGGTTACTGACACCGTCTGTTTTATTTAGGTTCAGTAATTTCTATTTAGGCCTAGTGATGGGGTCAGAGTGTCACTCCCTATGGCCTTGGGCACCTCAATAACGACGAGGCATAATTCACCTGTCGAATGTTATGGAGCGTCGTCTGGGGCAGTAAAAAAAACTTTACACAGTGGGATTAATAATTTTGCTGGAACTTTCTCGCTGCAGTGAGTGGGAGAAGACCATTGGATATGCTTTCCATTGTAGTCTTATACGCCCGTTGTGTCAGCGAATTGAAAGCTTCATAGGTTGCATGCTGGGTGGAAAGTTTTTTTTTTCCTGGAGGGTATTTCTTTTTAAATTGCAATGTAGCACAATCACTGAAGAAGAATGAACACTATGTGTTCTTCTGCTTACACAGCATTATGCGAGTCGTGATATGGACTATGCAACAGAAAAAAATTCCACGGAGTTGAAGTATTCCTTTTTCCAAATGATCTAGTTCTTTAAGCATCAAGACGGCAAGGAAACGCCTTTCTTCATCGGAATTTGGCAAAAGGGTGAGTGTTTTCTCTAGTGAGTGAAATATTTTTTGCCTCTTTTATTTATCACATTTATTTATCACATTTTGTATTGTTTTTCCTTGGTTTTGAAAATATCCGGTTTTCATTGTAAATGTTAATTGGGTAAATTTTAAATGTTACTGTTTTAATAGTCCCTCCATACAATTTGTACATATGGAATTAGTTAGAACTTCATAGAGGAATTGTACTCCATTAGTGAGTGTACTCCATGATTCTGTTTGACGACAGAATACAGCGGCCACTTTGAGGGATCCAACTAACATCTGTTTTAGTTTCTTTTGTTAGCTTTCTGGGTTCACTGTCTCCCCCTCATTTCATGATTTATGTAATTTTTATATATTTTTCTAATTACACATTATGAACTTTCATGAGATTTTTATATCATAGTGTTTTTGTAGGTTTCCGCTGTGAATACGTGGTATTGTTGTATATGCAGGATTAAAGAGCGATGGATGAGTTCTTGTGGTAATTTGATAAATGGGTCATGATTGTGATTAACTAGAATAGATAGTAAAGACCACTCTTTCCCCAAATTACTGAAAATTTGCTCTGAAAATACACTGAATTAGGATTTGTTTCAAAGTTTTCTCAACTGTAATGTTAAGAAATATTATTTTGAAAGTAAAAGCTCTGTTCCGTCATTTTGAATATATTTTATGACATTTTGTTTGACAAAACTGGTTAAAAGAGGTTGCAAGATGAAAATCTTTCATAAGGCTGCAAATGTAGGAAACTTCCTCCTTCCTGAAAAGAAAGGAAACTCAGGTTGTAACGTAATTTCTTAATTCAAATATTACTACAACGCTTAACTTTATTCTTGGTGTCACGTTTTATGAACTGATATCTAAGAAAATGGCTGAGTTTTTTCCTTTGTGTTCACAAAAGAAAAACTGATTTTTTTTTCTCGATACCGAAGCAACCACAGTAAAGGTTAGTTCGTTTGTGAGAAGTCGTAAATTTGCAGGTTTGTTTTGAAATTACACTAAATAAATTGGAATTTCAGATTCCATAAATTACAAAAAAATAATAGGGAAAGTGTAGTGTAAATGTTCAGAAAATACACTAAACAAAAGAGAAAAATAAATGGAAGAGAAAGTACGTAAGTATAGTAAACACGGACATCACTAGAAATGTGAATTTAAGTAGAAAGAAAGATAACTTTAAGTGCAAACGATATAAAATTAGAAAACTATAAAGATATTAAAACGAAAGAACGAGGGAGGGGGGAGGACAAAGCAAGAGCATAAATAATGAGAAAGTTGGTGTAAAATTGAAGTCATTTTCGTTTTTAAGTAAAAACAAAAGGGCGAGATTAAGAAAAGTAAGTTAGTCGGCAGTGAAGAGGCGAATCGAAATTGGACAAAAAAAAAAAAAAAAAGGATAAGATGAAAAACAAATAAAAAAAATAGGTGAAAGAGCATAAATTTCTTTTGAACGAAGGCGAGAGAATGATAATGGGAAAGAAATTGAAGTTTTGGAAGATTAACAAAAGTATTAGACTTTGTGGTTTTTATAATAAACCATAAACTGGTGAAAGAAAGGAAAATCTAAATCAACAAATGAGAAAAAAAGATAGTGAATTGGAATTGTAGCTGTTTGGTCAAGGGATTAGGGTTGGGTTGAAGCAAACATTGCATAGGAAGCGAGAAAAAGAAAAAAAAAAAAAAAACGTCTAAGTCGAAAGTGACTAAAAGAAAACGAATTTGATAGCTGTGAAATGTCTTACGAGTTGGCGGAAAAGATTTATGTTTGAAAAAGAAATTACAAAAATTCTTTAAATCTCTTCCTTACCAAACTACACACACTGTAAAATTAAAATGGTGACTTAGTAACTTTCAAGTTAACGAAGGATTTATCATGGCTGTTGAGTGTCAGACGCCAACCCTCTTGGAGTTAATACGTAAAATAACGTCTACATAAAGAACCAATGAAAAATATTCTGATTTAAATAGATTAACAATGCACTTCGTAATTTCTTGTTTTTCCTATATTTTTCAGAATCGTTACTTTTAAATTCAGACAGTTACAAAAAGTTTATTTGAAAGTGAATTTTCAAGAATTGTCATTTTAGAATCCTTACTTTTAATCTTCGTGTGGTAGGTTACGAAACAATTTTAATGATTCCGAAATGTTGAATTAAATATTTGTTTGTGGAATTAGAGCTTTAACAAGGACGAGTAACGGCGCTCTTGTTAGAAAACAGTGAAAGCTATTTTGTAACCATAGACAATCAACCTGGATTGAAAGGAGAAAACACGAAGAAAGGAAGAAAAGGAATTCATTTATCATATTTTTGAAGTATTTAATTATTTTTATAATACTGTTTTTGGCAGACTACAATAAATCTGAAGCGTTGTGACAAGTATTTTCAACTTATTAGGAAGATGAGAGGATTTGTGAATCATAAAAGTTGCAGTTGTCAGTCGTTGTCGGATTGTTATGAACAGGATTTAAAAGGCAGGAGGAAGTGAAAATCAGGCGAAGAATACAAAGTTTTATCGTTCATGACCGACAAATCAGTATACTCTTCGTAGAGTTTTTGCATTGAAATAATTTTAAGAGCAAGCCATCGACAAAGAAAATTAGGAAAAGGCTAAAGCAGCAAAATAATAAAATTTAAGTCATTTTCTAAGTCATAAGTACAAATGTAACTTACAGTATTTCCATATCGTGCAAATTTCGAATTGCTGAATCTGTAATACACTTTATTTGGTTGTTGTCCATTTGTCTGAAATAAGAAAAAATAATCAAATAGATTGGTTATTTAATCATTAAAGTGAAGTCAGATTTTTCGTAAAGAAACTTAATATATTTTCCAAATTCAGGTATCTAATTCACACCTATTCGCTTCTATTTCGACTATCTTCTTTTCACCTTTCAGACTGGCTGAAGTTTTTCATTGCCTTTTAGTATTGTTGAATAATTTACATTTGCAATTTGTAAATAAAAAAAGAAGCAAATAATATAATTTGCATTTATCATTAATATTATTCTTTCATTACAAAACTTTTTTTTACTGGTAGTTGATAAAAATTTAGTAAGACCAGTGTGACGAATCACCATTCCGAATTTATTTAATGAAAAAACTAATCTTTTTTCCATTGCAACTTAAGTATGAACAATTTATAAAGTTAAATATTTTCATAATTATTAGTAATAAACACATCTTAACAGTAACAATTCAATGATAAACTATATTTCGAAATCAATGTAATCAAATTGTTGACTGTTTTAAAATGTTGAATAGTATTTTCACATTTTTATGAAGCATAAAATGTTAATGAAAGCGTTATTTTATTGAATTTCATCAACCAAAAATATGTTGATCTCTTGTGAACACAAGTTTGAATTAAGTTGTGAAGAAACATTTTCCACAAGATATAAAAGGTAAGTACATAGACAGGCACGAAGAATTAAATTCTATTTTTAAACAAATATAACGAACTAAATGAGAATGTAAATTCGAAGTAGAACATGTCAAGAGACACTTTAGTGAGATCAACAATTTAGTTCACTGCAAGGAAACTAGATAAAGAAAAAAGTAGTGAATGACAGATTTAAATTCTTCATGTGATGTAAAGGAAACTGCAAACAATGCAAAATATAGGACATTACAGGATGAAATTAGATATAAATGCAGGCAGGCAAAAGAGGAATGGTTCAACAAAACATGTGCAGAAATAGAAAGAAATGTGTAACACAGATAAGGCAGATATGTATAAAAAAATTAAGAGAACTAGCAAGACAAAAGATGTGGTAACCAACAGGATGCATCAAGTTAAAAAAGAACGTTGATAATAGAGAAAGAAAAATACTTCAAAGATGGAACGAATGCATCAGAGAACTTTTCCATGAAGAAGAAAATCTGCAATACACAAAAATATGGAAAGACCAGAAATATTCAAGTCAGCACTAGCTAAGTTGAACAGTACACGAACAACAGCACCATATGGGCTTGTAATGCAGTTACTTGCAGTCTCAGACGATTTGGGCATCGAAAAAAAAAAGAAAATTAAAGAAATATACGACAGTATCTTAGTAGATTTATGTTCCTAACGCTGCCTTAGAAGCCAAACTCAAATGAATGTAAGATCACGCTAATTAGCCATATTACGAAACTTATCACCCGAATTATGATGACCTGTGCGCGTAACAGAATTAGAACGGAAAAAGGACAATAGTACAGTTTCGTGAAAATCACTGGAATGTAAAATTCATGCTCAGAATAATATCAGAAAGAGCAATACAAATACAGAAGAATGAATTTGGGAGCGATAACTATGTGGGAATCATCTCGCTTTACAAGTTAAATAGATTGGTGAGTAAACACATCCAAATCAAACTTTGCTTTCTATTTTGGTTTTTATTCTCATACAAGCCGCCTGATCCCATAAATTGCTGTTCGAATATCATTTCCATATAGATCAAGCTTTAACATTTCAAAAAGATGTTCGTATTGTAACTTATGAAACATCCATATCGGGATTTCTGTATTGCTGTTGCATGCTGTGACTATGAAAACTGCATTTCGTGTTCCAGAGTCTTGAACAAAAACACAATTTATAGTCAAATTATACTCCGAGCTCTATTCATTAGAATTATTAGTTTTGTAATGTAATGCATCAAGCTTAGTGTTTGATTATTCCTATAATAGCTAGTGTGTGTTTATGTGGAAGTCTGAATTATTTCCGAGATATGTCGAAGTCGCGGTTACTGATGGGATTTGAGGATGAGCAAATGTATCTTCCTATTATCTAATGAAAAAATAACACCTTAAATAACTGTAAATTTAAAAGCTGTCGAATTGTTTTCAGAAAACCAGTTGAACAGCTTCTATTAGCTTGGAATGCTTGCCATGTAGCAGAAAATATTTTCTATTTATCATACAACCGAATTCTGCCGGTTTAAAGAAACGAAAATATAACTGAAAAATTTGTCGTTAATTTCCTGTATGTATTTAATTCCATCTAAAAGAAAAGTTTATTAATGTAAATAGTGGTCCGAAAGTCTTGTCACCCTAACCCTCTCTTCCAAACAGTACTTGACACACGCTCTGTGTGTCAACCATCTGACAGAAAATTATATTATTTAGCGGTGACAAGACTTTCAGACCACCCTGCATATTCTCAAAATTAGTATTGTTGGAAATTAAATTTAAATTTACACATGTATTAAATGCCACGATTAATTAGTTTATAGCGTATGAATATTCCTTTAACACTTGTTCAACTAAATTCTTATTAAAACGCACATATTCTTTATAAATTAAACCGTCTAAATTTCATTAGCAGAGAAAAAGATTTTAGTATAAAAACTGTGGAGTGAATTAATTTAATAAGAGATCCTCTAGGCACATTATAAAGAGATCAGAATTTGACTTGAAGACAAATCAAATATACATATTGTAAAAGTTCGTGATATTCAAGCCAAATTTTGTTTTTAGTTTGAAGCAGGTACGCGAGAAGTTAGACGCTTTTTTTCTGTTACACTATTTTGGGGATCAAACAGTCGAAACAATGAACTGCAACTCATTTTGGATCCAGAATTTCTGATACAAAGAATTGCTTCCCAATACAACGAAATGTCGAATAATTCGATATGAAAAATCTTCTCTTAGATCTAATAAATCCACACTAAATATTGGATGCAAAAGTAGGAAGCCATCTTGTATTTGAAGTTTTGCTCGATTTCAAATTGCTTATTATAATAACTACAACTTAAGCAATCATAGCCAAGAAGAAAGAAATAATGGCGTTGTATTTTGCAGAAACAAGTGTACATTACAAATTAAATAATAAATTAAATAATCTTTCGGTAATATTTACGAGAAGCAAAGTGGTTTGTTGACATGTTTACTAATGAGTACATGTCAATAGATTAATAGAAAAATCTATTAACAATTATTGTTCTTGGCACAATATTTTATATCAACAGGGAACTAACTACATCGAAAGCAATAACAGAAAACGTCAGTCAGTTATGTGCCATGTATGATACACGCTTAGGCACATGACTGACGAGGCAGATTTTTTTCCCGCAGTAGGTTGCCATTTCGCTGTGCGGTAGACCAGTTGTCATGTAAGGCTATAGGACCCGGTCTGTCCTGCTATTTACCTATAGATGGGGGGTGGGGAGCAGAAAAGGATTCATAACTTTCCCATGGGGAATAGCACGTAAGTGAATGTAATGGATTCGACTGAAATTTGAACTCGGCTCTCCGAGAACTAGTTTCAAAATGTTCGATAATTTTACTTCCTTGTCAAATATGATAATGTTAAGCGAAGTGCAGCCGACATTGGCATCATGAACTTTCTTTCATTGAGTCTGACAGAAAACAATTTATCTCGCGAATCACGTCAGATTTACTTGGAAGCTAATTGATTCTTTTAGTTAAGTTCCCTCTCCCCGAGAACACAACAAATAATCAAGAACTGATACCAGAAGCAGTTTGGCAAAGGATAAATGACCAAGCAAAGTGACATGTCAGGTGGAGTTGGAAAAGAATAATAGCAGTGCGATGAAAGCAGTTACTTGAGTGAAACGTCAATTAAATTCTTCTGTTCGAAGCGGGCAGTGAGTTAGCGACGGATCAGTTTGAATGGCAAATGTTGCAGGAAAACAATAGAAACTTCTAGAACAGATGCTCCAAAATGGATTAGCCCAGGAATAATGTTTGTGGCTGTAACAACCCTATTGTTGCTTAAGGGAAGCCAGGAGAATATTCTCTTAAATGAATGCAAGTTTTAAATAGACAATGAAAAGGAAGTGTGGTATTGAAAATTTTTCTCCGGCACGCCTGAACAAATAAAAAAATAATTTCTTTTGATAATGAGACGATAAACATATTCGGCGAAAATTATGTTGATTGCTCTCATGTAGAATAAGGGATAATATTGGTTCATTTTTTTTTTTTTTTTACTTCATTCATTTTTATTTTAAATTTTTTGTTGTGCTACGTCTGCTTGTTTCGCGGTTCCAGATCTTATATATAAAAATAAACAATTTCACTCTGAGCTTCCTCTCTACGTTCTTGCAATCCACATAGACTTTGTATTTTAATCCTGAAACCGATGACAGTTTTAAAATTTACAAAGATTGTTAATCTTCAAGAAGACTAGGAATAAAATTTAAACCTTAAATAAAAATAAAAAAAAACTAATAAAGTAGTACGATATGATTTTAGAACCTTATAGATGCTGTATTTGCTGGCAAGCAAATAGCAATATTGTGAAAACACTGATTTGCGAAAAGAAATCTGACATAACGGGACGTTGTCACATGTTCCGTAGCACCATCTACATCCAACACAATTCTAAGCGCGTTTCTAACTGTATAATCTTTTGGCTGTAAAATGGAAAGCATTTTGAATATGTGGAAATGAGGCTGAAGAATAAAAAGAAAAGAAAATATATATACGTACAGATTTTTTAGAAGAGGTGCTCCTTTCAGAGTTTTCCTACCAATATTGGTTAATTTGTTGTAACTTAAGTCTCTGTAAAAGATTAAAAAGAAAAGTCATTAAACGTGCATTCATCCAACCATCCTGTGGATTTTCTACGAATAAATTAGTACAAATATATAGGAGACAACAATTTAGAAAAAAAAAAGATATTTAAAACACGGAGATAAGGAGAATCAACGAGAAGAAAATGACTTATTTTCCGAACGTATTTAAGGACCAGCCTCTCATGCGAAGTAATTTGGAATTTAATCATTATTTGAAGTACTTCAACGTTATCCATGCAATCCATGCAGTTATTTGCTACCAAAATTCTTTCATCTTTTATGTGCCGTATCTTTTCAGAACGTAGGCGATCATAGCTCTCCATTCCTTCTTATACCTTGTAGCTTTCAATGCTTTGACTTTTTGTATCATGCGTTGGTTTCCCTTGTCCCGCTTCCTCTCTATTCACTTTGTGAGTATCAGATTTTCCAAGCTCTTCTTTCTCGTTACGTGTTCCAGAAATGTCAGCTGCTTCTTCCTGATGTTAAGTAGGCGTTTCCTCTTTGTTTGCATGCTCTTCAAAACCTCATGGTTGCTCACTTGTTCGGTCCATAGTATTCTAAGCATCCTTCTGTAGAACCACACCTCTGTTATCTCGAGTCTTTTTTTTCAGCTTTCAGGGGACCGTCCAACATTCACTGCTTTAAAGGTGGACAGATATTACGTAGCAGCTTAATACTCTTTTCTTTGTTACCAATCCTCCTGTCTCGTAATACTCTGCCTAGCTTTTGGAATGCCTCTTTGGCCATCCCAATACGTCTTCGGATTTCAGCGTCTCGCTTATCGTCCTCTGTCAGAACACTTCCCAGATGTTAAATTTCCGCACCTAAATCGCATTTCGGACTCATCTCTTTGCTGATGACCATGCATTCTGTCTTCTTGTAGTTTTTGCTTAGTCTCTTCTACTTGCTCTCTTTCGCTACCTTCTGTAGGATGTTTTGTAGTTTCCTTTCCGGGTCTGCTATCAGTGTCATCTGCGTATCTCATGTTGTTAAAATTGTGGCCACCAATGATGAATCCTAGTAGGCTTTCCAGTTCTCTCAGAATTGTCTCGTTGTAAAGCTTAAATAGGTCCGGTGAGAAGACACATCTTTGCCTTGCTCACTTTTCTATATCTGCTGAACTCATTTCTTATCTTTATGCAAGTGGTTTACTTCCAGTAGAGGTTTTTGATTATTCTAATGTATTTCCTGAATATGTCAAGGTTGCTGAGAAGCTCCAACAGTTCTTTGTGGCGTACTGTCGAAGGCCTTTGCGTAGTCTCTCTCTCTCTCTCTCTCTCTCTCTCTCTCTCTCTCTCTCTATATATATATATATATATATATATATATATATATATATATATATAACGGGTGCACGTTCTTTTGCATTTGTATTGATCTTTCTGATAACATTGTGAACATGAACATCGCGTTCTTTGTTCCGGTGTCTTTAACGAACCCGCATTCTTCTTGTCCTATCTCTGGCCTCATTCTCTGCGTACTCTCTTCCTCAGAATACGGATGATTAGTTTTGTTATGTGGCTCATTAGGCTGACTGTTCGGTAGAGTTCAAATTCGTTTCTGCCTGGTTTCTTAGGCAGTTCCTTGAAAATAGATCTGCTTAAGTTTTCCGGTATATCCCGTTGTTGTATATTTCATTTATTATTTCCGTAATCTTGTCTATGCTAAAATCATCTAAGGCTATCAGCATCTCTCTGTTATTATTCCACTGGCCCTGCTGCCTTGTTTCTCTTAAATTTGGCCAATAGCGCTTCTACTTCGTTTTAAGAATTTCTGTCCGTCAATAATTCTGTGTATTGCCGGTTTTTCTCTTTCGTCGAGGAAGTGTTCTCCAATATATTCGTTGCAGAATTTTTTTCCTTTTCTGAGCGTTCCATCCTTGGATTTTATACAGCCTGTTGACGATCAACTCTTCTGTCCTCTTAGTTTCAGTATTTGCTTATGCATATATCCTTTGTGGTACCCAATCTCTCTATCTCTGCACATTCTTTAGCCTGTTTGCATTTGATCCTTATTTATTTCTGTATTCCGCTCCGTATTTTGGAATCAGTTTTCTGTCTCCTTTGCATCATATCCAGAATTTCATCAGTGATCCATTGATATTTTTTTCTTCTTTGTCCACTCTCCTTTGGAAAGATATCGTTTGCTAAGGATGAAGCTGACGTGAATTTTAAATCGGTGGCTTCTTGATTTTTTTTCTATTTCTGACATGTTTCTTTATTTTTTTTATTTTACTTTATTTTGATAAAATACTTAAATTCCGAATACTGGGGCGTATGATCTGTTGATTTGTGTTTGAGTGTCATAGCAAGAAGACAGCGCTTCGATATAACTTGTATGAAATAGAGAGAAAAGCAGAGAAAAATCTTTGATTAGAAATTCAAGCAGATGCGAATGATTAATACTTCTGCTAAGCAAGAGCAAAAGAAAAAAGAGGTTATTTTTCATTCTATTGTTATCATTTGACCACTGTTGCTAACATCGAAGTATTATAAAAATGTCCCGTAATTCTCCGAAATAATAATAATCCTTCTTGAAGGTCCATAACTAGAATCATTTTAAATGCACAGAATTTAATAAAAAAAGCGCACGTGTTTGCAAAGTTATTGCAGCAGGCGGCATGTTTTAAACTTAAACGGAATATTGACATGATTGTTACTGCGTCACGAGGTGGCTGAAGACTGAAAATTTTATCAAAATATCTCACTACTACCTGTGCCCAGGCCAAAATCGGCTTCAATTTTTCAGGATGTTGTAATTTTATTTTCCCATCGTACATAAAGGTTTCTGATAAGTTCTCGGGTCGACCTACTTTCCCAAAATCAGTATTCTGAGAGTTGGTCATTAAAATACTGGCTTTGAAAATTGGGTCGTCAAGAGAACTTTTCGCGTCTCTCTCTCTTTCTGGTATCAAGGAGATCAAGAAAATAAAAGTTTGCTTGTTGATGCTACCACAATATCAAACTCTTTATATTTGTCGTCTCATAACCGTAGTATTCATGATACATCAAAAGAAAAAGAAAATTGGAGAAAGTGTGAAAAAGATCGCAAAAGATTCAGATGGAACTCAAATGATAAGTTTTGAACATATTTTCTTAATATATTATTTCGTAATATATCATAAAATAAATAAATATAATATTCTGAATACTTCTCTGGTGTAAAGTAAGTTAAACGTGAAATAAAAAATCACAAAATTGTTCACTTTCAATCATATATCTTTGTACACATATTTTTGTAAAGTTCAAACACTACAGAAATAATCGCATTGACTTACTGACAAAGTCTCTGTCTCTCTCTGTCTCTCTCTCTCTCTCTATATATATATATATATATATAGAGAGAGAGAGAGTATATATATATAATATATATAGTATGTATATATATGTATATATATATAGTATATATGTATATATATAATATATATATATAGTATATATATATATATAGTATGTGTATGTATGTATATAGTATGTATATGTATATATATATAGTATATATGTATATAGTATGTATATGTATATATATAGTATATACGTATATAGTATGTATATGTATATATATAGTATATACGTATATAGTATGTATATGTATATATATAGTATATACGTATATAGTATGTATATGTATATATATAGTATATACGTATATAGTATGTATATGTATATATATAGTATATACGTATATAGTATGTATATGTATATATATAGTATATACGTATATAGTATGTATATGTATATATATAGTATATACGTATATAGTATGTATATGTATATATATAGTATATACGTATATAGTATGTATATGTATATATATAGTATATAGTATGTATATGTATATATATAGTATATACGTATATAGTATGTATATGTATATATATAGTATATATGTATATAGTATGTATATGTATGTATATAGTATGTATATGTATGTATATAGTATGTATATGTATATATATAGTATATATGTATATAGTATGTATATATATAGTATATATGTATATAGTATGTATATATATAGTATATATGTATATAGTATGTATATGTATATATATAGTATATATGTATATAGTATGTATATGTATATATATAGTATATATGTATATAGTATGTATATGTATATATATAGTATATATGTATATAGTATGTATATGTATATATATAGTATATATGTATATAGTATGTATATATATAGTATATATGTATATAGTATGTATATGTATATATATAATATATATGTATATAGTATGTATATGTATATATATAGTATATATGTATATAGTATGTATATGTATATATATAGTATATATGTATATAGTATGTATATGTATATATATAGTATATATGTATATAGTATGTATATGTATATATATAGTATATATATATAGTATGTATATGTATATATATAGTATATATATATAGTATGTATATGTATATATATAGTATATATATATAGTATGTATATGTATATATATAGTATATATATATATATAGTATATAGTATGTATGTATATAGTATGTATGTATATAGTATGTATATAGTATATATGTATATAGTATGTATATATATATAGTATATAGTATGTATATAGTATGTATATATATAGTATATAGTATGTATATAGTATGTATATATATAGTATATAGTATGTATATAGTATGTATATATATAGTATATAGTATGTATATAGTATGTATATATATAGTATATAGTATGTATATATATTGTATATAGTATGTATATATATAGTATATAGTATGTATATATATAGTATATAGTATGTATATATATAGTATATAGTATGTATATATATAGTATATAGTATGTATATATATAGTATATATGTATGTATATATATAGTATATATGTATGTATATATATAGTATATATGTATGTATATATATAGTATATATGTATATAGTATGTATATATATAGTATATATGTATATAGTATGTATATATATAGTATATATGTATATAGTATGTATATATATAGTATATATGTATATAGTATGTATATATATAGTATATATGTATATAGTATGTATATATATAGTATATATGTATATAGTATGTATATATATAGTATATATGTATATAGTATGTATATATATAGTATATAGTATGTATATATATAGTATATATGTATATAGTATGTATGTATATAGTATGTATATATATAGTATATATGTATATAGTATGTATGTATATAGTATGTATATGTATATAGTATATATGTATATAGTATATATGTATATAGTATATATGTATATAGTATGTATATGTATATAGTATATATGTATATAGTATGTATATGTATGTATATAGTATGTATGTATATAGTATGTATATGTATGTATATAGTATGTATGTATATAGTATATATGTATATAGTATGTATATGTATATATATAGTATATATGTATATAGTATGTATATGTATATATATAGTATATATGTATATAGTATGTATATGTATATATAGTATATATGTATATAGTATGTATATGTATATATAGTATATATGTATATAGTATGTATATGTATATATATAGTATATATGTATATAGTATGTATATGTATATATATAGTATATATGTATATATATGTATGTGTATATATAGTATATATGTATATAGTATGTATATGTATATATATAGTATATATGTATATAGTATGTATATATATATAGTATATAGTATGTATATATAGTATGTATATATATAGTATATATGTATATAGTATGTATATATATATAGTATATGGTATGTATATATATATAGTATATATATAGTATGTATGTATATAGTATGTATGTATATAGTATGTATATATATAGTATATATGTATATAGTATGTATGTATATAGTATGTAATATATAGTATATATATATAGTATACATGTATATAGTATGTATATATATATAGTATGTATTTATATAGGATACATGTATATAGTATACATGTATATAGTATGTATATATATAGTATGTATATATATAGTATATATATATATAGTATACATATATATATATAGTGTATATGTATATAGTATGTATGTATATAGTATACATGTATATATATATTATTTATTAAAGACATTTTTATGTTTAACGTTCTTTTTATAGATACAAGTATTTAAGTAAATGCTCTGTTTATAATAAACAGTATTAAATAACATTTACCGGCCTGAATGTCCGAGAAATTTTCATAGAAAATATTCCTCCTTGTACAGGATTCGAACCTATACGGAACCGTCATTTACGCTGACGTGCCTAACCGATTCGGCCACCAAGGATCATTCGGTAGGCAAAGTCGAATTTACTGCTTATAAACTTCGATTCGACCTTGCCTACCGAACGAACAAAATACAGAACAAAGTGTTTACTGTCATATATTAATAAACAATTATTGAATTAAAGAATATTGGGAAATCGATTTACAGACACACAGTAGTTCATTTCTCATCATAAAACAGGAGAGGCAGTGGAACAGATACTAGCTTCTGATCAAAGTCTATAAGTGCTGGTGTGCGACAGTTTAAACCGATGTACTAACCTAATTAAATCTTTATTTTTTGCATATTCGTATTACACTTTTACACATTAGCAATAGAAATTGCTTTTCCTACGTGAGTAAAAAATCGAGGATAAATAAAATCAAATGTGATGATGACAGAATTACAATAGAAAAAGCAAAGTATACAGAAACTAGAGAAAATCGTAGGAATTATTAATTAATTGCGACTCAGATAGCATATGGTACTTGTTTCTATACTCGTTTTGCATAAGATTTTTCGATAATCTGCCGCCGCCTTCACCTTTTACTTCCCAGTTTAATGGAAATTCTAATTTCAGAGAAGACATGTTCTGTTTTTTTAATGGGTCTTGATTTTTGATGCTTTTCAAGTACTAATCATGACGTAATCGTTATGTTAGTAAATAATTTTAATAAAAGATTGTTAAGTGTGTAATTATGATTTGATGGTTGAGTAACGGAAATCAACATGGAAAGTCGAATCATCATGCCTTATTCAAATTTCGGCCTAATTTTTTTTTGTTCATTTTCGCACAAATGCTTCTGGGAAATGCATGAACGCATCTCTTTGGGTATAATGTCTGGGTAGAATGCCATCCAAGGCTAGGGAGCTCAATCTACTCTGCTATTAAACCCATAGTTGTGGAGAAGAGATGGATTCATGCATTTCTCAAGAGCATTTGTGCGAAAGTGAACAAAAACAAACTCGACTGAAATGTGAACTCTGAATAGCAATTCTACTTTCCGTGTCAATGTCCCTTATTCTAAGTGAACATCCCAAATACACTAACCTAGGATGGCAACCAGTCACTACCAAACTGTGGAGTAGGCTACAGGGAAACTACTCCACCATCTTTCCCAAGAAGCCATACCAATTCATAGATAATATTAAATTCAAATCTGTGAAGAGTCAGGATCGACTACATGTCCAAAGGGCAGGGAATTACTTTTAAAAACGTGTGGTTAATTTCTGTTAAATTATATATCGATAGAAATTTTAGTGTATTTTATTTACAGGCATGCAGTTATATGAATTATCATCATAATGTTTAATTAAATAAGTTGGGTATATATCATTTTGACAAGAGTTTTCCATATTCTTGTAATATTCAACTTTTAGATTAATAATAGTTTAACAAAAATGAAAGTCTCTAATCTATAGAATATTAATAATACAAATCAACCTTATTTGTAATACGCTATGAACTTCTATGAATTCACATTATAAAACAGATTTCGTAAGGATAGTTATATGAACCAAGTTATATACATGTTGTATACACATACTTTGTTAAGAGGCATTGAATTTTGTTCCTTTTTTATCACAATGTTCAAACCAATGACCTTTAAGAAAGGATATATTTTACTATACAAGTGAATGAAATAAGAAAAAATAGGAAAACAAGACAAAATATATGCAATTAAGGTTTTAAAGAATCATACGAATCTTTAGAAATGAAGGAGTGAAGCGTTTGCACTTTCATTGCCACAAGTTTGAAACTATAACTTATTTGTAAGTGTGTATATGAAGGACATGTGTTGATGTGATATAACATGAGATTTTGTGTTTTTTTTTAAGTATACTTTATAGTATATGATTATATTTGCATTTCCTGATGAGTTTGTAACTTGTTTAGTTTCCGTGATCTGTTGAAAATGTAAAAGAAACTGCGTGTATAACATTCTTACGCAATTATGCGAACGTGAAAAAATTCCCTCCCCACCATAAGACGTGGAGAGTAACAGAAAGCCTTGATCCGGAGGAACAAAAAACATCAAGCACATCGGATCATATATGAAAGGAAAATAAAGATCACTGTTTCATGTGGGAGGAAGTGACTCTAATTTTTAGAAGATTCACTTAAAAATACGGAAGCTAAAAGAATCAGCTCAATAGTATTATCTTACTAATGAAAATACCATTCAGCAGATTTTTTTCCGTATTTTTGAGTGAAACCTTTTGAGTCCAGGTGGAAAAAATAATAATTTATATGTGGTGCTGTAAGAGAATCCGAAAAAGATATGAAATCGTCCTAAAATACCAAAACTCTTCATAGAAAGTAGGCAGTTCTATGCGATCCCTTATATTTGGGATTGAAAGTGCTCCCAAAAAAACTACAACAAATATTTTAGCATTCACTTCTTTGGAAAATTATCCTTTTAAAAATTTTGACAACATTACCGAATAATTAAAAGATCAAATATAAAAGAAATTCATGACTTAGATCCTTATACAGTAATGTACTAATTCACAAGAAATGCTCATTAAAATAAAAGAAAAATTATAAGGATTTGCTGATTTATTACAAATCAATGGTATTTTACTTTCGATAATAATTTTTATAGACAGGAATTTGGTTTACCGATGTGATCGCATCTTAACAATGTATTAGCTTGTAATCTTACATTATTTAGAAACTTCGATATTTTGATAATGCTTTATTCATATATTTATATATCGCCGCAAAACAATATTAGCGTGTATAGATAGACTAAATATAGATAGAATTTACTTATGAAATAATTACCATTTCTATATATCATGTTAAACCGTACTGATACTGAGTTAAAACTAAATCTTTGTAGAAAATTTAGCAAAATTTTAGCTCACAACTGCAAAATAAAATTCATAATAATTATAGGTTTTCACTTAAAACACTTACAGTTTTGACCCTCAATGTTTACACGAAGAAAAATACATAAGAAAAATATGTACTTCTAAGCTCCTAATATCCTATTTCACATATAACACGAAGAGTAAATTTTACAAAATTCATAAAAACAAAAAAGAATATAAATCTTGATAATAATACCTAGCAATTCAATAACATCTACAATTAAAAATAATGTATCTAAACGTAATATAAAATTTGTTACAACTATTTTAAAAACAATAATTAATTTAAACAACACAAAACAACAACATTAAACCTGAAAAGTAAAATAGATTGCAAAAATGTCCAAAGAAATAAATTCGTAAGACATCTAAGTATTTACTAAAAGATTACATGAACATAAAATGAGTAAGTAAATTATTAGTTATTCCATTTCATCAATAAAATCATTACTCTTTTAAAGAAACTCTTTAAGGAACGAAAAGCATCACTAAGAATGACATTATATATATATATATATATATATATATATATATAATCAATGAAAACGAATAAATTTTGAAAGAGGATAATCTAGAAAATTATAAAGTCCGTCTGCGACATCCACAATGCAATAATTCAGACTAACAACAGGTGACATGATAAAAAACAATTCACTAGTATGGGACCAAGGAATGAGAAGATGGAAACACTGTGAAAATAAAACAGAGTCGATAAGAAAAAAAAAATCAGTGAATGTGTCTATGGGCGTCATTTGGAGAAGAAATGGAGCTGTGCATTGGAATAAGCTGCCGAATATATTATCTCAAAAAGGATGAAATCAATAAGAAGGAAATCAAGACTTTATAATAAAAGACATCATAAAATTACTTTCACGTTTCACGGCTGAATCAGTATATTTTATTGTAGTTCTTATTTTCACCGAAAGTAATTAAAATCAATTCTTAAGTAATTGCATATTTGTTATGGGCACAGTAATTTGTTTACTTATTCGTATTCGTGTCTAGATGCACATAAATATGTATTTTAGAGATTGGATACAAATGATTATCATGTGCAATATTTGTCTTATATGTGTCTTTTGGGCACCATTTATTTTCAAGTAATCTTCAGAGAAACAATGAAAAAAACAGATTTTATTAATATCATCTAATATATGTTTTTTTTTTTACTCAGATGTTGTTTGATATATGGTTTTTGTTTCAACGATTTTGTTTTACAGTTCTTCTTCGATATTTGCACTTTATTTCACCTATATTGATATCTCAGGGCTGAAATTTGTTTTGACGAGTAAATATTAAGGTAAACATTAAAATGCGAGCCGCTAAAATGACAACACTTTCTAATCTTTGTTTAATATAATTTGATTTTACTCAGCTTGAAAATTGTAGTCGGATTTTATTTATTTACTTATACAAACATAAATTTTCAGAGAATATATATTTTTATATAAATTTTTAAGTTCCTGATTTCAATGAAAATATGCTAATGGTGAAAATTACTGGCTAAATCTATGAAAAAATGTACTTGATTTTATTATTAGTAATAAACACATTTTTTTTCGCAGAATATCTATTAATACTGAAAATTGAGTTATTTAATTCTTGAAAACTAAGAACACAATTTAGTTGTCCTTGATTGAAGTACCGCAATTTCAAACTTAATTCTGGTTTATAATTTTTAGATTTGTAATCTGTCCATTTATATTTTCTTGTGGCAGACATATTTATTGTTCGATTATTTGGAGAGAAATAGAAAGAAAATTGAGAATGGTAGCAAATTCAATCCAATGCAAAGACTGACAACGAAAAATCGGGCCGTAAGTCGGCTGACACACATTCACCAAATAAGAAGCTTAATTAAGAGAGGATTATCGAAATGAAGTGTCAGCATAATTTGTCACCGTAAGGATTGTCTTGCAATCGTAAGTAAAATGAAACTCTTGTTCACCCATATACAGAAAGCTGAATATGTTTTACGCGAACATAGACACACGCGCATATATATGCATGTACAATGTATAGTTATAAATATATGATATATATACAAATATGTCATACATATATGCAGGAATGAAGTTGGTAGATTGGTATGCGACTTATGTTAATAATCGAATAAGAATATAATCGCATAAAAAGATAATCTCATATGATAGGTGTTGTGTGTATGTGGAGGCCTAAATGCCTCTACACCAGTTGCTCATTTTAATATAGCTTTAAAAATCTCTATTGAGATTAAAATTTATCAATAGGGGCATCTATAGATATGCATACGTACCTATATATGTAAAAGAACATCTCAAAACGGCGCAAACGAATAAAGGCATTTGAAGAGGTAAATCTTAAATGCACAAATAAAATTTGTTTCGATAGTAAAAACACTACAAATTAATCAACTTTATTTGATGCTATTTTTATTATTATTTTTACTCTTTTTTTTTCTGGAGATTTTATCATTTGACTACAAACATATTAATAAGACGAAATAGTAAAAAATCCTTCATTACAATAGAAAATAACGGTAATTATTATTGTCTAGAATCAACGCAGGTTTTAAGATAAGTGGAAAGTAATGAGAAAATCTTTACCTCTAATTTTAGAAGAAATCCGTCATATTTCCTCCATATTACTGATTTAATTTTTCTAATAAATGGGTACGTGGAGATAAAATAAACCGTTAGCCTTCCTATCATTAAATCCAGTTACGAATCTCACAATAGTCGACTTTGAGAAACGATGCTTGTAGCATCGTAATTGAAATTTGGTATACGTAACCGTTAAAAAGCGATTGGTGGTTGTGTTAGCACGAAATCAAAAGTCATCTTGAGCGAAAATTTGAGTATATCAATCTGGTAACGATAGATTATACGAACCTCAGCTACAGTTTTTCCCACGTCGTAACTAAGGTCCGCTCATCCCTGTTGCAGTGTAAACCTTAGGTTGTCTCTGTGTCTGCTTTGTTTGTTTGTTTTGGTTTGTTTTACGGCATATCAACAACCTCAATGGGTCATTTAATGCCGACTACTTTTTTTCCTGGTAATATTTTTGTTTTGTCAAAAATCTATTTCTGGTAATATTTTTTCCTCAAAAATGTGTAGCTGGTAATATAACTTTAAAAATGTATTGCTGGTAATATTTTTTTTTTCAAAAACGTATCGCTGGTAAGTTTTTCTTCAAAAATTTATTTCTGGTAATAATTTTTTACAAAGTATTTCTGATATTAAAACCAAGTTTTACACTTTCATAATGCTTTTTACCTCAGTTTCGGGGTTAACTATTTGCCCATAGCTGGGACCCTAACAAGTGCTACCGTCCTGGGTCAGGGTGAACATGGGAACAGCAGCAATTAAGAGGTGGTTCCACGTTTCTCAAAGCCTCTTGATCAGAGGCCTTGCTGTTGGACGTAGTTTATCGTCTTATCCTGGACGCGGATGTAGTTTATCATCATACCCAGGACGGCAAATATGTCTGAGCAGGCGTCTACAACAGTTTAGCTATCCACCCTAAGGAGAATCCATAGTCTTCCGAGACTTTATGAAAAGAAAAAAACATGTATGAAACGTAAACACTCATTTTTCTTACTAGATTAATTCTTCATGGAAAAAAAATGCGAACTGTTTTTTCTAAATAAGAATAGTGGTCAGTGGTCCAAAAATATTGATATTGACTTTCATCCTCAGCTTGTAATCTTTAGTTAGTTTTCTTCTGAAATAGTAGATTTTTCTTCTCATAAAGCATTGAAAATGCTCGTTTGTTCTTTTATAAGCAATAAATCTGTTTTTTTTTTTTGTTTTTTGTTTTTTTAGTTTAAAACGTAATAAAACAGAATAAAATTTCTTAAGTTTCCTAATAATTTCTTTTCTTTTTTTTTATTCCATACATAAACACGCAAGTATCTGTATACATTTGGTGGTTAATGAGAAGTGAAGAAATATACTTGCTCTTTAACTTTGTGTGTATTTATGAAGCTTGTCAAAAAAGAGAAAAGAGGAATTACGGTAAATAGGAATATATAGATAGTTACTTATCTATACGCATACTAGTTAATGAACAACATTTGACATTGCATGTGTGAGTGCGTTTACAAACTATTTATGTTTGAAATATATGGACACATCATAATATTTCTATTTTGTCTGTAGTTGTTTTTCATAAACTATATTTCAACATCCCAATTTCTGACACATACTTTATGCTTCTATCAGTAAGTGAGTTTATTAGCTTTTTGTTTCACTTTTTATTTATTTTCCTTAAAATGGGTACGATTGCAAAATAAAATGGCCTGCAACAATGTTGCAGACAATCTTGCAAACGTTTCTCCGATTGCATATTTATAAAAATCGTGTTTCTCTATTTGTTACGGTTATCATACAACAGTGTATTTAAATTTTTCCTTAACGACAAAAAAAAATATCTATTCAAAGTATCAGTACATATACCAGGTTCTAATAACCTTCTCGGTAGGCTCAGAATATAAATATTCACCATATGTAAGCCTTTAATTAAGAAAGACGGAACATTATGCTAAAGACTCAATAATTCTCCCACCTACCAAATTGCATTACATGTAAAAAAAAAAATTAGTAACGTTAGATTTAAGACTGCAAGTATCTACCACCGAATTGCCATTCGAGACATATGGCCTAGTGGATGAAATCATGAGTTCAATCCTTGGGAAAAGAAGTGTCATATAATCTGGTTCAGTTGAAGAGATAAGCGATATCACAGAGGCGAAATAACTCTGTGGAATTATAACCAAAAGATATCAACTCTCAGGCACGGTAGAACAATATTCTCTGAAGGTTACTAACAAAAACAGACACCCGAAGGGCGTAGGCTACTAATGGACGAGACGCTGGTACGATAACAACAAAGACGAGGACAAATCAGTGTATAAGAAATACCAAAATAAATAACTTGTTTCAGACTTGTCTATAACTATTCTGGGTCAATCATATTGTTAAATTCATTTTTATTTTCTTTGCTTTCTTTCAAAATCTTTCGACTTGTCTGTTATGACAATTATTTACATACGCACACATACACACCCATATATATATATATATATATATATATATATATATATATATATATATTGTGCGTTGATGAATTTTTGTATCACAAAGGCAAAATCAATCAAAATGAAGACCTAAATGTGTTTTCCTCTGTTTATAGATAGCTTAAGTATATACAATGCATTTATATTATTTCAGTCAAAAGTTACCTGCGGCATCCTTCGATTTAAGCCAAATACTGATTGATATTGTTGGAATAATCTTTTAGAGTATAGGTAAAATGACGTGTTATTTAGTGCATATCAGATTCCAGCTACCCAGTCTTTTGAACAGGATCAGAGGATCGCCTCTTGTGTCCTCTGTTTAGGATTTGGTTTCCGGTTCTTTCTAAAGTCTACTCTCCATCTCTTTACTTCTAACGTCTGCGGCTGAACTTGAGAGGCTCTCGGGCCTTGTATTGGGTGAATGTTAGTAAAAAAATAAAATCTTAGAAATACGATGGCATGTAAATATTTTTCACATTCTGTGAAAATATCAGAAAAAAGGATTTACTAAACATATTTTAGTCTGGTCATAAATATGTGACGCCTGGTGATAATAGGATTGACTACATTACTAAGGATTTTTACTAAGCTTAGCTTAGTACAGTACATGGCCACAATGTCTAGCTCCCGGTGAACTCATTATAGTGGAGAAATACTAAGTACATATTTTAAAAACTCGTTGTATTTCACTATATATATATATATATATATATATATATATATGGGTGCATATCTTCGTATATATATATATATATATATATATATATATATATATATATCTTAGTGTCTTGGAATGTATCAAAAATGATAATTAAAATCTACTTTTGTTTGATAATGGTTTTATAATTGCTTGTAGACTTAATAATCAACAGTTGTGTCTCGTTACATTTTAATCTATTCAACCATTTATATATATATATATATATATATATATATATATATATATATATATATATATATATATGTAAGCAAATATATGGATATAGATCCGAGAGTATGAAGAAAAATATACGGAAAAAAGAAACAAAAATCCTTATATGCAATTATGCTGTTTTAATGTTAATATAATGTCAACGTCGGACGTTTCGGTCTAATAAACCATCTTCAGGACATATTCATAATAATGTTAATTATATTTTCTGATTTTTGTTTGTTTTTTTCCGTATATTTTTCTTTGTATATATATATATATATATATATATATATATATATATATATATATATATATATATATAATTTGCCCGTATAAGTTATATTTTAATATTATATTAGAATTCGTTTAATTACATTTTCAAATTTGAATATTTCTTGGTGCGTGTCTTTATCAATGTATGTGTGTATAATCGCTTATATGTGCCTTTTATTGTATGTATATGTTGTCGGTTTTTTTCTTAAGGGTCGTGGACATATTTCATGTCTCGTCGCTTTTTTTACGTGTTTATATATTTAAATATGTCTGCGTGTTTGTGTTATAATCTGATTGTGTATGTATTGTCTTTTGCAAGATTTCACCCTCCCTTGCCCATGTCTTCACTTCAAATGTATCGAACGGAGTTCAGAGCAGCATTAGATCTTAACGTTTATTCCAACTTAATTTCAATAAAAGCAAAATAAAAAAAATACAAAAAAAAACATGTATTTTTCCTCAGTTTCATCTTTAAATAATTTTGTAATTTTAAACTTAATATAGATTAAATTTAAAATCGGTAATTTTAATTTTTAATTTTACAGTATAATTTAATATTTATTAGAATGAATTCTGTTTTAGTCTAACCCTAACATTAAAGCATTAAATAATTATTATAACCAAAGTTCGTTGTCAAGTTTTTTGAATTCTCATATACTTGTATTTTGATTGGTCATTCCAGCTTATGTAACAGCTTTTCCACTAGCGAGGGGTGTTTGATTTATCTGAACGTTTTAAAACCCTTTATTCTACATCCAACACCATGATTTGATAAGACACCAGAAGTGTTTAAACAAAATGGCTATTTTGCATTGATTTTATAACATATTTATGTTATAATTTTCGAAAAATTATATATATATGTGAAAATATATAGGAAATAGGATGTAGCGTGTTGGAACCATATTTTTAAATAAATAATTATATATATATATATATATATATATATATATATGAAGAAAAATATACGGAAAAAACAAACAAAAATCCTTATATGCAATTATGCTGTTTTAATGTTAATATAATGTCAACGTCGGACGTTTCGGTCTAATAAACCATCTTCAGGACATATTCATAAAATATAATTAACATTATCAATTCAACATGGCAAATATGAATATGTCCTGAAGATGGTTTATTAGACCGAAACGTCCGACGTTGACATTATATTAACATTAAAACAGCATAATTGCATATAAGGATTTTTGTTTCTTTTTTCCGTATATTTTTCTTCATACTGTCGGATCTATATCCATATATTTGCTTATATATATATATGTGTGTGTGTGTGTGTGTGTCACATACTGTTTCCCTTCTGCATTCTGACATTCGTAAAATCCTTATAGACAATACTAAAATTATGGATCAACATACAGACATTAGACACCTTAAAATTTCAGAGGCACTACATATTAGAAACAATTGACCTCTTATTAATCGCACAGCTTATAATATTTCTGGAAACATCCTTCAATGTCTATATTATATTTCTACGTAATTAGATAAATGACATAATCATTTCCCTTGAACTTTTTAAAATTCCATAACATATTTTTTGGTTTTTACAATCTTTTTCACCCCTTCACTTCGCCTGCACGTGATAGCATTAACGCGTCTTTTGAAGTTAAAAATATTTCGTAGCGTTTATTTGGTTCGTATAAATGTAACAATAAGATTCCGCTGCAAGGTAATTGGCTAAAGTTAAAAAGAAAATTGACCCTGATAATGAACGATGACATTCGAAAGTACTTGGTTGTCTTTTGGAAAATATATAATATATAATTTTGAAATAAAAAATCTCATCCGGAAATGAGAAAATACAAAAGAAAATCTGCAGGACTATGTTGTCTTTGACGTTTAATACAACGTGTTTATAAGAGGGGATGCTGCCTAAACACACACACACACAAACACATGTATGTGTATATATATATATATATATATATATATGTGTGTGTGTGTGGCCTAAAGATTGTATTCAAGCACTGAAATTCAGTGTTGTACAATGTATCTACACTGCTTATATATATATATATATATATAAATATATATATATATATATATATATATATATATATATATATATATATATATATATATATATATATACACGCACAGCATTTGAATTATATTTTTTATTCTTATTTTTTGACTTATTAATTATATCTTTTATGATAGATGATGTGGTCGGGGCGAATTTAATTCCACGGTCATTGAGTTTATCAGCAATTATTTCAGTAGACGGATTTGTGGGTAACGACAGATATCTATTCAGCATGTAATTTGTAGTTGGTTCTTTATCATTATGATCGTTATTAACGAGTATCTTATAAGCCTTTCTTTGAAGTATGTATGAAGTAAGTAGGGTATTTTAGTTTTAAATATATTTCCATGGTATTTAAAATGGTGAGGACCACATATTCTAAATGCTCAGAGGTAAAACCTATTATTATACCGATTTTAGTTTTATTGTCATTACATTATTAACTTGACCACAGTATTTTTACGTAGCGGAATCGCCGTGGTAACGACTTTTAAATCTAAGATCAGTTATGTTTTCATAATGCTCGCGTAAAAGAGAAACATCAACAAGAAAATAAGTATTTTCAACATGCAACTTGTTTTCGCGTATTGCTTATATATTTCATTATCATAACATCAGTCCTATGACTGGGTGTAGTCGCAGGGTCGATGGGCAGCTGAGAACCTGATCATTTTATCCCAAATTTCTGGGCTGAAGTTGAAATATATTCATAAATGCGTAGCATGGTTTTAGGCCTGGCGGAATCCATCTCCCCAGGTTCCCCAGTCGATGTTCTCCATCTTGAATGCCGCCTTGGTTAGACAGGTGGTTGTTGATTTCATCGGAGGAGTACTGCCTTAGGCGTTAACTTTTCTAGGAAGCCCTTCGTCCAGCGATGCCGTGACATTATCGCACTAGCTGCGGTGATGACTTAGCTACGGAGCCTAGTCTGCTAGATGATCATTCAAGAATCTTCAATCGCCTCTTGATATGTCTTGAAAACCCTGGTGAGTAACCAGTTAACTTGCCGATGACTCGATCACTCGGCAGGTTACATGGTACTAGTAGCACTCATAGAGTAACCATATACACACACACACACACACACACACATATATATATATATATATATATATATATATATTGCACAATAGCAACAGGTAGGTTCATGGTTAAGTCAGATCACTAGGCAAACCAACAATATATTTATTTATAGAATATCCAGAAAGTAGAACCCCCGGTTGATTTGCTGATAGGATATGTGTCGGCGCGGCCAAAATAACTTTTGTCTGCAACAAAGAAGGACTCATAAAAGGCTTTAGTTCCAAAATCTGTCAGCGTTTAGAAAACATTACCAAAGTGGAATAGGTCAACAAGAAAGTGAATAAGCATGAATATTTGACTTGTATTTGTTTAAGACGGTCGTTAAGAGAAAAGTCTGTTCACCTGACTGCTGTGGGTGTGTTGTGTGAACTGTATTCGTTTCTTTTTTCGATTACAGTAATTACGTGAATGTAGGTAGATAAACAAGTCTCACTGTGAGGAGACTATCGTGTTCGAATCATAACCAATCGTCAGGTCCAATAAGAAGCTCTCGCTGTGTGCGTGTGCGCGGGCGCGTGAGAAAGAGAGAGAGAGCGAGTCTCTCTCACTCCTTCGCGCACACACACACATATATATATATATGTATATACACACACACACACAAACACACAAACCCAATATTCCAGTGCTTGTAATTCTACGATTAAAAATAATCAGCCACTAACAAAATTTTCTTTTTGTTTTTATATGCTTCTTTTTATTTGTTTTTCAATTGAAAGCCGACATCCTTTATGTTTGTCTAAGTTGGTGTTTATGTATTCTTAACCAAAATTGAATGAAAATATATATAAATGTATATTAATAGATAAACATATGTATAAGATATATTTATATGTATGAGTATATATATATGTATATTTATACATGTATATATATAAATGTATATTTATTTATACATATATATATATATATATGTATGTTTATATATTAAATGTCTTTAATAAATAAATTGTCGGACTTTGTCCATTTCTTAATGTATGTTTATATATATATATATATATATATATATATATATAAATAAAAAGAAAGAACAGTAAGATATATAATCCGGTGTTCGTATAGATATATTTATTTTTATAAAATAGTGCTCAATGTAAATTTACAGAGCATTAATATTATAAATTAAAATATGATTTTTCCGATACACAGTTCTAACCAAGTTTCAAAAATGAAAGGTCCGAATTTAATTTTGGAATTAATATGTTTATATATGTATGTTTATACATATATATTTATGCATATATATATATATGCTTATACATATATATGCATATATATATATGTTTATACATATATATATGTTTATACATATATATATATATATGTATGTTTATACATATATATATGTATGTTTATACATATATATATATATGTTTATACATATATATATATATGTTTATACTTATATATATATATGTTTATATACATATATATATGTTTATACATATATATATATGTTTATATACATATATATATATATGTTTCTACATATATATATGTTTCTACATATATATATATATGTTTATGCATATATATATATGTGTTTATACATATATATATATATATGTGTTTATACATATATATATATGTGTTTATACATATATATATATATATATGTGTTTATACATATATATATATATGTTTATACATATATATATATAAATATGTGTTTATACATATATATGTATGTTTATACATATATATATATGTTTATACATATATGCATATATATATGATTATACATATATGTATAATCATGCATATATATATATATATATACACACACATGTATGTATTTATATATATATGTATGTATTTATATATATATATGTATATATATAAATATATGTATATTTATATATATGTATATTTATATATATATATATGCATATTTATATATATATTTTTATATATATATGCATATATATACATTTATATATGTATATTTATACATATATATGTTTATACATATATATATATGTTTATATATATATATGTTTATACATATATGCATATATATATGTATTTATGTATATATATAAATATATGTATATTTATATATATGAATATTTATATATATATATATATGCATATTTATATATATATATATGTATATTTATATATATATATATATATTGATATATACGTATATTTATATATATATTGATATATATCTATATATATATATATATACAGTAAAAATCAGCCACAGCTGCACCGAGAACATGGCACAAATAATAAAAAAGCACAACAGGAAAATTATCAACAAAACACACGAACAAATTAAACCCACGTGCAACTGCAGAATAAAGAATGAATGTCCCTTAGACGGAAATTGTTTACAATACAACCTAATATACGAAGCCACGATAAAATTACCAGATAATGAAGAAAAAGTATACATAGGAGTAACTGAAGAACCCTGGAAACAAAGAAGTTATACACACAAACATCTTTCAGAAATAGTAAATATGCGAACAGTACAATGCTTTCTAGGTATATCTGGGGAATTAAAAATAAAACGCACATCACACAAAAAATATCTTGGAAAATAAGGAAAAGATCATCTGCCTACAACAATCAATCAAAAACTTTTAAACTTTGCTTGGAGGAAAAAAATAGCTATCATTACTTTCCCAGACCAAAATAAATTATTAAATAAAAGATCTGAGCTCATCTCAAAATGCAAATTTTTACTACGTTACTTAAAAATTGAAAACGGAAAAAACAAAATGAAAACGAACAAATAAATAATCAAAATAACAATAAAATAAGCAAAATTAATTAATCCAAACAAATTACCAAATCACACCTGTTAGAATAGACGAAATAGAATAATAATAACAAAAAAAAAACGAACCCAAATAAAGTAAATAATAAACAAATTGCCAAACGATTATGATCAAAATATTAGACTAAAAAATCGAACCAAAAAATCGGACGAAAAAATACCTATAACTATTATATAACGATAAAAAAAAATAATAAAAAATAAATACTACGTTACTTTAAAATCGAAACACCGAAAAGAGAAAATATACAAGTAAAATAAATTGATCTAAACTCATACAAGTAAATAAACAAACCAATCCCAATAAAGTTACCGTTAGAAAAAACGAATAAAGATAATCAACCCAAATAAACACAAATTAAAAACTGTTCCTGCCAAAATAATAGTTAGAACAAACTACAACAATCAACCCCAAAATCGAATAAATAGCTTTAATTAAATTCTCAAACCAAAACAAAACTATTAAATCTTTACTACGTTAATAAAAACACCGATGAAAAAAAATAAATAAATAAAATAAGAAACAAAAAATGAAAATAAATAAAAACAAGCAAAATGATTTAACCCAAATAAATAAATAAACGACTTCCCATAAAATAACCGCCATAATAGACTACCCACAATGCACCACTGACCCGTATATATATAAATAGCCGAGAAAAATAACAGCACACGTGGCCTGACGATTGCATATAGCATGAAACAGACTGTCGCCTCTAAGTGTTGACTTCTATGTTCACTTTTATATTTCTCTGATATCTATAAAAAGAATACCCACTGGCCCTGTGGCTAGGATCAAAGTGTAGTATCTGCGCTTTGTGAGCTGCCGGGTCGGGTGTCTGTCGAACTCTCTGCTTGCAGAGAGGATCCCGGACGAAGCTCCGCCGAAGGGTAGGGTTTCGTTGGGGGAGGTTGACGGAACTGGCCCGCCTCCGCGGGTTTGGATGGTTATTTATTTTTGGCTGGGCCTACGGGCTCAGAGATACCTACATTAAAAAGGCCTTGTACCACATTCGATCCCCGTGGGTGGATTGATAAATACCATCTCTGATATTGAGCACTTTATCCCATAAATATAGCACACCTTAAGACTATATCTCTTCATATATATATATATATATATATATATATATATATATGGTGCAAAAATAATATCGTTTTCTCACATAAGTTACTTTTATATATGATATCGAATCGTGTTATTCGTTACCGTTCTCTATCTCTTCATTCATTTTTTTGCAGGCTTTTCGACAGCATGGACAAAATTCAAATCCGCACGATTTTCTTGTTCCAGTTCAAACTAGTCCGAAAAGCTGCCGAGATAGCTCGTGATATCAATGATGCGTTTAGCCCAGAAACCACTAACGAACGTGTGGCACAACGGTGGTTCAAGAAATTTCGCAATGGTGACGAGAGCCTCGAAGATGAAGACGGTCGCGGCCGGCTGACTGCGGTTGATAACGAACATTTAAAGCCTTAATTGAATCCGATCCTCGCAAAGCCACACGAGAAGTTGCTGTTGAACTCGAAGTCGACCACTGAACAGTCGTTCGCCATTTAAAGCAAATCGTTGGATAAATGGGTGCCGCATGAATTGAACGATAATAAAAAAATCGTCGTTTTGAGGTGTCTTCCACGCAACAAAAACGACCCATTTCTCGAGCGGATTGTGACGTGTGATGAGAAGTGGATCCTCTACGACAACCGGCGCCGCTCGGCACAGTGGTTGGATGCCGGCGAAGCTCCACAACACTTTCCGAAGCCGAAATTGCACCAAACAAAAGGTTATGGTGACTGTTTGGTGGTCTGCGGCCGGTATCATCCATCACAGCTTCTTGAATCCGGGCGAAAATTGACGAAATGCACCAGAAGCTCCAACGTATGTGGCCGAGAGTTGTCAATATAAAGGGACCAATTCTCCTCCATGACAACGTTCGCCCGCATGTTGCTCAACTGACCCTGCAGAAGCTGAACGAATTGGGCTACGAGACTCTGCCTCATCCGCCATATTCCCGGACCTCTCGCCCACCGATTATCACTTTCAAGCATCTCGATAACTTCCTGCGCGAAAAATGCTTCAGAAGCCGAGATGATGCCGAATCGGCCTTCAATGACTTTAGCGCTTCCAGAACTCCGGATTTCTATGCTAATGGGATGAATACACTTGTTTCTCGTTGGCAAAAATGTGTCGATTGTAATGGTTCTTAATTCGATTAATAAAATTTATTATGAAAGGAGTTATGATCTTTTGAAGTTGAACGTCAAAACGTCATTATTTTTGCACCAACCTAATATCTATATATATATATATATATATATATATATATATATATATATATATATATATATACATTTATTTACTATACTTTATTTTATACTACGAAATATCTTTTTTCTCAATTACATGTAATTTCAATAAAAAAATTCCAAGAGGAAAGTGAATGTGTCACTTGTAGAAAGATGTTTATTAAATATTCAAAAATATACTGTCGCGCTTCTCCAAAATCAAAAATATTCTGAACTATTCATAGCAGCACACTTAGATGAATGTTAATTAGAAACAAGACGAAAATATCCTAAAATTATTAATAAAAACAAATACATCCACCACAGACTCATCCCGCCTGTGGGAGAGAGAGTGAAAAGAGTGAAAATCTTATTATATACTACACTAAATTCATTATATCTAATAAAATATTTCGTAATGACTCTTCCCCGGCCATTTGCGTGTTGTAGAAAACCAACATCGGTTATAAATTTAAATGTCCTCTGGAAGACTGCATCACCAACGATAAAAATAATATCTACGTTGGCCACACGACGACAACAACGCTTTTATATATATATTTTCGCTTTGTTAATGAACTGTAATATAATTTTAGCGTAAAGTAGGGATAAAATATGCAAAACAGTTACCATGGAAGCCTGTTGCTTTCATTTGGCATTTGTATTGGAATATAGTCTTACGAAGAAATAGGGTGTCAAGCAACACATAAACAAAACTCATCTTCATGTAGCTAATGTTAAGATATTATTTGATTTTTCCATAAATTCTAATGGTAATTTCTGGTAAAAACTTTGCATTTTACCAAGACATATCACAAGAATTAAAGTTCCGAGCTGACACAGCATTTACAGAATCATATTGCAAGCATTTGTCAAGCTGAGAAGTCATGATACCATTAAAAAATCTCTGAGCAGAGAAAATCACTGCTTTCTTGTTTGTCAAAATTGGCAAAATATTTGAAAGCAAAGAAATAATAAAGTTCTGGGTCGGCACGAAGTGATGAAAGATATATTAGAAAACACGTTTTAAGGAACAACAAACAACGTTTTGCTCAGCTAGTTCAAGAATAAAAGAAAATCTCTCAAAAACAGTCGAGGTGAACACGACAAAAGATTGAATGATCAAAGTTTTCAATCTAGAAGGTGTATTAAAACCACGTCTTGTAGTCTAAAGATTTCAAGGATCAGTGCAACTTTGCTCAGTTTAACATAGATCCAGGAAGAAAATGGTCTTCCCACGTAATTTTTAATCATCAAAGTAGGTTTCATTTGGTCAGCGGCGCTCTTAAGCGGTAAAGATTATCATTCTGATTGGTTCTCTTCGACTGTCAAAAATAAAAACTAACAGGTGTAAATTTTTCTAACAAAGTTTGTGGAATAATAATTGGCTTCTAAACATGGATATATTTTTCCGAACTTAATTTAATAATTGTCAGAATTGAATGTGGCTAAAGTTAAATCTTAGTCTATCGGAGCTTATTATTATTATTGGTGCATTCGCAAGTGATAAGTAAAACAGTGAAATCCACATTGTGTTTGCTTGCCGGTGTGTATAACAATCTTAAAGGATATACATACATACATATATATATATATATATATCAAATAATTTGCGTGGAGAAAAAAAGCTTATTTTTCCAAGCTCTATTTCACAAAAACAATTTTCTAATTTTATTGGTTTAGTATATTGTGTCTTTTGATTTCATATTTTTAACAATCGAACCAAACACGCAGCTGAACAACATACACACGATTGTAATAATATTTCGTAGTTTGCATAAGATTTTAATTCAGTAAATGTTAAAACGAATTTGTACGTAGGATTCTGTTAAGTTATGGATAAAGTATGTTTTTCGGGAGATAATCAACAGATACATGAAGATCAAGATTAATAAAAGAAAAGGCTTAATTTGAAATCATTTTGTGCGTGTCAGTAATAATAAAATGCAATATAAACATTGTCTATAATGTTAACGAAGTGAAAATTCCAAGACTGATAATTCTTTGGATTGCCATCCAGAAATAATAGTAATAATAAAAACTTATGCAAAATATATACCATGCAAAGATCTAAATATAAACTTGAATACATATATTGTATAAGTGTTTAGGTATTGATATACGAATGAATGGGGGCAACTTTACTGGTAGATATCGATGACAATTCGGTACTCACTGCTTTCAGAACTGCCCACAATCTCTGCAAAAAATTCTAGAAAACTGTTCAGACCGAGGTTGAAAAAAAAACAAATTGGATTTCAGTATTCTGGAAGATCATTAGACAAATAATGAACTGAGGTAAAGCAACTGTGCTCAGAACTATAAATGGTCCCCGGGTCTTATCCTCCTCGACATTTAAAGACGAACCTCTTCGGCTCCATCTTTGCATCTACGTTAGATGACAACGACCATCGCCCACCAAGTTCCCGGGTTCATCGAGCACAATCTCAGTAATATTACCATCACAGTACGAGAAGTCTCTAGATTTATCAAAGGCCATGATCCTAAAAAAGCCAATGGTCCAGACAAAATTCTAGTGATTGTCCTTAAGAACATGAATTCGGAATTATCCCCAATCCTAGCAAATATATTCAACCACTGCCTTAAGGAGAAGTCATTCCCAAGCCTGTGGAAAGTGTCAAGCGTATACCCGGTTTTCAAAAACGCGGGCAGGAGATCTTTCTCATCCCAGTACAGACCTATCAGTTTCATCAGTATAATCAGCAAGCTTTTTGAGGTCATAATCAATAAGAAGATCGTCAAGCACCTAGAAAAGAATGGAGAGCAGCGATGAGCAGTATGGGTTTCTGCCGGCTCGATACACTGCCGACGTCCTAACTACCACCACTCACAGAATCAGTGAGACTCTTGACGACAAGCGCATCTCGAGAACCACAGCACTAGATATCTCAAAGGCCTTCGACAAGGCACAAAGGCTTACTACACAAGCTCTCCAGTTATGGAATCACTTCAAGGGTCTTCTGGATCATATAATCCTTCCTAACTAGGAGGATAGTTATTAATGGCCAGTCCTCTGGAGCTCTAGTGATCAACCGTCAGGGTTTACTCCTAGGACTAACCCTCTTTGATCTATATAAAGGATCTGCCGAAGAATATACTCAAATCATTTGTAAATGTCTATGTCAATGATACGACTATATACGGGCGCACATCTGAAGCTCTCGATGGTCAGAGATTGGCGACTGACGTTGCACAAACTACCCAATGGAGTAAAAACTGGATGGTTACATTCAATACCCCGAAGACCAAGCTAGTTACATCCATCATCGCTGATCTGACCCTAAATTATCACCAACCAGAATGAACAGAGGTCCTCTCGGGGTATCATCGTGCCTTGAAAGACTGTTTGGACCACAAACTCAAACCCGACCTGAAGTAAAAGGTAAAATGGTCAACAGATACTTACCGGAGCGGTACAGAAATGTACCGCTCCGGTAAGTATCTGATTCCTCCTACTGTTCTCTACCTTTAAAAGAGCCAAGTCAGGCCAGAAATGGGGTACTATTGTTATATTTGGGCGAGTTCTGTCCAGACCTCACTCTGATAAAGTTCAAAGGCGTCTCCAACTCTTGTGGGTAACGAATTCTCTACTTTTCACTCTCTCTCCCACAGGCGGGATGTGGCAAACCACACACTGTTCTACTTCTATTTTCACGGAAGGTGCTCGGACAAACTACATTCCCTGGTCCGCCCGGAAAAACCTTCTCAGCAAGAACACGCCATGCCAATTACATAGTAGCAAAGCACAAACATTCCCTGTATATTCCATCGGTGAGAAGAAAGTTCCACTCGAGCATTTTACCGCGAACCGATTCCCAACAGGATGTTTGCCCGATCACTGCAAACTTAACCTGTTCAAGACGGGTTAATCGTTATCCTATACACAAAAATGACCCCCAAATGTAATTCTCTAGCCCCGTGGCCTTCTAAAGGGTGAACCTCGTTGTAAAAAAAAAAAAGAAAAAAATTTCTTACACAATCTAGAAAGAAAGTTACCCTGCGTTATATATGTGAAGGTAAATCGATTTATACGCCTTGATCATTATAGTCTAAAATTCAGTTAAAAAAGCTTGGATTCATTTTTTATATACATTAGTTGTAACATCTCTCAAATACAGAAGAGAATTCGTGGAGTCTTCAAATATTTAGCTGGATTGTAGTTACTTGGTTTTGTAGTGTATGCAACTTTTGATAGAAATGAAACATTTATTTGTATGTTAAAGAAAACATTATAATTGAGCGTTAATCTCCTATCATACATATATACGAGACGGTATGAAAAGTTCTCTATTCGTTTTATTTGCACAAATCTGAATATGAAATTTGAATACTTTGAAGAGCTTCTTGGTTGAGCGGAGAACTTTTCAGCACCACATAATAATATAAGCGTATATATATATATATGGTTGGCTCTTCCGTCGTATTCGACATATCAGAGTCAAATGCTCAGTTCCTAGGAAGAGACAGCCAGACACCAGCACATGTGATTTGATTATAGTGGTGAAGATTTTGTGCAGAACCATCCACTAAAGGGCCGAATACAGAGACCTGGTGCACTACGTGTCACAAGGTCCCCAAATGACCCTCCGCTGGATTTGAATTGATAGTTGTTGTTCCCCTAGACCAGTTACCATCCAAGCCTATAGAATCCAGTCAGTCCTGATATTTACCTATAGATGGAGAGAGAAGAGGATTCATACCTTTTCCAAGGCTATTAGCACGCAAATGAATTTAATGGATTTGACTGGAATTCCAACTCAGCTGCACGATTCCTCAATCCAAGCCGTTATCCACTACCCCACCGTGCCTCCTTATATATATATATATATATATATATATATATATATATATATATATATATATATATATATATATATATATGATTACCTAACTCCACATGAATGTGTCTTAGTTTTGGTCCTTGCTTCTTTTTAATGAAAATTTTCTCCAGAGAGAAATATTTATTAGATGTTTTGCAGATTAACTAATTAATATATTTGTTTTTCTAAAAATCTCCCGATGCACGCAACGTATTTGAAGCAAATATGAATAATTTTTAAATGTTGAAAAACTTTCCAGAAAATAGCGATTTTATTGGTTTGTGTCTTTCGTATTTTGTAGCAGTCACTGTATGAAAAATACTGATTTTTTTTATTCTGTCCTCGTTCCTAGAATGTTTTAAATCTATCCGTTGACCCATATTTACTTCTGTGAGTAATCCTACAAGAATAGGAAAAATGTCAGACACTCAAATAAGAGTAATTGGTGTATTGACAGCAGGAGTACTAAAGATGGATGCGAATGTTTTCCCACTATGCACAAACGATCTCAACCAGTATTTAATCTTAATTTTCTTTTTTCTTATTTTTTATAACAATGATGCTGACCGTCAATCAACAGGATTTAAATCTGAAACAAAGCCTAAGCTCTCAGTAAAACTCGATGTCGTAATCTTTTTTCTTGATTTATCGAAATTGTTCTAACATTGAAATGTATTCTTCATTCTCTGCATCATTTTATGCTTTTGTTTTTACGTACACCAGAAGCATTAATAATAGTAGAAATATTATCATGAAGTATTGTCAAACATTATCGAATTGGACTTGTATTTATTTTATAATAATTTTAATTACTTTTTGTCACAGCTAATCATGCTGTAGTCATTACTATGTACGAAACCGAAAAAAATGTATTTGACATTGTAGGCTTGTGAGTATCTGATTGTGGGATTGTCGGTTTCCCGCCATAATACGATCTTCAGATCAAGTGTTACTGCGCCTTTCACGGGTTGTATATGTAGGTCATGAGGACATTATTTGAAGTAGAAGATGAAATCGTCTTTTCAGTTTTTTTTTTTTTGTTTAGGGTTATTTATGGTCATGACCTCTAGATTATTTGTTTATGATGGTTGGTGGTAGTGTGTCTGTAAATAGCCTAAATTTATGGCTACTCTTTATCGGTGACATGGAAGTCGAATGATATATCGGCCTAAACATTCTAGTAAAACAAAAAAGGTAAAGAGGATAGTTTTGAAAATACGCGAAATAAGGAAATTATTGTATTTCAAAAGTTCTTTAAACAATTGAAAAGTCACTAAATTGCGTTGTCGTCCCAATAAACCGAAACGTCTCTTACCCAGTAAATTTATTTTTCATTTGAATATTTTTTGGGATTATTCAATTGAAATGATTACATAATTATGTTATATCCTTTCTAATCCACTTTTTGTTTTCAGTTGTATTTTTTGAATATTTTTAATCTCAAGCAAGGCACTAAAACGCAAGGAGTTACTGAGAAGAACGGACAATAAAAAGAGACAATGGGACAAACGATGGCAATGCATTTAAATTTTTGAAAGTCGTAGTTGACAGGAAATCCAGAAGTTGGAAGAGATTTCCACAGGCAAGAGAAGAAACTATCAGAATAGAACTTAAGATTATATTTAGCAATTTCAACAGTAAAATGATGATATTTAACTGGCAATCTAGTAGTATGCTTAAATACATGAAGTTGAGGTACCAAAGAGGAAAACTCATCAGAACAATTGTCATTAAAATATTTATAGAAAAGGCACAGGTAAGCTATGTTACAACGTTGAGTAAGGGGTTAAAGCTGGGTTGCCAGGTCAATACCGATAACGTTGCAGAATCTTCTTTAGATTCTGCTAAAGTATTTCTAGTATTAGCCCAGATGTGGCAACAATATTCACTGCGTAGATGAATGGTAAACATATAAATGCGCAAGAGATTCGGGGGAGAAAAATAGTCTAGCACGACATAGTGAACCAACTTCCTTAGCAGCAATCTTAGTAATTGACTCGATATAATCGTTCCAATTAATTTAAGCGGAAAACGATAAAGCGAGTAGACGGAATGTGTTACTTTTTTGCAGGTTAGCATCAGTCATGCAGATGGAAGACAAAGATGTTCTCTAAGCCGCTTAAAGCAGAACAGTTTAGTTTTGGTGGCGTTAAAAATAACACGCTATTTCTTGGCACAGTTAACAACAGATTGTAGGTAATTTTCGAGATCAGCTGTCAATTTCGCTTTATCAAAGCTATCAGATTTAATATTATGACCGGATGAAATAGTGTCATCTGCATAGATACCGAGTAGAGAGCTGATAAGATCGGGAAGATACACGCATTTCCTACAAAAAGATCTAGAAGAGGAGCAATTTAAGACAACCTTTATTTCAATTTGATAAGAAAGATTGGATCAAATAAAAATCAACCATCAATCAATACAATAACCATTCAACTTGTGAAGAAGACCAGCATGCCAAGTACTATCATACGCTTTTGATATATCATCAGTCAGTGTTTCACCATTCTTCTCAAAAAACTTGACAGATTATTTCAGCAATAACCGTTAAACACTACCGTAGTTGACCTTGAGAAGCGGAAGCCATATTGTTTGTCTGACAAGAACTTGCGAACCAAGAATTGATTAGAGCCTCTATTACACCGTCAAAAAGACTAATAGGTCAATACTTCGAAGGATAAGACTCTTCGAAAATCAGTCTTTAATGAAGCTAAGTCTTTGCTGATAGAATGAAGCACTGTATAAGCCACTCAGGAGTTAGATTCTCATGATTACTTGCGGCTGTGTATTAGTTTATTAAATTATTAAATATAATGTAATTCCCTTTTCAATCAATTTCAAATGTTATCTATTGATAAAGTAATGCTTTGACCGTAAATCCTCTTACGATTCTACTTTTGAATCGTCTTGAATATTTTTATGCGACTTTTGCATTTGGAACTGAGTCTCTACTGTATAATGTAAAATTTTGTTTCTGGCATCTGGTTAATCAATTTAGACTTACTTTTAGTAATGCCATTATATGGGTTGCTTACAGGCAAAGAATTGTGTAATATTAGAAAATTCCTCTTGTATTCGTCCACGTTCAGAGTCATATATTTCATCCGTTTTTGTTTTTTTTTTTAAATATTTCATCTTTCTTTTTTCTGTTTATCCTATTATTTTATGTTCGACTTGGTGCAATGGTTATCAAGCTTGTCTCGCTAGATCAGTTACGACTGCGTATGATCCTCATTGGGAGCTCTCACTCTCTACATTGTGACTGATCTAAGCTATGCTTAGAAAACCGCCTATTTTAACTATGACAAGTGAATTCTATTAGGAACTCTATAAGAATCAAACTGCTTACATTATCGAAGAGATCTCCAAAACAACTTAGTAAGCATTGAATTATGGTAGACATCCACAACAATTCAGTGTTAACATCAAGTGATTTGGAGAAAAACTTCAATTTTTTCCCTAATTTTTCTTTTGTATTTTATTGTTTTCTATTTTACCTGGATTCTGCTAATGTTCACTCGGTAAAAGTGACATGATAGATTAAAATCTGTAATTCACTTAAATCATATGAATGCTATCGCTACATTCCACCATTACTTAAGTCCAGAATCATACAACATCATGTGGTGCTGTTTGTTTTGACAATGGGTTCGAAGATGTCTATGAAGCCTGGGGATAAAAGATTGACTTCATCACAGAGCAGAGTACAACAGATTATTAATTGAAATATGTGTGACCATTATTAAATAATGATAATATATATAAAGTAAAGGTAATAAATCCGTTGGTATATAATATATATATCCTAGTACAGTGTAACCCGGATATAAGAGACCCGGATATAAGAGAGATTTTATCTGGTCCCAAATTATTCCCATACTTACCTAAACAAAATAGACCAAACCTGGATATAAGAGAAACCCAGATATAAGAGACTTCTTATCCGGTCCCGACAACTCTCTTATATCCGGGTTACACTGTAATATAAAATATTAAAACTCATCCACAAAAGGAGCTTAATGTAACAGAACCAATAAATAGTATTACACAACAAAATCCCAAATTATCTCATATGGAGGATAAATCTATTTCAACCGACGAAAACTTCGTCAGTCTTATTTAATCTCGGTGTATAGCCTGATTTTGTGTTAGAGTTAGAAATATAATTGTGACAACCGTCGAAAAATTGTTACAGAATTTATCCATTTCAATGTTTCAATCAGACAAAATGCACGAGGCGGTGATCAGGGGAAGAGTTTTTAAAAAATTAAACCCGAATATTAACCTTATGACATTAAATTGGTGCTATATGAAGAATATAACTGACCACCGATAAATTCTGTATCAATTTTTCAACAGTTAAATTTCTAATTCCGACACGAACTCAGTCTATACACCGGGGTTCAATAAAACTGAGGAAGTTTTCGTCGGTTGAAATAGATTTATCCTCTATATGATGTAATTTTAGATTTTGTTGTGTAATAATATATATATATATATATATATATATATATATATATATATATATATATATATATATATGTATGTATATATGATTGAATAAATGGGAAATGAAAATAAAGAAATTTAAAAAGTTATAGCCCATTTCTCTCATTCTTTAACATCAATACACGGAATGTTATTCATGAGTATGAACGGATTTAAAAAAAAATTAGTAGACATAATATATGTAATTTATTCAATCAGACATGCTTAAAAGTTAATTTGCTGCCTAAATACACAAATAATACACACACATATACATATATATATAATGATTATATTTAAAGGGTCACAAATTTGGTTTCATGTATTTGATCGTTCTTTTTAAAGGGAATTGTATCAAAAGGTCATAATATTACATACGTTTCATTCTGTAAAACTGGACCATACTAAGCGCCTATTCCTTGTAACTCCTGTCTCATTTAACCAGAAATCGATTGTATATACACAGTTTGAATAAAACTATCTAATGTTATCTTCTCCATTAGCTACCCATCCTACGGATCTGATAGGATTGGGTGGCAGTAAAGACATAAATCTCTCAATATGTTTTTGTTATTTCTCTCTTCTAATTAGTTTTGTGCTGGTGGCTCAATTATCCCCCGGAGGAGCGAGCTTAGAAGTCTGCACAGAGTGTTTTTAAACTAGTTTTAAATATGACTCATATATATTAGTATAAACATGATCTGTACTATTCTTTGTTCATCAATTCCTTTTTGTTGCGTAGCTATATATATATATATATATATATATATATATATATATATATATATAAATAAATAAAATCTTATGTCGATCATATATTTCCGATTAACTTTAGCCTGCTTATTTTATTTTAATTTTTATTTATTCCCGTACTGATTCTTAAAACTTATCAGTGCTAAAACTGCTGCAGTCACCTTTTAAATAAATAAACGTCAAATTCTGTCTGAATCCGGATTGAAAATCTGCTCTTCATCTGGTGCTTGAACATTCCACATTAGGATTTCTATGCAGATGAAGAGGGAACAGTCAAATTTTAAAATAATTGAAAAAAATTAGTGTTTTTAAAAGTTTTTAATTTATATTGAGTTTAAAGTAATACAAAAACTTTGTGAATTAAAATAATGTTTTAAATTCATTTTAAAATATCTCCAAAACTTTGAATTGAGGAAATCAATTTTATTTCTTAAAAATGGCAAAAAAGAGTTGAAGTGATACGTTTCATGGCGTGAAGTTTTGAAGTTCCGCAGAGTTTGTGATTTGAAGAACTCAAATTGCAGTCTAAATTGGAATCAGTGATCTTTTGAATATCCATGAAGTGAACTGAGGAATTCAAAGTTATTTCTTCAAAATTATCATTGTTGTTTTTTTAGCTGGACCAGATGTCCCTTTAGTTTTGTGCTGGTGGCTCAATTATCCCCCGGAGGAGCGAGCTTAGAAGTCTGCACAGAGTGTTTTTAAACTAGTTTTAAATATGACTCATATATATTAGTATAAACATGATAAAAAAACAACAAAAAAACAATTATAAAAATTGGTTGATAACTCTCCATAAATGCTTTTCACAAAATCTAGACATCTTATCCATTACAAACAACACCCATCCCCCGTAAATCTGTTTTCATCATTTTCTGTGAACTCTTGATTACGGAACACGCTTCTTGTAATGACAAAACACATCTATGCAGATTTTATGACCGATCAGATGTTTAGTTTTCATGTTAACTCGGACGTTTTGTTTTACCAAGAAGTTGAATGGTTAGAATTCCACTTAAACTGATGTTTTTACGTGAGGAAACTTCTGCTCAACCAAATGATTTCGATGTGCACCATAGGAAAGCTCCACCCGCCCCAGAAAACGGATCTTCTTGATACAATATTTTATGTACGTGGTAAAATGAACGTTTGTTTCGTTAAATTTTTAAAATATGCTTAGACGACAAGTTTAGCAATTATGAAATTCAACATACCATGCAAACGTATTATTTGTCACACGGTTGACCTATTTCTTGGTGTTGATCTAGATGATATTCAAATAAGACAAAGAGAAGGCAAAGTCTTTTGTATAATTATAATATGCGTTTATCTATAAGAGGGAGTGCTAAAAATTCTCGACCCGACCCAACCCACTTCCCAAAATCTGACCAAATGATCAAACATCAGAATCTACCCACCTCCATTTAAAAAAAAAAATCTGAAAAGGCCGAGAACCTTTCAGCATCCTATATATTATATCTTGTATCTGCACGAGGTTTGCTTGAATAATTGGCACGGAACTAGATTCATGGAATAAAATCTTTGCTTTTGAGTCAACCAAGACTGTAACGAAAGTACTCTTTCTATACATTTTGTCTATTATTTCTTTGTTGTATTCCTTGAGTTACTTAATTGACCAATAAATTTTATCTGGAATTTGATTGGTTGTGAAATATTTTGAACTATGGGTTAAAATTTTTGTATTGAAAATATTCGAATTTTGATTGGATCATTTTCATCTTTTCATTATTCATCAACACTACTACCATTAATTGGTTGTACATGGTTCTATGCTAACGATATACAATATTGCTACTTCTTTGCTTGGATAAGTAATCATTTTTAATACCGGAAAGTTAATTGAAATTTTCGTGCTTTTCAGTTTTGTCTCTTTATGGTTACCATTTTGTGAATTTATTAAGAATCTTGAATTCATGATAAACGTTGCCAAAGTCTTCCAACAATTAACTGTAATTTGATTTTGTCGTGTCAGCAAAAATATTATGAAAACATTGCGAATAAACAGTTCGGCGAGAGTGAAATATTATAACGTTTCATTGACTGTAAATAGTACTTTTCCATAAGCAAACATCACTTGGATACAACGTCTTCAAAGATGCATTTGAACTGCAAGGATTCAATTGAGAATTTGAAAGAGTTACAAGCAAAATAAAAAGATAACTTGTTTGACAATTTTTTCATAAATCTCACAAGAAGAATTTGATTTTTGGTGTAATAACGTAAAAGTCAATCTTTAACACTTGGCAAAAGTGAATATCTTTCTGTATAAGATTCAAGATTAAGATGCCTCGTGCTAGTCTAGTTGATGATTTTTGTTTAAAGAGAACGAACCTCACTAGGTGCCCTGGGCTGGTGGACTTGCACCAAGCTAAGTTTAGTAAATAACAACAATCACTCAAAAGAACAGAATTTCCATGCAATTCCTTAACTTTGAAATTTTATTAACTATTTATTTTTTCTCAATACGAATAGATAGCTTCGTCTATCGCCCGGCTCACACGCCTTCCTTTTGAACAAGAGTAGAAGTAATTCCTTGTTTCCTGTTTAAGATTGGGTTTCAGATTCTTTCTAATATTTTTTAATTCTGTTTTTACTTCCAGTAGCGTCTGTTATGTATCATAGTTGCTTGGTTTGAACTGATTAAAAAAATTCTTCCCCACAATTCAACAAAGTAAATGTAATGCAATGCAAAGTCAGTTATATACAAATATAACCGTTCAATTTCCTCAACATAAGGAAGGTGCACACTCTTATATTATTTACTTTTTTGTTCTGAACCTTTTGGTGAATTCACATAAAACGATAATCAGCACTCTTCAAATTTTCATTGCCGCAAAATTCGCACAAATTTGATATATACTTGCATTTATAGTTTTTATATGATTTCTCTTGAAAATGGCTAAACAGGATTCTCATGTATGTATATATATATATATATATATATATATATATATATATATATATAGTGTTTGTGTGTGCACGCAAAATTATAACCGTAGATTAGAAATGAAGAACACGAGACTAGATACGTAGAATTACTATTTATTTCACTTGTGAATTCGTCAATCACCGTCGGCCTTTAGGTGTGTGTAACTTTCTTGCCTCATCCCAACATTAACTTTAAATTCACGAGACTCCTCGGCTTGGTATTTATATATCTGTCATATTATGTTTTCCATGCGTGCACTGGTTAGGTGCAATCGGATAGACTGTGTGTTTATATGTTGCGTCAGCTACTGACAATGCTTGAAACGCGGATCTCTGCTCCTGGTTAGGAGCTTAGATGTATCTGGCTTCTCTGAAGTGCAAAGTGGAAAGTCCATTTTAGCATGATCTAGATATAATAAGAAAATGAATTAGAAAAAAGTTTATGCTCAAATTTTCAAGCCAACTTGAACTTCATCATTTTTTCTTTTCGCACAAAAATGTATCTCTATGTAAAAGAAAGTGTTGCTTTTTAACATACAAAGATATCAGGCTAATAGCGCAGACAAGATTGCCCTTTTTATTTTTTGCATATATAAACCCCAAAATGTTTTCTAATAAAAATGTTTTCTGCATACTTGGGGGTTATTTGCGAGTGATGTTCGCTGACTGCAAAATTGAATCTCTAGAACAAAAATCACCCCCGAATAAAGTAGCATTTATAGAAATGACAGTAGATGTTATAGAAATTGGATTGAACAAAAATTAGTTATTTTAATAATTACTTTATTAAAAGGAAAAGATAACGTTTTACTTAATGCATTTGTTTACTGAACGTGTCTTTTGCATCAGTTCAAATGTCACCCTCTCTCTTTATCAAATGTCACCCCTCTCTCTTTATCCGCAGCTCGCTTAAATTTAATGCGACTTTAATGTAAGCGATTAAAATATTTTTTTCGTATGGAAAATTTTAAATGATGATACATTTTTATAGGAACACGACAGTAAATTGCTTAATGTCTCATGTTAGCATAGGATATGAGAACTTAGAACTTATACAAATAAATATTCAAATAAACCACGTAAATTGTGGGATAATGGATAGCGGACCGGATTGAGAAATCAGAGGGCCGAGTTCGAATTCTAGTTAAATCCATTACATTCACTTGCGTGCTAATACCCTTGGGAAAGGTATGATTCCTCTTCTTCTCCCCCAGTTATGGTTAAATAACAGGACAGACCTTGGACTTTAACTGGTCTACTGCAGTCATGTATCGAAAGATACATGATCGCCTAAGCGTGTATCACGCATGGCACAAAACTGACTAAAATTGTTTCATGGAAACTTTTGGTTAAATCTTAATGTTGCATTCTGTCACACTAATGTCGTTGTCAGAACTACACCTTTTTACTCTAAAGAAAAAAGGTAAACTTCAAATTAAAATTTTAGTAAAGACATGCGGGAATATATAGTGTTTTCTTTTTAAAACAAGAAAATAAAACCCCAAAAAACAAAAAAACGAACGAACAAAGAATATAATTATCAAGATAATAATTAGAAATTAACCATTTCACACATTGTCCCACGTTTGAAGATCCTGTGCCAAAGGCGAAGAAAAGTATTTCTGTACATGATTATATATTTTCATGTAGAATAGTAGGGTAATTGCATACATCATCGATTGCTTTTTCAACGTAGCATAATCTGTACTTTGGTTAACTTGGTGTTGAAACTATCATGATTTCAAATGTTTCAGCCATTCGGTGTTACACAGTCGCCTTCATGAAGTTCCTGCACTTCTCAATTGGATTTAGAGACTTGCTATATTAGGCATTGCGGTTAATAGTAGCATCGATGAATTCGTATTCTTCAATTAGCTTCTCCAAATTCACATGCAACAGACGGATTGTTGCAGACAATAATTAACTTATTTTTTCCGAAATACTTCTGAGAAGTTTTGTCAACCATTCGGAGCATTTGTGTCTTGTAAATGATCTTCGTTGCTTCTCCCAGCAGACCAGATTGCCCCAATGATGCATATATTACTGCCTTTGGATGAAGTTACGTTCAAATAATATCTACTTCATTTCTTGAAGCTTCCATGCAAAAGTCGTAAGAACAAATTACAGTTCATTTCATCGATACAAACGAACTGTTTGCCTTCGCCAGATGATTTAATTATCGATTACACATAAGTTAATTAATGAGTTTATAGTGGTATATCTGACATTACTTTTCAATGTGGTGAGGTAGAAATGTCTTTAATCGACTCCTTCCACGTGGCCTACCTATGGTAGTAATAGTAGTCTGAATATATTTCTGCATAAGGCGTCTACGTTTCAACCCTATTAGCAATGACCAATACTTTTTAGTCTCCATTCTTAGCTGAACTCTTCTTTTAATCACTTGTAATTGTTTCGTTTAACTAGTTTTGTTTACTCCTCTCTTTGATCTTTCGATATTAAACGACGCTCCATCGCTGCTGGCATTCATAGTCAAATACTTAACGGCCTATTCACAATTTTAGTTCTAAGCAGGGTAATTAATTAATTAAACTTGCTATAAATACACTGCTGGCCAAAATCTTAAGGAAAATGAAAATAAAGAAAAATATATCTTTTGCGTTGTTACACCTAACCACTTATTTGAGTAGAGCTTGAAAAAATGAAAAATAAAATGGAAAAATATTTTTAGCATTTAATAGTGCAATTTGAATACTGGGAATTTAGGCTAGCTGTTTAAAAGTTTCAGACGATATATAAACGAAGCTTTAATTCGTAAATACTTAACAACATTCAGTCATTGTTGTTTGCTGAGGCATTCCTACTTGGATTGCTGAAGGAAACCTTATAAGTTTGTGACGTGATTTTTTTAAAGTGAGATTTGTGGCGTGCTTTGTGGCGTGCCCCCTCAGCACTTGGTGCAGCAGGAGCCACCTGCTTCAACAAAAAAGATATCTGGGGTTCTGACGGCCCAGGAAAAAAATACAGACCATTTTGCTGGAATGAAGGACCGTTACCGGAAATGTATTTCTAGCAATAACCTCTTGACTGTACCTTCTCTTGGAAGAAGTGGCAACTAGAAAAATCTTCTGTTAACCACTAACGTCAAGACTAGGAAATTGATTGAATTATCAGGGAGACCATTGAGCAGGCTTTAAAAAGCCTCAAAACAGCCACGAACCTGCTAGCGAAGAGAAGCATGTGAGACATCCTGCAGCGTAACAAGGAGGCAGCCGAGAAGGTGGCTGGGAAAATCCTCACAACAAAATCGATGGAACGGATTTCATGGGCGCCCGGAAGATAAATATTACGCTTCATCGGGTGCTCATGGCCTTTACAGATGACCATTTCGGAGTTTACTTCTCCCAATACGGATCCGTCGGGGATGTCTTATCAATCACATGTAAGGCGAGTATCCCCGCGGGAGGTCACGAACTCCTGGTTACGCTGTGCCGGAATCACTTTCTACACATACGCGACACGCTACTGTATCGTGGAAGGCGAATCTTCGTCGTGGTGGATGGAAGGAGCCCTCACTGCTAGACTTCTGGCGACACGGGACATTTATCCAAGGTGTGTCCCCGTAGGAACCCGGCGCTACAGTCCAAAACAGCTGTACCGAAAGAAGTAGTGGGGTCAGAAATGACCAAGAAAACCAGGAAAGTTAGGAGTGGACGGAGATGGCGAGGAAAAAGACAAAGGTTGCGTCATCATTTCCACTCCCCAGTAGGATGTCTCGACAAGAAGCCGGCGTCCCGCAGAAGAAGCAAAAGCTGCAGCAAAGAGCCCTACAGCATCATCAGGTGTAGCCCCAGCATCAACAGCAGCATCAAAGTAGCAGCCACAGCAACAAACACAGCAGCAATAGAAGCAGCCGTAATAACATCAGCAGCAGCCACAACAACAACAACAACGGCCGTAGCAAGACCAGGCAATGGAAGTGGAAGAAATGTTTTCACCTAGACCTTCATCACTAAAGAGGGGGAGGGAGAACGAAGCCGAGTAGGAACGAGCCAAGAAGGTGAAGAAGACTGGACAAAGCAGAGATAATGAGAGAGAAATAGCGTCGACTCCTGATCCAGGTAAGGCAAGGAGAAAGTTTTTTTTTTTCTGACGAGGAAAAAAATTAACCTGTATGGCTTCCAACGTTACGATAAAGGTATTCCATCGGGAACATTTTCTACGTGACACAGTGGAGGAGGTTCCATCATGATCTGGGATTCTACCTACTTACAAGAAACAACAGGGCTTCAGGTTATACAGGAGCGTCAAACCACGGCTGGTTAAATTAGCATGTTGGAGAAAGCATCCTTATTGAGTAAAGGCTCTCGCCTGTGTGGAAACGATTGGATAACACTACAATCTGTAATGCCCATAGGACAAATGGCTTTTGTATGGTGAATAACGTGATTCTTTTGGACAATCAAGCATTTTTGCCCGACCTGAACCCCATTGAAAATATTTGGAGGTGGATGGCAAGGTAAGTCTATAGAAATGGACGTCAGTTCCAAACAGTGCATGATCTGCACCACTTGGAATAACGTTCCTGCCAGCCTTCTGCAGACGCTGATATCGACCATGCCAACGCAAATTTTGAAGTTATTCACAACGATGGGCGTGACTACTGAGACGTTTTGTTGGGCATTTCCTACTCTGTTTAATTTCCTCGTATTCAATTTTTCATTATTATATGCTAAAAATGTTTTTAAGTTTTATTTTTACTCTTATTTTCAATATTTGAAGCTCTACTTAAGTGGATGAGTCTAACAACCCCAAAGATATATTTTTTCTTAATTTTCATTGCTCTTAAGATTTTGGTCAGCAGTTATGAGAGAGAACATTTTTAAAGGTATTGCTCTTGAAGCCAACAGGTCACTAATCCCTCCAAACAATAACTATTTAAGGGAGAGACACTTTCAAACTACGATTGGTTACTTCTAAAGGTTCTTACATCTTTTCAAAATTTGAAGTTGAAATTTATAAATTTCAGGGCTAAAATGCGTACCCTTATTACTAATACTACCGGTTAGTTTTATACATTTTGAGGCAGTGAAATAATATATATATTAAAATATATTTTAGTATATATCATTTCATATTTCTGAGTTATAGTTTGTCTCATAAATTATATGATAAGTATCTTTATTATTATAAAAGAAAGCCATAACTTCTTTATAAATGTAAAATATTTTGGGTCCTAAATAAACTTTAAAGTATTTCTGAGTAATTTATAGAGAACACATGTTTTATGGAAATAGATCAGGTCATGAATAAAGCAAAAAAACTGTTTTAATCTTTGTTGTCAAGTTGTTGATATTGGTGGTGGTGGTGGTGTGTGCATGCCTCTATAGAATTTGTAGCTAACTGTTTTCAACATCAGACATTAAATAGATATTTTAAAAAAAAGTAACGTAAAATAATCTTTGGGCTCCAAAATGAATTAAAGGTATAAGTAAAAGTTGCTTCAAGAACACGAGTCTAAAACTTCATGAAGAAACGGAGCAGTAGCAAATCTAGGGCGCTTGTCGACCAGAACGAATGGTTTATTTTGGAAAGAGGCACCTGCCCTTATTTGAGGAAAGGAATCGTTGAAAAGAATTTTGCAGAGGAGAGTATTTCGTTTCTGCATCGCTTCATTTCAGATCCGTCTTGAACGGATAACTCGAATTCTGATTAATTAAATCAGATCTAAATGATAACCCCGAACACAGGTCGATATTATGGGTCAATGACTAAACCTGTAACCCCTACACCCACTAGGAAATATAATCTTTCTTTCTCGCTTTAATTCCTACAAATCTCTGTATCAAGGTTAGAATATCTCGTACATCTATTCGTCTGTCTCAAAGAGGATCAGTTCTTATCTGTTTGAGTTTAGGATGCTAACTTTTTTTTTCTCTTTATATTCTTTTCCCAAACTCTAATCTCACTTGAAATTAACAATAGACGACATTTTTTTTTTATTTTGTTAAAGCTGTGTGGCTTACTTTTGAGTGTGTTGGTTATATTTTTTCAAGTTCACCCAGTACAAGGTACGAGGCCTACTAAAAGTATAGAGTTACTTAATGAATGTAAGAGAAGATGGTTGGAAGTAATGTTGGGGATAAGGATTACATTTGGAATACGGATAATTCAATTCAGTAGAGGTAGCATGATGTGTCCAAGCTCTGATTGTTCTGAACATTTGCCATAGAAATAGCGATAGAGACTAACTTGCGATACTGATTTCTTGTTAAAGAGACTGAAGAGTGAAGAATATGTCTTCATTCCTAAGACTACGTAAAAGTTTTTGAACTATATTAAAGTTGGAAAGTGAGGATTGAGCAACTTGAACCCAGGTATGGTAACAATATCACATTTTTAGCCTTATTTGGCTCTTGTAAAGAGAAAGCATATATATATATATATATATATATATATATATATATATAGAGAGAGAGAGAGATAAAGTGTGTTTGTATAATTAATTTTTATTATACCACATTTATATTACATTTTTACTGCTAGTGATTGGATGATTTTTTTTATTTTCCTAACAAAGAAAATGTTTCGGCAACCATTTAAATGTTTAAATGAAAATCACTCGCTGAAGAAGACTTAAGTCAAATTCCAAGCAAGAGATGAGCGTTATCAAAAGTAAATAAGCCACCGACTAAATTCAAAATCACATTGTCTCTTATCGTGATATCTGCCTGTCCGGTACAGCTGCATTATCGATTATGCAGCGAAGAAAATCAATTTATTTGCGATCTGCGCTGCTTAATACATTCGTAGAATGACGATCCGAGAGTTGTGATAAAATGCAACAGAAATCTAGTGAAAGAAATATGAATGAAAAAATAACTCACTTTGCCTTAGTCGATTTGATAAAATGGAGCTGAGTAAAATAATAATTGCAATATGTTTATCATGAAGAAAAATAATATCTGAAATCTTCTTTATAGAAGCCAAATTTGTAAATTAAAATCTGTGATATTCTCTGAGCTTAAAATCGGAGGTGAAGTACTCACTGAAAAGATGAGAAATTATTTGGTTGTATCTATTCTCATTATTTGGATAAATATCGATAATAGCTTCACGGCTATGTGTTTATCAAGAGCCCTCGAACTAAGTTCAATTATGACCAGGAGTGTTATACATCGGCCTGATTTAAGTTGGTAAGTTCTAATAACATTTTCGTATCTTTGAGAGAAGTCATTAACATAAGAATAATTATTCGAACGATTAAACTCATTCATTTTGGTCATTTACTTGTGACTGCAACGTTTCGGCCGATACATTCTATAGGCTTGTTCACAGGCTTCTGAACCAATTCATTTACAGATTCCATATTTTGAAAATGCCGCATCGATTTTCAATCCTTGCTAATTTTTTTTTTTTTTTTTTACAATTTTTCACTTTTTTTCAGTTTATAACGATTATGCTTTGCATTAGGAAGAAAAACAAAAGCAAACCGGACTGTATACCTGAAGTACATTATAGAATGGATTGAATGAATGAGTTCAAAAGTCCGAAGATCTCTTGAAATAAAAACAAATTTTGTTCAGTGGTTCTATGTCTTTAAATAGAGATACAAGTAGATCTGATGAATATCAAAATACTACCGTTATTCGAAGAATTTATTTTTTTAAACCATACTCAGTCAGATATTTACTTATTCAATGTTGGCAATACAGATGTAAAAGGATCTCCACATATGTTTTATAGATTACACAAAAGTATATGACAGTTTAGGGCACAAGAATCTATTTGAACAGTTAGGAAAAATTAAATCTATTTGAAAACGATGTTAGCATCATCCAGAACTTCTACTGGAATCAAATGTATACGGATCGAAAATGAATTGAGTAGGAGCACAAAAATAGAAAGGCGCGTAAAACAATGGCGTATCTTCTTTCCAGACTTTTTTAACTTCTAAAGTGTAGCTATCCGAGGAAACGGAGAACCATGCCAGGATTTATCAGTAGGCGTAATTTAATATAAGACACTTAGGTAACACTGGCAGACATAGAAAACTACAGGATCTTCTAGATAAGAGAGTAAAGGAAAGCGTAAAAGTGGACTAGCCATCAAGTGTTAGAAGAAAGTATGGCCGTCATCAAAAGAAAAAGTCCAAGATTCGAACTATGAATTAGAGATATCAACATCAAGAAAATACAGAAGTTTAAATATCTGGGAAATATAAAAGGGCATGGAAAATGCAACACGAAAATCCGAACGCGCATTGGATTAGCGAAAGATGCATTCCAAGAGCTAAATAAAATACTAAGAACCCGGAAATTTTTCGTTATAAACAAAAAGAGTGCTGAAATCTTATGTGTAATCAATGCTCTTGTATGGCAGTGAATGTTGGTAGATAGAAATAAACTGGAGGCAACGAAAATGTGGTTCTACAGACGGATGAGATGAATTCCATGGATGTAACGAGTAAAACAACGATCAAGTCTTGAAGAAAATATTAACAAAATGAATACTTATACTTAGAATCAGAAAGACAATTAAAATTTCTTTAACACATAATAAAGAAAGATTGCTTGAAGTTATATCAAAGGCAAGAGAGATAGGGAATGAATGTGTGAATCGATGGTGGAACACAGAGCTTGACAAAGTGAGCAACGTTTCTGAGGTCTACAAGGGATAAACATCCATAATTACCCACGTCCTACAAAAGAGGTATATTTCAGAAGAAGTATATTTTCGTCGCAGTGCAAATCCCTTTTATTCCTTGATTAGAGATCTGAAGAACGTGGAATGACAGCCGGTTTGGGAGTTTCCTTTCCACGTTTCGCTTTACATACGTTATGGTATTTTTCTTGAAATAATATCTGATTTAATAACTTTATTAATTCAGTTTCAATGCTGAAATTTCCAAAGAACAGCTGCATGAAATAAGATTGAATCAATCCTAGATGCAATCTTTCTAGAAACAATATCATATCTATAAATATATTTGGTAATTTAATGCTTATAAAACAGAGACACTGAAAGGACAAAGATATGCTTAAAAAGATTCTGATTACAGATTACTGGTTAAAAATGGGTCTGGCCGATCTCTTTTCAGCACCTCATTGTATATTTGTTAAGTAAATGTTTTTCACGCAAATGAAAAGTATTTATTCAGTTGACACCTGAAGACTAAGATATATGTTTATTATTTTAATTTATGTTTATTATTTTAATTTATGTTTATTATTTTAATTTATGTTTATTATTTTAATTTATTTTTGTTACTGTATTTTTTTTTTATAATAAGTTCCTTAATAACCAGTTACACAATTCTATTGAACTGTGATGTTCAGGATGAAAAGATGGAAACTAAATAAAAGAAAAATGTCCTAAACGAATTCTAAAGACCGAATGCAACACACTGCCGACGAAAACCGGGCTAAATATTTTGTTAAAAAACAACAAAGTTGACGATAATAGTTCAAAAATATGCGCCCGAATAACGTTCAGATAACTAAATGTTTAGTAAAGTTTAGTAATTCATATTGAACGTTTTTTAGATGATGATTTATTATTATTATATGCTTTTCAATTCAAAACAGAATGCTCCTCTTGTTACAATGGTCGAAATTTTGCAAGTATATCACAAAGCTTCGGACATTTTAGCCATAAGCCGTTTTTCAGGTGTCCATCTCATCCTTTTCGTTGGCACTTTTAAACATTTTACTCGAAGATTATTCAATTCACGGGGAATAATTTTCCCTGTTCAGCGAATACATCATATCAAATGATACACACCAATCACTTGTTTGTTTCTTCCTTTGAAGCAGTGCCTGTGACTTTAATTACTGCCAAGCATGTTTTAACTCATAATTGAACTCATAATTTCCAGGAAACTAGATATATTTTAACCAACACTTTATCCACTAGGTTATGTGTTTCTTGGTGTCATTTTGGGGCTTTCTGGAATTGTATGAGTGTCTTAAGTTAGGTGGTAGAATTTATGAATAGTGGGTTTAAAACTTAAAAATTATACCACTGGACTGTCCAAAAGTCACATACACTAGTGGATTAAAACTTTGGTTAAAACATGTTTGGTTTCCTGGAAGTTGGATGTTCATTCCATAGGTCCCCAAGTGCTTAAAAATCACATGATCTTAGTGAGTATTAATTGATACGAGTTATCGCCACTAAGCTAAGAAAGCAAAATGAGGACAGCGTGCCCACTGTAGGTTGAATAATGGCTTTGGTTCACAATTCAGAGTGTAATGACGAGCATCCCCCGCCACCCTTAAAAATTCCCTGCGTATACAATGGCCGAAACGTTGTGATTATGCCAATATGAAAATAAGACAGAATAAATTTTAATAAATTATAATTTAGTAAATTATTTAAATCTAAGTTGAATGCTACTCATATTTATTGCAATTTGTTGGAAAATTATGAATTTGATATTTCATGAATACGTGCGGAAATGACTAGAAGATCGTAGTTAAATGTAGATCTTGAGCCTATCCACCCATGTGTTTTGTTCTTAGTCTATAAAATTATTCTGAAACCTGAACAGATGGTTCTTCGTGCATTGAAATGTCTCATTAAACTTTGAATAAAATCAGATAGCACATGTACCCCATGCTGAAGCCAGGTGGCAGATTGATTTTAGAGGACATGAATTTAGGTGAAGATTGTCAGCAAATTTTGACTGTGGAGAAACATCAAAGTCAAAAGGTAAAAAAGATATGAAAACAGAAAAATTAAATATTTCGGAGAAAATAGAAGTCAAAAGATAAACAAAACAATGATAATTAATCATTGTTATACGGTTCAGGCCTTCATAAAGTAAAAATAATTAACTTCGAACAATTTTACTATTTTTTACAAATATAAAACAACAAAAACTTTCATTATATACTTCCTGGGAAGTTATTACTCACAGTATGATGTTGAAATGCAAGCTGTTTGGAAGGAAAGGATTAAATTCATTGTGGGATTTTAATGAGATGCCATAAAAATTTAATCACTGGCATCTATTTTCTCTGTATTCATCGTCTCTGAAAATAAATTAAATTTTAATTGTACCAGGCTTACTCAGTATTATAAAAGTGGCAAACCTCCCAGTAGTTAATAAATAACTAAAATAAACCGTAACAGTTCTAACATATTTTTCTTACGTCACTTTGTAATGGAAAGTGTCCGAGTATAAACTTAAAAGAAATTAGTCGGAAATGGTGATCCGGAAAGAAAATGTAAAAAACACTGGAAAAAATTGCCTTGTTTGTGATGAAAAATTATGTTTTTTATTAAATCATACGCACACATTATATATATATATATATATATATATATATATATATATTACACATAGACGTGCCATATAAAATGGTATTAAAAGCTATTGGCTGACAAATGTTTTTGATTTATCATTTGATTCTTCGATATTAAAAACAGGTTTACGTCCTCATTTTCTTATGCTCATGTGTTTGGAGGTTCATTGAAAGAACTTGACATCATAGTGGGTAACCTGGAAACGAACATGCTTTATATTGTTATCGCAGGAAAACAAATATTAAAAATGAAGTGAAAAAAAAAAAAAAAAAAATTTTTTTCTCTGACACGCACTTACTATTTCATTTTTAATTGTTTCATACCAAGCAAGACAATAAAGCAATTAAAAGTGTTCCACAAGCGAGAGAACTGCAAAAGAATATTAGTATCGAGCTTACGGTTACATTTCACCATTTCAACTGTAAAATGATGAGACCTTGTTGCCAATCTAGTATAATGATTAAATTCAGAAAGTCTAAGTAAGTTCATTAGAACGATTACCATGAAAATATTTATAAAAAAGGTAGAGAAGCTATGTTACGCCGGTGAGAATGTGATTGAAGACGAGATGCCAGGTCAGGACGAATAACATTACAGATTCTTTTGTATTCTAAATACGAACGAGAACAAATGTGATAGCAATATTCAATGCCTGGACGAATGGTAGACTTTTAAATGTGTCAGATAAACTCGGAGAAAAATTGTCTGACAATCACAGAGTCAATCAACTTTCTTAACAGCAGACCTAGTAATATATTTAATATAAACTTTCAACTTCATGTCAGCGGAAAACAAAGCGAGAAGGTGCAATAAGCCACTCTTCTGGATGTTAGCATTAGCCATGATAACGGAAGATAAAAATGGTTCTCTCAGACGATTAAAAGTACAATTTTGGTTTGGACGTGTCAAAATTAACAAGCCATTCTTTGCTCTAGTTAACAACAGAGCGTAGGCCATTTTTTAGATTAGCTGCCAATTTGACCTTATCGAACCGATCAGACAAGAATAAATAGTTGTGTCATGAACATAGATACCGAGTTGAAAACTGATGACATCAGGAAGGTCGTTGATGAAAATTAAAGACAAGTTTAGAGCCTTGGGGGAAACTTGCATTAATGCTAAAAGATCTAGAAGAGTGGCCGTTGAAACAACTTTCATTTTTTTATTTGTTAAGAAACACTGAATCAGTTAAAAAATTCGTAGAGAAATACTTTCAACTTGTGCATAAAAAACAGCTGTCTTCCTTCAGAATGTACCCCCAAACTTCCTATGTTTTGTAGCTCAAAGTAATTTTACTCCACCCACCATTTCCCGTTATGCTATTCATTTAGACAAGCCTACTGAGTAGGTTAGTTTATGTTTTCCCTTTAATATGTCAACATTCTCCAAGCCTTCTTTCATAGTTACGTCCAACTGTGTCTCGTTCTAAGTTCCTGTCCTTTTTGTTCCCATTTTCCTTAAAACTTCCTCGTTACTCAAATGTCCCTCTTAAGATGTTCTCGGAATTCTTCTGTAGAAATTCATCTCTGCTGCTTCAACATTCCACTTCATCTGTGAGGAAATTATACAGCACTTGCTGCCATATAGGAGGATTAATATTGTATAGCGGTTCAGCACTCTTCTTTCCTTCTAACGGAATTTTTCTATTTGATATTTATTTTTAGCTTTTGGAAGACATCATTCGTTATGCCAATACGCCTTCGGATTTATATGTCACATTTTCCGTCACCTCAAATACTTCGCAAATAGTTAAATGCATGAATTTTTGACGTCTCCAATTCGCAGTTTGCATCTTGGGCTGCCCCTCTTGCTAACGGCCATGCATTTTGCTTTTTTTTTTTTTTTTTTTTTTTTACAAGTGAGGGTTAGTTCTTTCTTCCAAATCTCCTATATTACCTTGTCTATACTTTTCTTTGGGTTTACCAGTCATCTACATATTTTACGCTGTTAAGATTTTATCAATGATAAATCCTGGTATGCCTTCTGTAAATGTCAAATAATTCCTTTTGTCTTACACCTGCTTTTCTATGTTTATGTACTTGCTTAATTCATTTTCTATCTGTATACATGTCGGTTTGTACTCAGTAAATATTTCGGATTGTTCTAATACCTTTCTCAAATAAACCAAGTTTTTCTTATACTGTAATAAAAATCTATCAAATTTAAACAGGGAAGAGTGGTGAAATGTTATACAATATCAGTCCTACAATATGGCAGTGAATGCTGGACAATCTCATCACAGATGAAGAAGAGACTTGTGGGAACAGAAATGTGGCTTTAGAGAGATGCTGAGGATACCATGGGTTGAACATGTTTTAGGGTAAAGTGAAGCAAAACGGACGCTTATACTTAGAATAAGAAAGAGTTAAAATTTCTGTGGGACACACTGAAGAAGAAGGAAAATTTGTCCCTCACAGGACGTAGTGAGACAGCCTACTTAACGAGCTTGTGTAAATGGTTGGCAGAACACGGATTAGGAGTGGTAGCAAAAAGACAACATTTACTAAGCTACAAAGAACAGGAAATTGTGAAGAGACATAATCGCCCACATCCTCAAAGGACACGGCATATAAAAGTAAAAATTCAAAGTACTATATATAACTATCAATTTGAAACCTACTCCCAAAATACTGTATTTAACAACTAAATCATACTGGAGTTCGCTGAACAGAAAATACAATTTTACCAATAATGCTTCACAACATATAGCAACATTGTAATTTTGAAAGTGTTAGTTTAAGTACGTGATGCAGATTGTCTTTTGCTTCACTGTATTTTATTGTCCTGCCATTAAACTCTTTTTTTGCCTACTATAATGAGCAGAAATACGTATGGAAGAAAATCTGATACCCTAGTAGTAGACGCGAAGAGTTGCTGAAAAAATATCAGCCAATAAGGGTTTAAAAATGTTTAATCATTTGATCAGATTTTGGAAAGTGTTTTAAGTCGTGAATATTTCATCAACTCCTTGTCTATCTCCAAAAAGCACTGTTTTATCACATCCCTCTTTTAATTATTGATTGTCCGAAAGATTTTATGGGTTAGTTCTTTTTCTCGAAAATGTCACTAGTTTCTCACAATAATTCGTTATGGATGATTGTTATTTTTTCTATAGGCACAAATATTACAATCCTAGTTGAAATCGTTTCAAATTAAATTATAAAAACGAGGCAGTGCGACATCATTAACTTATGGATGCCGTAAATGAATTAAAAGAGAAAATTGCATCAATGTGATTGTATTGAAATAAAGTACAAAGTTATACTTGCAAAACATTAGCTAATATTAGTTAATTTATTTTTGGACACCTATTTTCACTTCATTCTTTTATTTATTTGAATTTATTAAAATATCGAAGCTCTTCCATCATCGTTGATACTTTATAATAACGACAGCTTTTTAAAATATTGATTCCTTCAGCTTTCAAAATCGCTTCTTTCTTTCTTAGAGAATCATTCCACGCATCCTTGAACTTTCAGTTTTTTTTTCTGTTATCACATTTCGTCTGAACCTAAGTAAAACTGTTCGAATATATCTATGCACGTAAATTTTAATTTAAGCAGTTTGAAGATAAAACCATTAACCAGCATAATGATTGTTTTTCTTTAATCATTCATATTATTTCTAAATAAAGTAGTTTGAAATTAAGGGTCAAACTGCCTTATTCATTTTCTGGGCTTTGGGGAAAAATAGAAAAAAAAAGTTATTCTTAGAAACTAAAATATCAATAAATTTTGTCAATCACGTTTGTTTTAATTATCTTCCAAACGGTCGTTCATCAATGGTCATCATGTACGTCTTTAACTGTAGGTTTAACATGGTTCCCTATATACCTATCGATTCGTATATACCATGGGTTCCCAAACATTTTAGACTACTGAACTTCATCCTCTAAAAACGTAGGACTTACTATATAAACCACTGCTTAACGTGTTGAGGCTCTGGTCCCATACTTCATAATTGCAGTTTGCGAAACTTGAGAGATTCCTTTGTCGCCTTTCCTTCATATATTGTTTCTCAATAAGATTCATTTAAAGTTAAAATTTTTCTTTTTCAATCCCTATTTTCTTCCTATACTAGACATATCTGCTCGAATAATAATAATAATAATAATAATAACAATAATAATAATAATAATAATAATAACAATAATAATAATAACAATAATAATAATAATAATAATAATAATAATAATAATGATAACGTGAAAATCTACATAAATAATATAGGCTATAATAAACATGAAAAATAAATACCTTACTTAATTGTTTGAATGCGAAATCTGTGTTTAGTGAACAGTAGCAAGGACATAGATGTTTGATTGAAAAATGGTAAGATTTAGTCGTACGTTACCACGATTAATTTATCGATCCCCTTTTAACTTCAAGCATTTAACGACCTTCTATATATAGCACCATGTTCTACTCACAAAGAAACTCCTTGCCAATTCATGCATCTTTCTAAAACCCCATCCTTTATCCTATCCATTCAACTTGAGACTTGTCCGCCTTTTTTTCAGCCATCGGCACTTCTGCTCACTAGTGATGAGGTTAACCTGCCACATTCCATGCATTTCTAACTGATGTAAATAATAATGACAACAAACATGAAGAGAAGAAAAACCCTTTTCTATCTTTTGTTGTCATTATTGGCGTTCTCGTCCTTTACCTCACCACCCAGTGCCCTGATTTCCTCTGCATGTTCTGGTCGCCGTGTCATTATTCGCTTAGTGTTTCTCTCTTTATAAAAAAAGAAAGAAAAGAAAATTTCCTCTCGTCCATTCACGTCTGTCGTCAATGAATACGTGTGCTTAAGCTTTGTTGTGTGTGATTGTCTGTTTGGCACATATTTAGCATAAATATGCAATAGATTAATATTAGGATAACTAGCAGTTTTAGCGCATGTTACAGAATAACGAGCAAGGTAGATAACATTTAGGGTGGTTGATATATTAAAGTTTTAAAGTATTGAACTATTTCTCAGCTTTTATTCTTTCTGTTACTACTTTCATTGAGTCACACACGCACATATGTATTATGACAAAAGACAAAATTTAGAATTCAGGTCTTCTTGGTCAAGTCGACAAATTTTCATCACACGATTATGTGTGTGTGTGTTTAATATAACGCCAACTGATAACCTGTTCTCAAATTACCAGTTTCGTAACCTACATTTCTCTATGAATTCACACGACGCACACATGCACTGAATCTTTTGTATTAAATGAAACAAAAATACCAGCTTACATAGAATATAACACTGAATTACAAGGGCAAGATTAAGTCTCTGTTTTATAGATACAATTAGAAATGTATTTGTGCCTTAACGAGTCCCTTATACCGTATTCATACACCGATTAATTAATAATTATAACAGTATGTATATATATATATATATATATATATATATATATATATATAATATACACAGAGGCGAAGACCTACAGTATATTCATCTGGTATTTAAATGTAATCCTATTTGAACACACCTGTTAATAAATATCAATTCGTTCTTTTATATTTAGCACGTGAGTTGGATCTGTTGATGTATTTTTTATGCATGAAGTTAAAAATGCGAAATCGGTAAGACGCCTACCAATGGTGTTATCGCCAATTTCCGTTGAGCAGTTGTCGCATCCATCTATTATTCGTCATATTCTGCAGCACATGTATCAGTCATTGATATCGAACGTACATCTCAAATTCTTTCTCACTATCAACCACACCTCCATCGTCCTTTTAATTTTCTATTTCCCTTCTCTACCTTTCTACTCTCCTCCTTCAGGGTTAGAGAAAGCATGGCTTCCCTGGGTAATAAAAGATATTTCGTTTAGCATTTATGACAATTGTTACCTGAAAATACATAATACTAATTATACACGATTGTATACATTGGCATATATACAGTGACACGTAAAACACACACATTTTTTTTGCAAATTACGTGAGTACACGAAAACATACACAACTATTATCCACACGCTACATACGCAAACATATACATAAATAGTTATTTATTAAGTGTAACTAATGTTTGCCACTAGACTACAAATATAGGTCACCTGGTGAGAATCATACTTCACTAGTGTAGTATTAATGTGCGAAATAAGCTTGCATATAACTGATTAAACTCAGATACAGTACACCAATATAAGACAGATTTGAAATCACGTGCAGATATTTCAGACATCTGCGTCTATAAAACAGGCATTTAATGTACACAAGAATATGCATAAATGAATGTTCATAAAATTGGATGCATGCTTTAGAATTTAGAGAACCATGATATAGACACCGAAACATACAAATGGATCGGCCATTGTGAATTTAATATTAATTACAAATTTTATATTAAAGTTTGATTAAATACCAAAAATCAGAGAGAAAAATATTCCATTAACAATATTACTATATACGATTTAAGTAAAATTATATCTTAAATATTAATGTTACGTCATTTACAGAATTATTTAAAAAGATTTTACGTTGTGATTTTTTAAAAGAATAAACAAACAATGTTGATTCAGTAAGATTCTTAAGATTGGAAAGGTAAACATGGATTCAAATATAAAATAAGTGTTATTCTCTCATTTACATACATATTTTAGTATAATGTAAGCCGGGACCCTTAATATTGTAAAGAAAATCAAATGTTCAATATTACAAGACAGGACATTCATATAATAATTAAATTTAACCTACTACAACTCCTAGTTTCATGTTTTCGCAGTCATATATATATATATATATATATATATATATATATATATATATATATATATATATATATACGGGTATGTGTGTGTATTACAAAAATAATTCTGGATAAATAAAGGGGTGCCCCCTAAAAATGTATACACACTTTAATAGCTGATAGCTTAATTGATGTTTTTTTTTCTTTCCAGATTAATGATGACATTCAAACTAAGCTTTGAACAAAGGAAATTCATGCTAAAATGGTACTGGAAGTGTGAAAAGGCAGTTGAAGTGCAAATACAAGTTATGAGGGAGTTTCAAACAGATCCACCAACGCGATTTACCATCACTCGAATTAGAGATAAGTTTGAAGCCAATGGAACTAAACCGGTCATGAATGTTCACAAGAAGAGTTCCGGAAAACCACGGACATCGTCAAGCCCCACAAAGCAAAAGAGTACTGGAAACAGTAATAAAAATTCAAGAAAATCTGTGTGGCAAGCGAGTTGTGAGAAAGGCATTTCAAAATCGTCTGTCCAACGCATTTTGAAGCGCTGTCAATAGAAAAGTTATATTGCAAGATTATTCAGACCGAAGAGTGAAGTATTATGAGTTGTACTTGGCACGATGTGTAGAACATGTATACATTTCAACAAAGATTGTGTGGAGTGATGACATTCAAATTAAATGGTTCAATTAACCGCCACACTTGCACCTACTGGGGACTTGAGAATCCGCATGTTATGGTCGAACATAATATTAATTTACCAGGAGTTACAAGAGTGGTGCGATTTATCATCAAGGGATTAATTGGATCATTCTTTTTTGACGTTTTGACTGGTCCAGTTTACTTGAACTTGCTGCAACAGTCTGTCATGCCAAACGTTAGAGAGGCCTTTGAAGATAAGGAGTTTTATTTTTGTTGCTGAAATCCCCACACTACAATCACGATGTTAGAACTTGCCAAACAGGTGGATTGGACGAAGGGGTTTCATAGAATACCCTCCACGTTCATCACTGGACTTTTTTTTATGGGATACTTAAAAGACGAAGTTTACGCTATGAAACCTGCAACAGTCGCTGAATTGAGAGCAGCCATTGAACGAGAATGCACAAAGATACCAAACGAAATGTTTGGCGATGTCTGCGATTCCATTGCTTCGCGTTGTCAGCAGTGGCTGGACCAGAACCGACGTCAGTTTGAAAACATTTTTGGGACACCTTACAATTGTGATACATACTAAAAGTGCATGCAGTCAAAACCATAAATATGCAATCTTCCAGCAACAGGTATCAATACAAGCAACTATAAAGAAATACACTCCTCGCTTGACCTTAGTAATGTGCACATAGTTAATGCATCGATTAATGCAAACCTACACACAGAAGTGTCATGTATGTCCTTTCAAACTGCATCAACAATAATCAATTACTTCTTACCCGATCATTTACAGGTTGCATGCAATTTGAATTCATAGCTTGAAGAAAAACTGCAAAATGAGTTAACGAAAACCTTAGAAGATTTTGCATCATTTTCAGTTCGCTATAAGGATAGTTTTCATTTTTTTTTTCTCAAACAAAATATATGCGAGGTTGTACCAGACTGTTTTTCACACGAATAAACTATTCACAACGAATGACTTTGATCATAGTTACGGGCATACGTGTTTCTTCCTCTTCGCGCACGCAAATAGAGCCAAAGAGGATAAAAACGAATCAAAGAAACATTTCGTTGATACATTCTCTTCATTGAATAATTCATTTCTGACTTGTAGACTTCTTTTCTTTTGTCAACAGTCATCTTTTAATTTACCCGAAATTTTCACCTTTAATATACTAATCAAATATTGACAGAAGGAAAAAGAATTCATTCTTTCAGCTATATTGATATTGAAAATTTTGTGGCCGGTTGAAATCAATCACAAAAGTAAGTCATAAGAAAATCAATTGAAGAAAAATGTTTCCATTTCTAACCGATTTGATTTGTTAATTTGAATTTCTATTTTTGCATTTGT
>OZ010575.1:80006771-80076771 GCA_963932145.1 Acanthosepion lycidas
TCGGTTCACGAATTTAATTCGTTTCTGAAGGCCGTTCGTAACCCGAAATGTTTGTAAACTGAAACTATTTTTCCAATAGGAATCAATGTAGAAAAAAAAGTCACAGTACAATAAAATTGGAAAAGAAAAGGACAACCCAACACATGAATGTATACAATACCGCGGTCGACTCAGAAATTATCCCGTTTGTGATAACTTGGTTCGGTGGTATTGTTCGAGAACCGAAATTTTGTTCGATAACCGAGGCATTTTCCTCTCGAATTTTCTGTTCGAAAACCGATTTGTTCGACATGTGAGACTTTGGAGAGCCGAGGTAGCTTCGTATTATATTCTATTTGCTTTATAGTAAAATTTCTAATAGAACATCTTATTTGTTCACCAACAATATAATTAGGGAAGTTATGAGGTTGGTGCAAAAATAATGACGTAATAATGTCGTTTTTTACGTTAAAAAATACGTCAAAAAACGACATTATTACGTCATTATTTTGCACCAACCTAATATTATTAAATACTCAGAGGAAAATTAAAAACTATACGGCGAGCGGAGTGGCATAGGAAGAGGAGAAAAGAAAGATCAAGAAAGCGGGCAAATTTCCTCTCAAACCCTTTTGGCTTTGCAAGAACATTGCTAGGGGCTAGGCGCAATGGGAAATTGGAGGCATCAGAGAAATTAACTGTTACCTTCGAAATACCATGAGTGACCCTGCAAAAGAGCAAGAAATGGGTATAAATATCCGCTTAATTCCTCAGGAGCCACCTGTGGTTCAATTTGACATACGCTTGCCCACCTGGAAAGAAATTTGTAAGAGCCACCAGATCCGCTTCAGCACCAGGACTGAGCGGGGTACCCTACATTGTGTACAAGCGGTGTAAGGGAATTTTACAAATTTTGTGTAAGTTATTTAGAGTAATTTGGCGAAGAGGCAGGATCGTGGAACAATGGAGATTCGCCAAGGGGGTATGGATACCGAAGGAAGAAGGTTCAAAATCGTTGGACCAATTTCGAATGATTTCCTTACTCAACACCGAAAGTAAGATCTTTTTCGGTTTATTGTCAAGACGCCTTTCGAATTTAATTCTGGGGAACAGTTACATTGATACATCAGTCCAGAAGGGCGGGGTCGCCGGTATGCCAGGTTACCTTGAGCATACAGGAGTCCTGACACAGCTCCTGGGAGAAGCGAAGGAAACTAAAGAGGATCTGACTGTTTTATGGTTGGATCTCGCTAATGCCTACGGGTCCATGCTACACAAACTGGTGGAAGAAGCCCTAAATAGACATCATGTACCTCCATAAGTATGCGCTCTCATTGTGGACTACTATAATAATTTCCGGCTGAGAGCATATTCAAGTACAGCAACATCAGAATGGCAGACCCTGCAAATGTCGGCTGTCCTATTTGCATTGGCCATGAACATGCTTGTAAAGGCAGCTGAGGTGGAATGTCGAGGCCCTGTCTCTAGATCTGGGGTCCGCAAAGCACCTATAAGAGCTTATATGGACGACTTGACCGTGACAACGACATCTGTCACGGGAGGTAGGTAGCTCTTAAAGGGTCTCGAGGATAATATGACTTGGGCCAGAATGTATTTTAAGCCAGCAAAATGCAGGTCATTAGTATTGAAAAAAGGCAAGATCATGGAGAAAGCCCGGTTTACAATCGCAGGAGAAACAATTCCTACTCTGAGGGAAAAGCCTATTAAGAGCTTGGGCAAGACTTTCAACAGCAGTCTGAAGGACAAAGCCGCTATCCAGCAGACTATAAAAGATCTTGAGGAGTGGCTGACGAAGATCGAGAAATCTAGATTGCTAGGACGTTTTAAGGCATGGCTCTTCCAGCATGCAGTTTTTCCCCCGATATTGTGGCCATTACTCGTCTATGATGTTCCAATTACCACCGTGGAAACGTTAGAGAGAGCAATCAGTAATCGGTTGAGAAGGTGGCTGTGTTTGGTGAAATGCTTAAGTGGTGGGGCTCTCTATGGTAACAGCAACGCATTGCGCCTCCCCTTTAGTAGCCTTGTGGAGGAATTCAAAATCACGAAAACGAGAGATGCAGAATCTAAGAATCCAAAAGTAGCGGCAGCAGCAATCCAGACACGATCTGGCAGAAAATGGAGCGCTGAAGGAGAGTTGCGTGTGGCGGAGGAGAGACTTAGGCACAAAGCTATATTAGGGTCAATAGCTAGGGGCAAAGCGAGGTTGGGGTTTTTTCCCTGTCCGCAAACCAGCATTGCCAAAGACGCCAACTCATCCAAGAAGAAGTCCGTTCGGGAGTAGAAGAAATGCGTTACTGTAAAATGGTCGGTCTAAGTTAGCAGGGAGCCTGGACAAAATGGGAGAACGTAGAAAAGAATTACTTGGTCAGATTGCTGGCGATCGATCTTTAGTGAGATTCGATTTGTTATAAAATCAGTATATGATGTCCTACCAAGCCCAATGAACCTGCATATATGGGGGAAGAGCGATACTCCCAATTGTCAACTATGTGCAAGGAAAGGATCTTTACAACACATCCTCAGTAGTTGCCCAAAAGATTTGGGTGATGGTCGGTACCGTTGGCGCCACGACCAAGCGCTCAGAGCAATTGCGAACGAGGTGACTAAAGCGATAAGTGCTAGTAAGCATCAACCAGGGAAGAAATTGAATCGAATTAACTTCGTAAAAGCTGGAGAGAAGGTACAGAGACAGAGGAGAGAGAGAACGAACCTGTTATCTTCCGCAGGCGATTGGCAATTGATAGTGGACCTAGAAACTCAGTTGAAGTTCCCCAGACATATAGCCGTAACATCACTAAGACCGGATCTGATATTGCACTCCAACAACACAAAGCAGTGCATTATTTGGGAACTGTCTGTGTCATGGGAGGAATATATTACACTTGCTAATGAGAGAAAGCGGTCTAAATACCAAGAACTGGTCGAACAATGTCGGCAAAAGTCATGGAAAATATACTATGATCCCGTAGAAGTTGGTTGCAGGGGCTTTGCGGGACAGTCGTTGTGCAGAGCCCTAGCAAAAATAGGCATAGTAGGGGCAGTTAGGACGAGAGCGCTGAAGGACATTACCAACGCGGTTCTCACTGTGTCAAAATGGATTTGGCTTAAGAGATCAGAGCTATGGAAAAAGCAGCGAGGACATTAAGGAAAATCTCAGAATCATAATTAGATGTTATACGTTATACGGTAATATTAAGACATTATACTAAGCTAGGGTAGTCGAACTGCTATGGATAGGTGTGGAGAATCATTGTTATATGTGGGGAGGGATGTTTTGTTGTTTTTTTTGTTTTTTAACTTGGCTGTTCGGTTACTGATTGCCATCATGAATATTATGTATAATTATATGTATATATGTGTGTATATGTATGTATGTATGTGTATATATAATATATATATATATATATATATATATATATATATATGTATGTATGTATGTATGTATGTATATGTGTATATATTTTTTTTGGTGCTTACTCGCGGTGTTATTTGATTATGTAAACATAATTGTAGTTATATTAGGAATGGAATGGGGGAGAAAGATATAGTTTCGTAGTTATAATAATCTGGAAATTTAGGGGGTTGATGCTAGTACTAGTTGAGTAGATTTATTTTGAGAAATATGTATTAGATTGTAAATATGTGAATAGGTTACTTAATGGAGTAGATAGCATAATTATTTAGTTATGTATTGTTCGCAGGCTATCGAATTAGTTTAGACGGTAAATGACAAAACGTGTATACGTTTTTTTTTTTTTTTTTTTTTTTTGTTGACCGTAGGGTTAAAATAGCGAATTTCTTTTGAGAATTTCTTTTATTTTTAAGTTGAGTATGAGCGTAGGTGTATTTAAAAGTTAAAACATGGACTTAAACAATGCAATAAAGATACCAGCTCACCTGGATATGGATTCCGGGAATTGAAAACCGGATGTAGTAAAAAGATACCATTATATAGAAGAGAAATGTGAAAAGCCCTGTTTTCATTGGTTGACGCTGACTAACATATGTCAATAAGAACAATCGAAGTACGGCCTTGCTAATTTTTTACGATTACTGTTTTTACTGCGGAGTGTAGCGCGACGCTTTCAAGGAGGCGGCCTGACTCGTCTAGAATCAGGTCGGGGTTGCTGTTGGAGCCGATATGATGCGAAACCCGAAATCGGCGATGAGAACAGTGCATCACTGAAGACCACCCTTGATGCATCTAAAATGTATGATTTAACTTAATAAGAGTTTTATATTTTTAGTTCACTGTAGGAAATCTGTTTTGTAGATGAATTAATTTTTGCACGGTTTATTTTTTATAATTGCTATTTATAGTAATTTATAGTTAAGAGTGCACGGATTTATGTTTTTTTGTTAATTTTAAAAAATTTTATATGGGAAGATAGTGAAATTATATTATTAGTATTTATCAATATATCTAGAAAACGAATTTTACTACTGTTATTAAGTTCATATGTAAATTTAAGGACATAATTATTTTGGAATTGTTTTGGGGTTGATATAGTTTATTCATATTCTTGAATAATATAAGGATACCATCGATATACGTAGCTGGAGTGTTTTTAATTTATTAAATATATTATTTTCAAGACTAGGCATGTAGAAATTACTAAATGTTGGGCCTCGAACTGAACCCGTAGAAACACCATCCTGTTGTACATATTCTTGTGATCGTAGAATGGGACTTCAATAGTGCAAGTTAACAGTAGTTTCCGTAATGTACTAGGTCTAGTTTTAAGTGGAGGTAGAGACGGATTGTTGTATATGTTATAATGATATCAATAGTTTCACTAACTGGGACATTAGTGAATAAATTTTCAACGTTATGTGAAGCTATGGTTTCATTATTAGGTTTTTCTCTTTTTAGATTTTGAATTACTTCAAGAGTTGGTTTTATGCTATATTTACTGGGAATGTATGGTGTGATAAGTTGGTTTATGATTTCTGTTAATTGTTACACAGGAGTGGGAATTTGAGATATAATAAGACGGAGAGGATAGTCTTGTTTTTATGTTCTTTAGTGCCTCATAGTACAACCTGACCTATTTTAGGAAGTTTTAATATGTCTTGTTCAACATTATTAGCTGCGATATGTTTGCTAATTTTTAATTCTAATTGGTTAATAGGTATGGTCACTAAATATTTGTCCTAGTTTTGTATTATAATCCGATTTGTACAAAACAACAAAGATATTTGTTTTGCTTGCTTTTTTAACGATTATATCCGGATGATTTCGTAGTTCCTTAGCGTCAGTTCGTAATGGTTTTGTTAATATTTTTGAAAAGTTTTTGCATTTGTCATATTCTTAACAGCCTCAGCCTTGAGTAAGTCCCGGAATTCTGGTGCTTTGGTGATCAGTTGTTCTTTCTGAAGTTTTTCAATTTTGATATAACATCTCAATTTCAGCTCTTTTTTTATTTTTTTTATTTTTTTTTTAAATAGATCATTGTACTTACGGTATATATGACAATTGGGTTTCAGGTTAAGTAATTCTCTTTGATGTTTAGTGAAACTCATAGTTGAAAATATTAATAAATTTAACCATTTTATTTGGAAGATTGATAGATCCTAGTATTTATTTTTTTAAATTTTTGTTGAATTTTTGATTTATCAATAATTTCTGTAAGTCTATATATAATTTCATTTATTTGATCAGGAGTAGTTGTGTGTTTGAACTTATAGTAGATGTCCTGTTTACTACTACTGAGAGTGTTTAATTCGTCATTAGCTATTTCGATTTGACTTTTCACAAGGATACATTTAAAATTCCTGGTTTTGATATTCTGGTAAGCTGCTGGATCATGCAATTTAAATTGCGTATATTTTGGCACCTTTTTTTCTTTAAGACATGTCTCATTAAATAATTTAGACACGTTTTGTCTATTTATTTTTAATAGAACCCTCTCATAATTACAGACAAGTTTCTTAGTATACTTATTAAAGGAAGAAAGAAAATTACCATGTTGATGCACATTAATTTTATTCCAAGTACTTTCGTCATTAGCATACTGTTGTCATCAGGGTCTCGTTTTTTTCTAAGACAAAAGTTGTGTTCATCATTTTTCTAAGATAAAATTTTCGAGTTCATCTGAAAATTAAATTTTTACGTGTAAAGTGAAAAACGCTATGATTATGTACTATACCATTTTTAAGTTTTTTTATGTAGACACACGTGCAAATGTCAAGGGAGGTAGCTAAGTTATTGTAATCACATTGAGAAATTGTGGATATTTTTTTCAATATGAATGTATTTGGAAAAGAGGGCAGCTTAATATTTTGCATAAAGCGATACTTGGATGAAATTCCGCTTAAAACCTTTGGAAATCCCTAGACGCAATGTAAAACTAGTGTATTCAAATTTTACATAGAAAAATGTAATTATTAATTAGTTTTTGTTTATGTGTAATTATGTAAAATTTAATGATAATTATTCCTGCTCTTGGAATTTGTGAATTTTCTAATTAATTTGCATTTAACTATCCATTGGGAACGATGGGCTAAAATTGAATTTAAAATCCAATTCTCCATCCATTTCTTCATTATGGGTTGCACACGTTGACCAATCGTTGAATATAAGTGACATTTGTAGCAGTTTTTCTTATTTCCATCACTTAATATGTATGGTAGGGGGTGTTACTATAGCCAGAATGAAGACAATATTTGCCAATTGTGTATAATCTATATTTTACAATTTCTGCTTTGTGTAAATATGTATTAATTGACATCATTCCTTTGTTTACGAATAAATAATTTACTGTTCTTTAAGTTCAAAATACAAAAATTACTGAAAAATGTATAGTTCAAGCATTTATCACTGTGTACATGTAAAACACATGATACCCAAATGTTAAAAACCTCTACCAACACACAGACTATCAGTGTCTATGCAGGAGGATTTATTTTTGCCATCGTCATTTTCATTTCTTTTAACGAAGTTATGTTTGCATACTACTGATTCTTCTGATAGAGTGGTAAAAGAAATAAAACTCGTTTTTATACTCGATTGCCATAAACAGGTGCATCTCAGCAGGAGTGCATCTTGTTCTCTGCTTATTGTTCCTCCTATACCGTTTCTTTTGGATGATCAAACACTTTTCGTTTGCCATCCTCGACGCCGCAATATGCAAAAGTTACGGCATTGTTCGAATGAGTGGATCTTAAAGACTACAACACCAAATGATAACAAATGACATTTCTCCAAGGGGAAATCAGTTTTAATCTGTGAATCTACCTGCAAAAGATTAAAAACTTTCACACAAAGCTATATGTGCATATATAACATTGATATACGAATATAGGTAACAATAGACCATTCACATTATCAGAATTAGTTTCGAAAATTGGGGCCCATGATTTACACACACACACACACACTATATATATATATATATATATATATATATATATTCAATCTAAACATTCTGATCATCGTCTGTTTTCAGATGCGGCCATAACTAATTTCATAACTGTTTCAAAACGGGATATTCTTTTTAAAGTTTTTCTTTTGTGTTTTCAATAAATTGCTAAATGTATTTTGTTGAGTTTGTGTTTCTGTCATATTTCTTCTGAGGAATGAATTTTTCACATCTCCACGTTTATTATAGAAGTTTACGATAAAAACAGGCAAAGGTTTTCGCATTCGTATACGAAAAACATTTCAAAATGCGTATGTCGCTTATAGTCAGCGTTTCTTTCATGATACTGCAGCTTTCATATGCCACTCGGTAACTGAATTACTCGAATAAAGGGAGAGATAGATAGATAGAGAAAGTGGGAGGAAGAGAATGGAGAGAGGGAAGGAGATAGAGAACCTACATTTTTTGCAATGCACCTATCTGTGTGTATCAGTTGTTTCACTTTGGTAAAAAGAAAAAACATAACACTTTGCATTCACGCATCAGTGGTTCACTAGTAAATCTTTTGGTCAATTGCAAAATAAAAAAAAGAAACAGTAGTAATGAATGACAAATACTTCTTACTACTTGTATGTAATTCTATTAATTTTGATGACATACGCAGTATTGTACAACATTGGCAAAATTTATCATTATTAAAAACAATATCAATAAATGCCCACGTGCTACATCAAGCATGTACGTTTTGTCATGGTGAATTAACATGGTCTACAGTAAGTATCCCGTTCAGTATTACAAATGTTTTAGTTGCTTAAGTAGTTGGGTATGTTCTCTGGAAGATAGAGCACGGTGCATCTTTGTTCGTGGGTTGAAGTAGCGAGAAGCACCATGGTCGAGTGTCGTGAGGGTTGGTTTTTTTTTTTTTTTTGTTAATTTTGAGGGATGAGTCAGTCAAGACGAGCTGAAAGTCACATCTAAATGCTTGGGTACAAGGACAAATCGAGAACCACATGAACGGAGAATTGGTTACTTGATCTGCAGGGATTTTTAACTGAACTTCACCTACAACGTTATGAATTGTTTTAATGAAAAAAATGTGACCATATCGTGCACATTGACTGTGATACACTGCACTGAGCTGATGACTTGGCTTAAGGCTGGGTTCCTCATAAAAATTGTTAACCAGCACGTTTTAATTTGAGTCAGTAATGTAGTTAAATTATAGATTACATCAAATTAGTAACGGTGTAAGAGAATTATTTAAGTTCTTTTACAAAACATTTGTCCAATACAGTCACAGTCCAATGGAAGAAAATGTTCTTCCCATTCTGCAAAGTTGACTTGAAAAGTTTTAACAAGTTGGGTAAAGACACCAAGTTAATCGAATACCCCATAGTCTCTCCAGATATTAATAAAATAGAGGGCTTGTGGTACATCATTAAAATATATACAAGAATGGAAAACAATATTCAAGCAAATAAGATAACCAGAAAGCATTTAAAATTAATGCATGTTAATGTTGGAACAATAGAAAATTTAAAATCAATGGATATAAGATGCTGAAAGCTACGGAGCCAATATTAAAAGTAAAAAATATCGGATATATAGGATATTCTGTTAATAAAATTGTTTCTATAGTCTATAACTTTTGGATTTTTTTATATCACATTATAAAAATATGACACTCACAAAACAAGTTCTTTCTCAATATTTTTAATAAGGTCAGATATTAAACATTGAAATTCACACAATACTTTTCTCATAGAAAAATAAATATATCCTGAAAAATTGTAAGAATATTCAGTTGTATAATTAAATTTAGTATATAACCACGTACACACTTAGGTGCTACTTATCTTTTTATGTTAAATGAACCATATTTTCTGAGCACCTTTGGTTTGATGAAAAACGAGGAAAATTAAGTGAATTGACCATGTTTACTCTATTCATTTACGGACTTTACCTTGTTCTCAAATTCTACCAGTTTCTACCTCTTTTTCTATTGCTCCTAATTTTTCTTTTATAGTTTATTTTCGCTTCACTTTCTCTTGCTAATTTGTTATTTTCCATTCCTTGTTGCCTCAGATTTGCTAGTCATATTCTCTATTCTTCAAATTAATCTTCAACAAATTGAAATTTCATTTTTGTCGCTGTTTCTTTGTTTTTATTTGAATAATTTGATTGAAACAACTTTTTGCAGAATTTCCCATCTATTGACGACGTCGGCGAATGAGATAATCCCCAGGAAAATGAGTCAAGAAGGGAACAAGTGGATGACAAAGGAAATTCTAGAGATAACAGAAAAAGAGAGAAAAAACAATACCAAGGCAAAGAAAAGAGTACCAAACACTAAATAGAGAAATTACAAATAAATGTAGGCATGATTAGCTTAATGAAAGGTGCGCAGAAATAGAAAGTAGGAGACATGTTTTCCAAATACAGAAAATATGCAAAACAAAATAAAAGAATTAAAAGGACGAAAAATGAGCCAATCAACAGACTCTATAGAGGATCATTGATAACAGAAAAAAGAACTTCAAAGGAGGAGCGAATACGTCATAGAACTTTTTTTACAGTGTAAGAGAGAAACCTACAAGCTTGAAAATGCGGTAGAACCAGAAACATTAATAACTGAAGACCTGTAATTCATAAGATAAACCGGAAGAAAACAGGAGGACCAGATGTGATCGGAGCAGAAATGCTCTTAGCCTTGGGCGATTTCGGCATCGACAAGATCACAGATGAATATAACAGTGGGGACATACAGGAAGACCTCAGTAAATCCATTTTTGTACCATTAACGAAGAAACCAGGTTCAAATGAATTACTAGAACGCGAAGTAGAATTAGACATGATATAAGACAAGAGTTGTGCAGCTTTGTCAATATGGAATAAGAAACGCGATATTCATGATTAGAATGACATGATTAGAATGGCATTTTATTGCCCGCTCTGATAAGCGGGCAATACGAATGCAGAAGGATGTGCACTTATGTTTTACAGATTACACAAAAATCATTTGACAAGGTAGACACAAGGATCTATTTGAAATACTAGGAAAGCTAGATCTATTTAGAAAAGATGTTAAAATAATCCAGAACTGGGAGCAAACCGCCTGCCTACAGATAGAAAATGAATTGAATAGATAGACAAAAAATCTTCTTCTCAGATTTATTCAACCTTTACAGCGAGGCTATCCTAAAGGAAGATGGAGACCCTAGTAGCATTTGTTATCTGTGGACGTTATCTTAACAATATAATATACGCAGATGACACTATGTTGACTGACAGAAAAAAAACTACAGGACAATGAAGAAAAAAAGACGAAACATCAAGTGCAAGGAGACAGTATGGTCACGAGGCAAAGAAAAAACTGAAGATGTACAAACTGGAGATATCAATATCAAGCAAGTACAAAAATTTAAATATCTGACAACAAAAATAATACATGCTCAGGACTAAGGAAAGACAGCTGAAATTCCTTGAACATATCATGAGGGATTGGAAAACACAACCCTAACAGAGCATATTGAGAGTACACGAGATAGTCGCCTACTTGACGAATTTGTGTGAATGAAAGACGGACCGGTGGATAGGAGCATTAGCAAAGGGAGAAGAATTGCTAAGGGTTACAAGGGAGAGAGAAAGAGTTTTAGAGTGTCGTGATCACCCATGTCCTGAAGTGTCGCGACAAACAGAAAAAGACTAATGGAAACACAATGTATCAAGTGTTCCTCCCTACCTACGACTTGATAAGAAAAAATAAACCTATGATGATAATTTCTATCTCAGTGAAATTTTGCTTTCTCTCATTCTCCGCTATCATGTACAAAGTTTATTTATGATGTATAGTAGCTTTGATACAAAAGACAGAAATGAGGAAGACAGAGGTGGGCGGAATGTAAAGATGGAAAGAAAAACAGAAGACAAAACAAAACAAAAAAAACCCAGCAAATAAGCAAGAAGATAAAAGAAATAATTCAATTTAATAATTAAGCAATGCAAACACAGCAAAAAAGGGAAATAACATATAGTTTAACGAGCTTATCAGACAACGTGTGTGTGTTTGTTCGTGCGCGCGCGCAGATTACATTTATGTATCTATTTCCAGTACTTTTTGTACATATTTCTTAATTCATATTTCAGGTAAATTGCACATTAAATCATAAAAGAACGATTTCGGTTTTGATTCGACGAAGGCTTCCCAAGGAATGAAGTAACAATTGGTATTCTGGAAGAGACAAGCTAGTGAATACGCCACGATCGTATGCTGTGTTGCATGTACAACATGAGAAGTGACCAGGTGTCATACAGCAAAATCACCGGTCTTTTAGTGTTAAAACAATATACGTGGCTTCTTGGATAAAATCAAATCATGACGATCTCTGAATGTGATGTTAAATATAACTAGAGGGATATTTTTTAACACGGCATGAACTTTTTAAAACTTATTTTAATTATTAAGTTGGTGCAAAAATAATTTCGTTTTCTAACATATGTTACTATGTGAGAAAACGAAATTATTTTTGCACCAACCTAATAATATCATTTGTAATATATAGCATAATCTGCTTAACTGAGAAATGGCGATGTTCCATATGCTGGCAATTGGTTTTCCACGCCGTACCCGTCTGCAAGCGAACAAAATTAGTTGTAATTTCTTTTCTTTGTTAACTCGTCTTTGTTATTTTGCTTGTTATTTTATGACAAGCGTATTTTTTTTGTAAATGAACATGTATATACAGATATTGGCGAATTCAAATAGTTGGATAATAAATTGAATATATCTGGTGCTCTGGCGTTTAATCTTCTAAGAAAATAAAGTAAAATGAAAAATTTTCATCAATTCAGAGAAATCTTGTATATATGGAGAATTCACAGAAGATACAAACGAAAATAATATTTAAATACACCCACAAGAGCAGATGGTGATATTTTTATATAGAAGTCACTATCATAAGCTATACATGTGGATATCTGCTATACAAGAATATTAGTATAGTAAAGAAATTTGTAATGATATTTGTATCTACTATACAAGTAGATAAACATTACAACAATTTTGGATAACATGATGTAGTAATTTCAGAATTATCTTCTGTCATGTGAAATCATTTTGAAAATGTTTTAGATATGCGACGGTTTCAATACCTTTATCTTCTATTTATCATCGGTTGAAGAGTAAATCATCATCTTTACTGAAACATGTAAAGATGATTTTTTGCCTTACGCACAGAAACACCAATCTTTCCAATGAATGATCATAATTACAATGTCTTAGTTTTCTTAAAAGTCTGCATTATTGTGATGTAAATTTGCTGACCTTCTCGTCAGATGTGTTCGATGATGTTACAATAACGTTATCTGTTTCATAAGACGTTGCAACGCTTAAACTTCGAGAAAATAAATAAAAGTAATTTCAATTGAAGAATTTCGCAATTTCTCACTTTGTTATTTCTAAATACATAGGAATATATTCATATCACTACTATTGCCATCTAAAGCTACTCACTGAAACAAGATAAAGCGTAAATGAAGTCACGGATTTCAGAATAAAGTTTTTTCATATTTAAATTTCAAAGTCACCGCATTTAGCTCAGTCTATTTTAATTTAGTCATAAAAATTTAAAAAAAGGTCATCATTACTGTTTTCAGTGGCTCAAGTAATATTTCTTGACTAATATGGAGATAGGGAAAATAATGAAATCAAAGCAAAAACATTTCAATAAAAATGAAGATCAAATTCTTGTAATTCTAAATCAAAGAAATGCATAAACGGTTTGTTGTGAAATGATTTCTGGAAATGTGCCAAATCCTAATCGGTAAACTATGTTCGACCTGATCTATAAAAAAACCATTAAAATCTGTAAACAAACGAGAAATTTTTGCTATATATTCATTCTTCTAGAAATATATTTACAAGGGTTTTGAAGAACGGAATATTAATATTAAGTTTTAGAAGAAAAGTGGTGTAAATTGTTTTCTCTCTCAAATCCATTTGTAAGAAAATATGAAATTAAAGTTTTTATATTACAAAATTGATATATTTTTAAAAAGATTTCGTCCCATTTCCTCCCTGCTGCTACGAAGAATTGTGTGAATACAGAGATTAGAGATTTAACAAAATTAATCCTGACATGATATGAATGAAGTACAGGGAATTTCTATAAGGATTTTTGTTTCATTCTATGTGAACTATTCTGCAAGTGTTACGTGGCATTATTATTTAAAAATAAGTTACAATGAAGAATACTTCATTGATCAAAATTGACAATTCTGCGAAATAGAATACGGGATTTTATAAGTGTCCTTACGAAATAATTTTATCTCAGAAATTTCTCTACTGGAATTTCCACTACACTAAATCCTCTAATTGTTGTCGGTTATCAAGAAATCTTTCGATGGTATTTTGTTAATTATTTTATCAAATGCTAGATAATGTTAAAAATGTGTTATTCATACTGTATTTAGTTAATAACATATACGACATAACAGAAAACGTAAAAGCCTCCAGTGTTTTGCTTTTATTGTATAAATACGCATGAAGTGACTCCGCCTTGTAATAACGAATGCATAATTGTTGCTACGCAAAATGGCATTAGGACGTTACTCATTTTATTTAAGCTTTATGGTATATCCGTAATTTTCAACAAGCAGTCTGGTTTAAAGTAGAGAAAGAGAGTTAGAGCTGAATGAATGCGTAAATGAGTGTGTATGTGTGTGTGGGGGGTGAGGTGGGTATGAAGAAAATATAATAAAAATGTGGCAGTTGTGATGAGTAAAGAAAATCGATTAAGGGAACCGAAATTAAAGACGCATGTATGAGGATGGCTTACAAGTATTGTGAGACAACCGATTAATATATCGTCTGTGTATCGGGATGTGCGTCGGAGATGAAGGGAATAAAACATGAAAGAGAAAAAAAAGAGAAAATCAAGCTGAAGGCAGATCAGAGAAGAAGAGATTGATGAGCTAAAGTCGTATTTTGAGTTAAAAGAAGATGGCGAAAGTATAAAAGAATGGATGATACTTGGAGAAGGAAATAGCATTGGTGTCTCATTCCTATCGCCTTTCTATTCTCTCGCGTTCTTCCAATCTCCCATTACCCACCCTTCTGCTCGTCTCGGTGACAAATTCTGCCTCATCAATCAAAGTCCGCCTTTACTTATTGCTTATAGCACCACTTCCGGTTGCACCGGAAATCTTCCTGTCAGGCAAGAATGACACATACCTAGAAAGCGAAGTTAGCCGAAGACAGGAAACTTAACTTTCCCGACGATTCTGAGGCCGATTCCATTATCCATAATAACATATTTTTACAGGCTCATAAACTTACTTGACGACTATAAAAGTGTGAAAAATACTTTTATTGTATTAAGCTTGCATGAAATGAAATTACGAAGCAATCCCGGGTGTATTATCTGTCGATTATACCACTTAGTGATTGTTTGCACTTAAATTTCAACTAAGTTAAATACAATCTGGTTTTAGATGAAAATATTTCGAGATACCCATATTCTGTATAAAATGCTGTCGCTTTAGATAAAGGTTGAAATGAATGCAATAAGCTTTACATTTTATAATCTAAGTTCACATACATATAAAAAGACTACACGTGAAAATAAATATTTTTCTAGGCTACTCAAAACGTGTGACTTCGAATGTGTTTGTAATTTATGTAGGTTTTTGCATTTTCAAGAAATACACTCAGTCATATCGAGAATGGTTAAACGAAACGTTCAAAATGCCAAATGAAAATATGAACATTATGAATACAAATGCATTTAAACAGATGAGATCAGGTGCGGCGCGTGTAGTGAAAACACTAGGGAATGTATGCATCATTTTTCACTTTCATCTGAATTCTTGTTTCATCATGATGGTAAAATTTAAGAAAACATACACACACACATTAAATAAGATTCCTCACGTATGAAACCTAGTAATGTCAAATGAAAGACGCATTTTACAGAAGATATTATAAAAATGTTGAAATGTGAATCCTCTAATGACTACTCCACTTTTCTATAACCTAAAATCAAGCAGAAGGAAATTAAAATAACTCTAATTAAACTGTACCCCTCTATTAAAAATAGCTATATAATAACATGTAACGGCTTCCTTCTCTTGAATGACAGAATAACGTCTACAAGGTACTAGAATCGTTGCTTGGATATAGCTATCCAGATATATTTTAGGGCTGTCCATAACTGAGTTGGGACGAGAGTTTAGTGAGGTTTCAAATATACATGTTTAATCTGGTGAGCACGGGGCAAATGAATTTCTGGAAAGTTTAGTCAAGTGCTCCTGAAACCAGCTTCAAGAAAATGAGATTGTTCTATCTTGCAGGAATGAATAATTAGGTTGGTGCAAAAATAATGACGTAATAATGTCGTTTTTTGACCTTAAATAATACGTCAAAAAACATTATTACGTCATTATTTTTGCACTAACCTAATATTAACACCGAATAATTAGTCATTATAAAGGAACAAAATATATTATATCACACATAGAAAGGCAAGAAATTCGTAGTCATTGGAACATCTAACACATAGTGACTTATACCTTTATAGATTAACATCTAGCACAGACTGGATCCATAGTCTGATGCGATCTCCTTCGCATAGTAACTAGACCGTCTGTTTGAAGAACTGGAAACGTGACTCCTCTGTTTAGGCGAAACGATGCCAGTTTTCCACGTTCCAGTGGCGCAGTAACCATGCCTTGGAGTCAATAATAGTATTCTTGTTGGTCGATGATTGCGAAACACTATAAAATGCAATGTACACTATACAAAGAGTTAACTGATGCATCTTTAAAAATGGGATGTGATGTCCCCATTCGTTAAATAATTACAATTCTTCTCATTCGTAAGTTGTCACATGTTGCTGGTATTTATCCGAACTTCCCAAAGACAAAGTATCCCCGAGCTGCTGTTATCGCAGAGGGGTAGAGTTGTTCACTATCTTTTGAGCCACCCAAAAGTCATTACCCAGTGGAACGATGTTAAATTTTATTTATGTGCCATGACTGCCATAGATACAGTGTAATTACTACACTACTCGTTTACTTATTACGTCACACATAACATTATCTAGCCGAGTTTCATTTGTAAGGAGATACGAAGCGATCCGGCGTTCTTGTAGTTTCCCATTCTTTTGACACTTCAGTTTACTATCATTTATCACAAACTAAAGTCTCTCTTTGATATAATAAAAAAAATCATCAAATCATGTTTAACAGAAATAATTTTTAATTATAATACAAGTTAATTAAAATATATTGACAAAACCAATCAGTCATATTTTAATACCTCGGATGGACGTGGCGAGTAATGTTTTCTTGTTAATATTTAATTCGCCAGGATATGTTAGCGAATATTTTTGAATGAGAGAAATTTCTGAATGCCCTTGAAGTTTTAAGCGGTCCCAGTCTGCATTATCTAATTTTGTAATCAGGTTTATCCCAGTTTTTCTTGAATGAGAACCTTCGAAACCATACTACATAGCCAATTGTTATATACGCCAAGGACTTCATATTTGATGAATTAAGGAATTCTCAATTATGTTTATGAAATTTGCTTCTTTTCTTCCTCTCTTTCCTATTCTACATTATTTGGTCATCTTCACTCACTCACTCACTCACTCACTCACTTAATCGCTCCTTAATAATGATGCGCGGTTTTCTCATCCAGGTTACATTATAAATCTGCTAAGATGAAATGAACAAACTGATGAGCGGTTGTCAGAAGATATAACCAATGAAACAATATTCTTTTCTTGTGACAAACATATTTTATATACTTACCAAATGTAGCTCTTATGGCTGTTTTCTATTTAGCGTTTATACAATTTATCTGAATTTTCAAATATATATTTTAATTCTTTAAAAGATATATATTATACATAATTAAAATAATAAATCTTTTAAAGATTTGTATAAAATTCACTCGTTTGAATAAATTCATTTTGTTTTATTCCATATTAATTGCCAATACTGATTCCAATACATTCCAAGATAATTTAGAGTAAACTGTTTATGAAGTGACATTTAAAATGTTATAACAAGTTTTGAGTTTTTAAAATTTTGTAAGTGAAATTCTTTCAATGTCAAAAACGATACAGATATTTTTACTCATTGTTTATACATTACCGATTTCCAAAAGAATGCCGACGAAATTTTGACGTAGAATTTTGATTTTTACTTTGCTTTTATAATCTAAGAGCTTCTGGTATTAAATTTTCCTCATTTGAAATAATTCCATCTACTTCTGCAACGTTGGAAAAAAGCATTTATTTTTCCAGATATTTTTCAACATAATTTCATTGACTAAGGAGATTAATTCAGTAGTGAATATTAATCATATAGGTTGAACATTTTAGGGGAGAATTTTCAGACCAAACTTCAGACCTCGTGTGTTTTGGATGAATGAAATTAGAATTGGAATTTATTTGAAAAAGTAACGTCATAGAAAGTTACTGACCGATAGATTTACTTTTACTATTACACTTTGTGCATTAAGAGAAAATAAAGTTGTATAGATATTTTATAGATAGCCAGGAAAAGAAAAAGGTTAGGACAAGATTTTTTTTCTTTTCATTTCTAAAAATAACCAATACAAAATTAACATATTATAAGTAAACAGTTCCAGATAAGCAGCGGAAATAACAAGGAATCTCTCTGAGCATGCGTAGCTAGGCCAGTCTTGTTTCTTCTAATTATTTGCATTTCTTTCATTTTCTTCCTTCTGTTTTTCTCGTTTACTGACTAACACCATATGGCGAATCAACAGAAGATTTGTTGAATCACGGCAGCTACAGCTTGTACTAATAACTAATTAAAATAATTAGGCAGTATGACACTACATCATCATGCAGAGATTTAGGATACGATGACTGTGTGGAAATGTCAATAAAATATGCGCGTATATTGTGTCGGTGCACTGGTTTATGCACATATATAAAGAGTGTATTCATATATGCACATATGTAAAACATATATTCGTATATGTACATATATAAAGGGTGTATTCGTATATGCGCATAGATATGTAACCTACAATTCAAACTTCTTTTATGTACCGTAATCCTTTAGGATGTGGGTGATAATTGCTCTCCACAACTTTCTATCGTTCGTAATTTCAAGTCATGTTTATCTTCTTACTATTTTTCCCACTCCCGACATATCGTTAGGTAGGTAACTCGTTGTATATGTTTGCTTCACTTGCATTGTGAGTTTTGTGAGTATCAAATTCTCCAAACTCTTTCTTCATTGTGTCTCCCAGAAAAATTCTCGCATGGTACGTCCATGGCAATCTCAGCATTTTCCTGTAGAACCGCATCGCTATTGTCTCAAATCTCTTTCGTGAGGAAATTATCCAGCATTCATTGTAGTACGAGAGGATTAATATTGCATAATATTTACACTGACGAAAATTAAATTTGAAACAACCTAAAAAAAAACGATTTTATGCATGGGAATGTTTCCCGATAGTAGGTAGATATTCAGATAGACATTAGAAAGCCACTTTTTGGTTTAATAGTAGTAAGCCATCTTTATGAACTTTAGATGGTGCCAAATGCTGCGTTAAGTTTCGGTTTGCTTAACAAAAAGTTCAGTGCAAGCAGTTGTCATGCCATGGAGATATATGAATGTTTCCCGATAGTAGGTAGATATTCAGATAGACATTAGAAAGCCACTTTTTGGTTTAATAGTAGTAAGCCATCTTTATGAACTTTAGATGGTGCCAAATGCTGCGTTAAGTTTCGGCTTGCTTAACAAAAAGTTCAGTGCAAGCAGTTGTCATGCCATGGAGATATACATGTACTCGTTTTGTTCAATTATAGCATTTTGAGGGATAAATAATTATATCAGATAACTGCTTCGTGACCCGTCGTTGTTGGATATTCCTAAATATGTAGACCAGGTTCTGGAAAATCATATAGTAAAGATGCTCGCCAAGATCGACGACTTGTAAAGACAGCAAATCCAGACCGAATGTCGTCCACTGCACAGATCAGAGCAAATGTGACTCCAGAAGTGTCATCATGGACTGTTGGAAATCGTTTCCTTTCATCTGAACTACAGGCATGATTTAGTTTAGCTATACGTACAGTTATGCTACAATACTGTGGTGCACATTGTGATGTCACGACAGAATCACCTCATGAATTAAAATGGCACTTCGAAGTGTTTGGGTATGAGAAAAGGTTCTGCGTTCACGTAGATGGTTGTTTGCGTGTACGTTGTGTGTAGACGTTGCGTGTGTACGTTGCGTGTAGACGTTGGGAGCGATATCTTCTAGATTGTATTCACCAAAGTTACACTGTCTAAACACTGGTATCATAGTGCGGGCTGCCACGTTACAATTCTCGCTTGCCTTTGGTGCTTGCGCAGGGAATGCTGAACAACATCACGTACGTCTAGAACATTGTTTAACCCGAAGGTGGTATGTTGTTCAAGTAGAATACATGACGCTCGTGCTACTTAACATATTCAGCAAGATGTCGGATTACTTCCTTACCCGGTACACTCCACAAACATATTCTATATTAAGAATGTATACGTTATAGTGTGCAGACCCCTGAAACTTTGTGTTGGCTCATAACTCTTGTTGTATAGCGTTAAGACGTGTAAGAAGCGTGGACGATATCACAAAATGGTATTATTCTATGCATTTCACAGTACAGGCCTGTGTGAAAACCCAACGAGTTCATATGGAGAGTGATTATTAACATATTGCTTGTTTTTAAAATCTGTGCACGTATTATATAATTAGTTACTGCAATCCTGTTGCACATTTAATATTAACTAAATTAAAACGTTCAGGATGTCGTAATTATATTTTCTATCATTCTTTCTATTTACGTATTCATATATATTTCTCCCTCCTCTCTCTGAGTTTTTCTCTGTAGTAAAACGTACTGCATTTATAGATACAGGCATCCCTTGATTAACGCGCATTCGATTAATTTCGATTAGTGCGCTAAAGTTTTATATATCAAACTTCGATTAGTGCATACATAATACTCAATTAGTGCAGTAAAACATTCTTCAGTTTAACCATAGTAATTGATAATTGATTTTTTATAGTCGCATCACATAGTACACTAATCGGGAGATTCCTATGTTTATTGGGCATGATAAACTATGGATATATCTGTAAGTATCTATATTTAAAGCAAATATAAATGTTTTTAAAAAGAAAAATGTTACTTATTTTCTCAATGCAGTAACTGTTTTATCACATCTTAAGATGGAAATTGTTTTTTTGCAAATTTGCACAAGTTTAGAACATTGATAGCATTCATAAATAATTATGAAACCTCGAAATTCTGTTAATCTTTACATGCAGAGTGGGGTTTTTTTTACAACATTTTTACATTTCACAATTTATGTAAATTTTAAGATTGACAATGTTGATCTTTCGGCTATGAGTGCGTTTTGAAAGTCGATATTTGGAGTATTTGGACTATTGATATAAACACTAGCAATATGTCCATAAAAGGCGGTACTTATCCATTCTGAATCCCTTCAAGGTCAGCCCATTGAATCGATTCATACTGAAAGTGTTAAGCACTAATATATATATATATATATATATATATATATATATATATATATATATATATATATAAAGCAGAGATGAAAATTTCGAAGTGCCAAAGCCATGACTTTTAATCCCAGGAAGAGAAGACTTCCTTCTTGGCATATCTTACGTGACCCTGGAAATCAATCATGGCTGACAATAAATGATTTCTATGAGCTTCCTCTCTTCCACTTTCACTTATGTTCCAATGTTTGCACAAAGCTGCTGTTTCCATTAGTCAGCAAATTGAAGCGAAAGTGAAAATAGGAAGAAAGATTAAAAAACATGCGTAAGATCAATAAAGGAAGAAAAGCAAAGTGAAGGAAAGTGGATTTGGAAAAGATTAATATAAAGAAAGATTATGCTTATATGGCTTATGGTACGTCATGAAATTCTGGTGCTAGAGTTGGGAATGAGAAACAGATAATCCAACGCATAAGTACATAGCAGAAGAAAAGTTGAAGATTACAGTCAATCATGCATAAAAAAAAAAGTGTGTGTAAACATTTATAACAACAACCAGCAAAGAAGAGAGAATTGACAAACATTGATGACAGGAAGTACATTTTTGAAAAAAAAAAAAAACAAAAACAATGTTACTCCATATGTATAAATATATTTATATTTGTGCTTATTTACACCATTGCTTGCATGTTATATCAATATTTATCTTCAAAAATAAAAGACGCTCCTAATAATCTACAATGAGCTACAAAATATCACCTCTTCAACGATGAAAAGAAATCTTGCAGACATTCTCTGTTTCCTTCAGTTTGGGGGATTTCACAACATAATCATTCGGGTTATTTAATTTGGAATTTCGTATGGAGGCACTCAATGAGAATCGAACTTACTATATAGTCGTAAAAGTAGCCACGTTAACTATTAAACTACTCTGAGGCGCGCCTCTCGACAGATACGAGACCATAATTTTAATCAGAGTCAATATTTAATGAGTATATTCTCACTAATTCAATTGACAATAAAAAAGACAATAGGGGAAATGATGGATTTTGATATAAAGTTTGTTGTTGGTTATTACGTAACTGAAAGAAGCTGCCATCATCTATCATTGGGAAAGTCACTTTCACGTGTAAACTGCGTCATTGTACATTCCTTTGATGAAGGAAATTACTACGTTTCGTTCAAGAGAATCTGGATGCTTTGAAAGGAATCTTTTGGAAATGATATGTTATATTCTGAGTACTTATGACCATCGTTGGCCGTTTTCAAGGTCGAGACATAGCTAGTATATTTTGATATGAACGCTGTTTCATGTATTATGATTATTAAATAAAGTAATGTGGAAATTGGGAACTTATTAGGACCTTGAATGACAAAGGCCATTACATTGTTTGGGACTAGAAGAAGAATATTCAATAAAACATTATGAAATGAGAGCAAAATGAAAGTAAGGAAATGATACATCAAGAAGAGAATAAAGAATTAATGCAGAGAAATATACATAGTAATGATGTTACAGGTTGATTGTTTGACCTAATACAATCATTCCTGTCAAACCGTGAATTGAAGTTCGTTCTCAACGGATTCTCCTCCAGTTCCTATCTCACGAACGCAGGTGTTCCCCAAGGCTCCATCCTTGGCTCCACTCTATTCCTTATTTTCATCAACGACCTTCCTGACGCCATAGATTCCCAAGTTGGCATCTACGCAGACGACACTACAATTTACTCCTGTCTCAAAAACAAATCTAGAGTCGGTGACAAAACTAACCTGGCTGCTCGTCTTGAAATGGACTTCCAATCGGTTGTTAACTGGGGCAAGAACTGGCTGGTCAACTAACGCCTAAAAAACTAAACTACTCTCTATTAATCACCATAGAGATCCTTCCCTGTCTTAGAATGTCAACTTCTTGAGAGCAACTCTCTGCTCGGTCTCACGTTGACTGCTGACCTGAGATGGAACAAATACATTGAGTCAATTGCATCGTCAACCGCGAGGGAAGTTGGCTCTCTGTGCCGCGCCAGGAAATTTTTCTCCCCGGAATCGATACTTCAAATATACAAATCAACTATTCGCCCTTGCATGGAGTATTGCTGCCATGCAAGGTCTGGGGCACCTTCTATTTATCTCGGAGTTCTTGACAAGATCCAGAGACGGATATGTAATAAAATTGGACCTGATCTGGCATCTCGTCTACAGTCACTCTCTCACAGACGCAACGTCGCCTCTCTCTGTCTTTTCTACAAATACTTTCATGGTAATTGCTCCGCTGAACTGCTCTCACTGGTTCCCAAACTCCATGAATTCAAGCGCCCTACGAGGCTGGCATCCCGCTCTCACCCTTACACTGCAGAAACTTTTAAATGTAGCCGTCTCTTCTACTCCAATAGCTTCGTACCTTGCACCTCTCGCCTGTTGAACACCCTTCCCAATTACGGTTTCCCTGAGAGCTATAATCTCCAACTATTCAAATGTAATGTTAATCGACATCCCCAGTTACTTTGATATATCCACTATCCCCCTCCTCATCCTTTCTTCTATCACTCCTATCTGCTCTAGCTCCAAATCTTCTGCAAACCCCTGCATCCTAGTGGCTTCACGCCTTGCTCGGGGCGTAATGCTTAAAAAAAATTCCTTTCGAAATTGAACAAGGGAAGAATCGAACATTGACTTAGAAGATTAATGTGCATAAAGCATTAAACCAAGCTGTAATATTTCATCTTTACTGAGAAGCCCTGGATGAACGGTTGTATGCTTAATGAGATTCCTTGCTTTGAATGTCTATTCAGACAATGTGAAATCCTCTATGTCCTATTAATCGTTAGAAAATATAGAAAAATGCTCGGGTCAGTGCACCTCTCAAGAACGTACCTGGCTCCTATCATGCTCTATGTTTACAAGAGTCAGATCAGACCCCCCCCCCCGCAAAAAAAAACAAAAAAACAAAACAAAACAAAAACAAAACAAAAAACAAAACAAAAAAAAAAACAAAGAAAAAAAAAACAAGAGTATTTATGCCATGGCTGGGCTCAATCCTTACCACCACAGTCTTAACAGAGTTTATGCAATCTTGTGAGCGATTAATTATTTTCCACTCGAGAGCACATTTTCCTTAGAGGAAACCATGCTGGCGTGTCGCTACACTGTCGATCATTTTGTGGCAGATGTTCAGATGAAATACTTTCTATAGTTCTAGAGGTACAAACTTTCACAACTAGGATCCACCATTCACAAGATCGATTCGTCTTCATTCCCTTCGTATTTCAGTGGCAATGAGGAAGTTCCATTCAGAAAGCTTCTTCATGAGAACTTATTTTGTGGAACAAACTCTCGAGAAGATGCTTCCCGAATCACTACGATCTTAACCTCTTCAAAGTTAACGGTTATCTATCGTACATATCCTCATAATATACACATTTTACTCCTTTCTTTTACGCCCTTACAACAACCTAATTCAGTAACCTTTGAGTGGCTCTGGGTGAATAAAAGTGTTAAAACTTTCCAGAGATGATGTCGAATTATACCTACTCAGTTTAACAGCAGAACATAGCAGCGGCAAAAGTGAAAAAAAGATAAATGCTGAACCAGTATAACAAAAATAGAAACCAAATCTATAAAGAAAAATAACTCGACAGTAAATTGAAGAGACAATAAAAAGAACATCATCAAATGAAACGATGGAAGTATGGACAAAAATGATGTGAAAAGGAAATCTTTGGTTATAGCAACTCCGAACAATTGTATGAGAACGGATTACATTTAAAGTCAAGACTCAACAAAATAGTACACGTCGGTTGTGTAGAGAGAGATGAAAATGTTAAGCCAATGTAGAAAATTTGGTCAGAAAGGTTGCAAAGTATATGATTTGTAAATAACAGTGATCCAGTGTGATTTATGAAATGGGTTTGTCCATAAAAAGCAGAAGAGACTATGAAATCCAAACTGATCCAAAACAGAACATTATATCTAGTCATCACAAATAAAAATAAAACATCAAATAGCGAATGTCGTCATTTCAACCACTGTGAGAATTAAAAAAAGGTTGGATAAATAGCTGAATTCTGCCGGAGAAATAAATCTATTGTGGAATATAAAATCGACAATTTATAATTATCTGCATGATCCTTATCAAAAAGACTAGAAGAATTGAAAATAGTTCAAGCAGCAACATTATAAAAATTAGCAAGAATACTGAGGAGAATGCTTGAGTACTAATGAAGTTTCTGTAATATGAACTCCAATGAGAACCACCAGATACGGCTCAACAGGTAGATAACAATCATAATATTATTATAACCTTTGCTATTTGTATTTCTGTCAATTTTTCAAGACACACACACACACACACTATATATATATATATATATATATATATATATATATATATATATATATATATATATTTAACGAAGCCCTCTTGTGATTCATGCAACCCAAAGAAAGGCAGGCAAATAACATATCCATTGTATTGTAGGTGAAATTAGTTTTAAAAATACTTAGCGTTTCTTTCTTTTTATGGTTGCAATTATTTGAATTAGTTATATTTCATTTTGCTTTGTTTTTGTTTTGATGAAAATAGAATGAAAATATAACCTGAATGTTGTTTACACGATGACTTTTAAAATAAAACTCTCGTTCATATAATATAGAAAGCTTTTATAATTATCGCAGGTTCGATTATATTTCCAACTAAATGCTAAATTTTATTTAAATGTTTATTAGATTTTAATTGAAGAGTCACTGCTTTAATATTCTTTGAATTTTTATTGCATCTCAACACGACAGTTGGCAAGCCAAATTAGCTCGAAGATCAAAAAACAAATTGTCATTCAGATTTTTTCAACAGAGAAATGCGAGTAAAGCACAACATAATCTTTGAAAGGCAACAGGCTAGTAGCAGTAAAAAAGTGAAAAAGAAATAAAATGCAGGTATTTTTGCTAATGATATCCCAAACACTGTACCAGAATACGAGGATAATTTTTGTCTTGTCTTGATTAACAGTTGCAAGGAAAAAGATTTTATTTTGCTTAAGGAGATACATTAACAAGTTATTAGACATTCGACCATCAATTTTAAGCATTGATTTTAGAAAAAATAACAAGTGGTTAATGAAAATATTTATGCACATATGGACTTTTGAAATAACGCATGTATTTAATATGTATCTCCAAATGATAATTTATGAATTATCATAAATTCATTGGAAATATAGTGCTATGGTTTTCTGTTGAATGATTTGAAATTCAGAGCTTTTCAACGTTTAGACTGGTTGACATCCAAAATTAAAGAACTCGGTTTTCCCTGGCTGGGGCGGTAAAGAGAGTAGAGATGAATCACAATGGCACCTGTATGAAAGTGAATTCTTAAATCAGCTCGTAGATTTCACTATCTACGACAAGTTGCACTATCTACACAATCCAAAATACAAGACAAAAATCATCTACAAATTGTGGCCATAAAAAGAAACACGATAGAAAGAAAATAATAATAACTTCATTTTATAACAATCGCTGATTTTTCACGTCGCTTACACAAATTAACCCGGATATATTTCGTTTAGAACCCCAACACAAAGTGTTCTGGTCTATCGAAAACTGACAAATTTCTGGTATATCTTTAATGCTATACATTTGACTAAACATTGCATGAAAAATAAAAATAAAAATCCGAGAAGTTTTCTGTGTTGTATAAATAGTGTCAGATTTTATTATGTATGCTAATGTTTTCACAATAATATTGGTGTTCTCAACGGATGGTGAGAAGATTTTCAAGATATTAATAAAAATTAATAAAAAGTTCAGTTTATACTAACTGTATTTATTAGAAATAATTATGTATTTGATGGTATGAGATTTTCTCATGCATATATATACATTAGGTTGGTGCAAAAATAATGTCGTTTTCTCACATATGTTAATATGTGAGAAAACGACATTATATTTGCACCAACCTTATATATATATATATATATATATAGTTAGTGATATTTATTTTTAAATTCAGATATAAAGGCATTACCATTAGTCAGAAGAAAAATAGGACTTCTAAATAGAAAGAGGAGATTGAAATGTTATTGGAAACTAAAAAAAAAAAAGAAAAAAAGGGGGAGATTATACAATACTGAAAAGGGAAAGTGAAAATATCGAAAAATTGATTTAAAAATGACACAGAGAGACTGAGGAAAAATCGAAAGGTTAATAAGCCAGAAAAGCGGATTGACCCGTAAGAAAATATCTGAAGAAACTGGTGCCATGAATAAAAGACTATTAAGAACATTGGTTAAAGACATGAAAACAACCAAATTACCTTCTTTAAATAGACCTCAGAACAAGGCTAAGTCGTAGATGAACATTTCTTTAACGAAGAATATTCGATGAACCTGACGGTTTTCCTAGGCGTTAGCTTCTTCGTGAAGATTTTCAGGCAACACGACACTTCTGAGAACAGAGGAAAAGGGTGAGTAGACCTTTGCGCTTGTATTTTAGGCACGAAAATTACAGGTCTCTTCAAATTTGATGGTAGCGTTAGGATAAATGTATTGGTAATTTTATTGCGAAAACATTGATTTGGACAATAAAGACACACACACATACATACATACATGCATATAAGGAAAAGAGAGAAACAACTCTAAGAATCTTCATCTTTAGCCAGAATATTGTCATAAAAATAAAAGATTTAGAATCAGTACCGATAAAACCCATGTACCTACCATTGTAAATAATTTTGTCCTATGATCGTTGCTACATACGGAAGATAAATATTATAAGAGCTCACAGCATAAGAAAAAAAAAACAAAGTTTCTAAGGGGGGATTCTTTATATGGTTAATTATTTAAACTAACATCCTAATCTTTCCTGTTTCGATCACTACGACCAGGGGACCCATTCCATCTTCAAGCGGATCTAGCATCCGATAATATTAATTTCCTTTACTAGATAAGCAATACAATTTTAAAAATATTTACTAAACTAAAAAAAATATTTACTAAACACAAATAAAAACAAAAATATTTACTAAACACAGTATATCTTCCACTATCCATATGTTTCTGGCTATATTACCAGGAAAATATGGATAGTGGAAGATATACTGTTGTGTATCGTTAATTTGAGGAGAGACTACCCGCCTTAACCAAATCATGGCGTTTTACCAGGGCACGAACAAGGCCATTTTAGGTCATGACAATGATGGTTTTATTAATAAAAGGCACAAGTGCATAATCCAACATTATAGCAATTTATTATTTATGCAAAAATTCCTAAATTCATTATAAATTATTATGATTGCATGTTCTGTACAATGGTAGCTGTCGCAAAACTAAGAATCATCTGGAAATAACTGGAATAACTGCCAGAAATCAATGATCGGACTTTCATACATTGGCCCGATAAATTTGTCTATATTTTTTGTGGATCTTGGATATTAATAGCAGAATTGTAGCGAAGAATGCAAATATTAGAAATGAGACGCTGTAGAATCATCATTGGCATCTTCTACTTGGACTGAATCCCAAATGATGGAAGTTTTCATAACCACAATCAAGAAGAAAAAGTTGAAATAAATTGTGAATTAGGCAACTGAGGTTTCTTCTTGGGTCAAAGCCAGCATAGGTGTTTTCATTTTTTCTCGGAAATACCTGGGAAACCCCAATCTTCTCCATGATTCACACCAGCATGTTCTGCCGCTATAGCCCAAAGAACCAATATTTCCAGCTATACCAGTGTGACAGTTCTGATCATAACACGTGGCTGCACGTAATAAATGTGAACGTATCCTCGAAGGAGCTGTCACTTTTTGCTGAGAGACATCGCATTGCTTCTAACAACTTTGGCTCTCGTGATTACTGTCGGCTTTGTAATAGTGTATTAAATAAAAGTTTTATATTCCTCCTCTTTTGAATCATCTGTTGATAAAGCGATATGTTTCACCCGTAAATCCTATTTAAATTCTATTCTGGAGTCATCTGAAGTATCCTTGTCCAAATATACACTTTGAACCGAGTCTTTTGATTGATATGCATATAACCCCTTCTGTAGTTTCTGCTATCATCTTTAATCTGGATCCCTACAAAATATAATCATCTGAGAGACCACACTCTGCCTTCCATCAGCATGGATGATGCTAACCTCCAGGAGAGTGACTCGTTGCGCCCTCACAGGCTAACATTCTCAGCTGACATGAAGTGGAAAGATATATATATATATATATATATATATATATATATATATATATATATATATATATATCTTTATATATATATATATATATATGTTTTATAATCATGTTCGCCTTGTACAAGGAACAAGAGCCACTATACGCAGAGGGATACAGTTTGTGAGGATATGTGGGGGAAGATAACGGTTGACACTAGATTTGAACAGGTTAAGATTGTACAGATCAGGGAAGCATCGACTTGATGTTGCGCAACTGAGACATAAGGAAGGAGCTGATTCGGCGCTCATCTGAACCGTGACTATACGACCATACCCGCTCATGGGACGGATAATAATTTTCTTTCTGCTACAAATTGAAATGGTTCCTGCTCGATATAATCAACCCGCTTTGAAGAAAGTCGTCAAATGAAGCAAAAGGGCTCGTATTTCAAAATTAAAGGAAGGGGTCATTTTCCGTAACAAATTGTGAGCTTTGGTGCCAATTTGTTTCAAAAGAAGCTCTCATATATATATATATATATATATATATATATATATATATATATATATATATATATGAGAGACAGGAATCCATCAAAGTTGACCAGTTAATGAAAATATTAATGTTTTGTGTACAAACGACATTTCCGATTAGAAGTTGACATATAGCAACAGGTAGAATGTATGATGTTGGATCCTCTGCTGTCGCGAACATATATATGGAACTCTGTAAAGACTAACTACCTCACTATTGAACGTGAGAATCTCGCTATGTTGATGATACTTTCATATGCTTACCAACAAAATCTACAAATCCGACTGAATCATATTAAATTATGTCCTCACGACAGTTTAGCATGGAATAAAACAAACTTTTTTTCCTTTTGAATCATACAGAATATCGATAAGCAAGAAATCTACACAGGCCATAATTAAAGTTGTAATCAGGTATTCTAAAACATGAATAGTCTATAAAGTCTGATGAAGAATTGTATTCTTTAATAACTAACATCTTTACAATTCATCAGAAGCATGACGGAAAAACTATTTGAAGAAAACATTCATGTAAACCTTCCAAGTTTCATTATTTTTTTTTTTTTACTAATCATTTTTTAAAGTGTCACTCATTCCACCAACAAATGAAAACAATATACTATATTCCTAGCAACACCTATACTTACTTCATTTTTTATAGAAAAGGAATTAAATCTAAGCCACGTTGAAATCCACGATAATCTGATTTACACGTTTGTAAGGTTAATAGTTTTCAATTTCCATTGACCCTCCCAATCTATTATTACAGAATGAAAAATGAGATCACTCCTCTCACCATGTTGATAGTTAAGAGGAATAAACATATAGGACATATTTTTATTCAAAGACATAAAAACAAGTGATCATATAGATTATAGATAAAAGAACGAACGGAGAGATAAGGTGTTTAAAGTTGTTACTGGGACCACGTAGCAGCTTATTTTGTGGCATTTACAATATATTGGTTCTGTGGTTAATCTCTATAGAATAACATCAGACAAAGACCTCCAGAACACCAAAAATTTAAGAATTCGCTAAAGAAGCTTCACCATTTCAATAAGAGAAAATTCCCTTCATCTGCGGGTCAAAACGTATACTAAATAGAAGTTAAACGTAGCCATACATTCGAGGCTGTAACAACTGAACACCTATATTCGACAAAGATCCACATAACACTAATGTTGGTAACAGTAGGAATCTCGCCAAAACAAACATAATGAAAACAGTTAAGACTAGAAATGATTTGAAAAAATTTTAAGAGCAAAAAGAATCTCACACTGAGATAGAGAAAGAAATCAATACCATAAGTCGACTTGTAGCGGTGATGTTTCTACCCACATGACTCTCGTTCTATTAAAAAAACATGTCCAAAAGATACACAGAAACTAATAAACTCAAAGACGCATCTAATCTCGAAATGAACAATTTTAAGAGTGAGAAGTCCATTACAATTCGGAAGAGGAAAGTTCTTTAAACCATAAGTACCGCAAATATCATTGTAACCTCTATTACAGTTTCCTTCTCCTTTTGAAAGCAATCGACCAAAAAAAAAAAGAAAAAAAAAAACAAAGATAAAGTATAAGGTGGAAATTAAAGATTGCTGAGCTTTCCGGCTTTGTTCCGGTTCAATTTCAACCTCGTCTATTGCATTCATTCCCATAATAATGCCCTTGGGAAAGGCATAAATCCTCTTCTCCTCTCAACTAAGGATTAAATAACAGGGTAGACAGCCACTTAAGTTTAGAAACTTGTCATTTTAAGAGAAGTACAATTTTGAATTGAAAACCCTAGAGAAGATAACAAGAAGCTATTCCATTATTTTTTCCCAATTAAAGAAAAAATGTATGGATAGCCATGATTACCTACCTCCTGAAGGAACATTACATTAAAAAAGGTGATTCGGAAATACTTCATTGAGTTGAAAGATAAATTTAGTTAATAATGTTTAGCTCTTTCCCGGGTGATAAGGTACACGTTTCATAGAATTCTGGCATATTTTGTTTTTTTACTATGAATACACAATCCTAAATTTATGAGTTATTTCTTCTGACTCCACCCATTGCTCAACGATAATGTCAGCAGTTATAAAACTTAGATTTACTGCACATCTAGGTACAAACGGATGTAGGCAATAGGAAACTATATTTCGAGGCCACTCTTAACAACTGATACCCACAGATTGTCTTAGGAGTTATAAAGTCAGAATCTGTAATATTTTATTACAAAACTACAGTTAAATGCGTTGAACGAAATGTTTAATACAATCATTCAGTCGAATAAAGTGCCATAACTGCGTGTAATACAAATTGCAAGAGCCGAATGAAATGCGTTCGCAAATATAGACATTGCATTAATTAATGGTAACCAATTGAATTGAATAAACCACTAGTTTCAAAATACGACAGACGCCTGAATAATGCCAGAAAATACAACGGTCGAAAAGTTTTGAGTATCTCAACCAAGATAAGCATTTCAGTCCGAATAGTAAGGATTGATATAATTCCTCGTTTAAAAATAAAAAAAATCTGGCATGAATTTTCATGGCTAAAATATCTTGGAGATCCTCGTCGTGTCACAAGCTTAGAATGGATTTATTACGATAAAGTGAGTCTTCTGTAATAAAGAATATTAGAAGAAAATTTCAATATAACGATATTAGTAAATACGAGAAAGTGAGATGCTATTAGAAACTACTAGCAATTTAAAGTCAATTCTTTTGGAGGAGGGCACCTCGATAGGGCGTAAAAGTAATATCTATCAAAGGGTGAAAGAACTTGTAATGAGTCAACGATCAGCTATCTAGATTGGTTTAGTTTGCTTTATTTTGTCTTACGTCATATCGATGCCATTGGGTTATTAAATGGTGTCAAGATTTTAAAGATTTTTTTAATGAATAGAATATGTATTAATATTGTGAATTGCTGCTAATATATTTTCAAAAATATATTACTGTTATTTTTACTATGCAAATCTATTTTCATGCATTCATAGTATTTTGAACCAAGTTTAACTATTAGGTTGGTGCAAAAATAATGACGTAATAATGTCGTTTTTTGACGTTAAAAATACGTCAAAAAACGACATTATTACGTCATTATTTTTGCACCAACCTAATATTTGCGCTGACAGGTGCTACTATCCCGGGTCAGGGTGGACCGGAAAACAACAGCAATTAAGAGATGATTTCACGCTCCTCAGAACCTCCGGATGTCGTCATACCTAGGACGCCACCTAACTAGAGATAACTTCTGTGCAGAAGACAACAGGAAACCACTCCACTACAGACTGACGGCACAAAGCGCGCAAGAAGAAATTGATAGGGTTTATAAAACTAGATAACACCAAGACTCAATACAAATAGCAGGAAATTACCATCATTATAGTAGACGTAAGTGTTAAAAAAGTAACGGGACAAATATTTGGCAAGTTCGGAGTGGAGTGCTGAAAAGAAAAGGACAAAAGACGTGTTCATCGACAAAATGCATGTAATATAAAGCGAACGGTCATATTAGAAAAAGAAAATATTTCAAACAACGAATATATCAAAGGACTATTCCGCGACAAAAGATGGAATCCTATAATACGCAAAAACATGGAATGACATGAAATATTAATGTAAGATCGGCAATTGCTAAGATGAATAGGAACAAAAGAACAGAAACAAATGGGATTGTAATAGAGATGCTATCAATCATAAAGATTTTGCATCGACAAGATTACGGAAATATATACGACATACTGGAAGACCATAATAGATTCATCTTCGTCGAGCTAAGAAGCCAGGTGTAACGAATGCGAGTCCCACAGGACAATTAGCTTAATAAGCCACATAACTAAGCTTACGTCCATCAGCATTTTGAGAAAAAAGGGCACCTAAATGAATTAAACCAGAAATAGGAAAAGAACAATATGGTTTTGATAAAGACATTAGAAGAAAAATACAATATTTCTTACCAGAATGACAGAACTAACAATACAAATGCTGAAGGGCGTATACAGGTTTCATGGGTTGCACAAAAGCATTTGATAAGGTACGATACAATGATCTCTATTTTAAAAGATGTTAGAACTATTCAGAACATTTGAGAACAAACCTGCCTATGGATAAAAATAAATGGAGCAATACTTAAAAATAGAAAGGGCCTTAAGACGAGGATGCATCTTCTAATCGAATTTATTTAACCTTTACGCCGAGGTACAATCTTAACAACATAAAGTATGCAGATAAATTAGAGAGGGTAAAAGTACCGAAATTTAAATATCTAGGATTTTTTAATAGACGATGGAAAATGGGATACAGAAATCCGAAGGTGTGTTAGAAGATGCCTTTCAAGATGCCTTCAAAGTGCTAAAAAAATCGTTAGAAACAAAAAAGCGAGTGTTGAATATCAATCCTCTTATATGACAGGAAATGCTAGACAATTTCATCACAGATTAAGAGGCGACTTGTTGCAACGGTAAGTCTTTCTACAGAAGTGTGCTGACGATGTCATGTCTTGAACATAAAGGCAACGAGGAAGTTTTAAGGAAAATCGAACAAAAATGACTCTTGTACTTAGAAAGAGACTAATGAAAATTGTAAAAAATATTGAGGGTTTGGAAAATTTGCCATTCGCAGGACATACTGAAAACAAAATGGGGAAGAAGCGAGTAACCTACCTAAAACATTACTTATAATTACGAAGGATAACAAACTGTCATTATCGTTCAAATTCTGAAGGGACATGGCGCATGACGGAAATAAATAGCTTGTTTATATTGCTTATTGCAAGTTAGTATTATATAAAAAATTAATTTAAAAGAAAAAAACAACTAAGCTTTTATTTAATCGAGGTGTAAAATCTGGCTATTAAAAAAAGTTTAATTTTTCAATTCTTAATATCGTGACAGTTAACAATGGGCGAGAAAAACTGTGCTTACGGCATCAGTTGACCGATTTTGTCTGCCACCTACAAGAAAAGTCGACTGTTTTCACCAACACACATCTAAAAATCTCAAACCACTTAACTACTCTGCCGAATTTTTATGTATATAATCACTGGCATTAGTAAACAGATGATCTCATACATGAACGCATTCCATTTTGCATCAGGTCTTTTACTAAAAAATCAAATCCTACGGCGAATTCAGTAGATTGTGTAAGAAAAAATTATTTTTGTCATGATTCCATACACGAAAACATTCATTCTCAAAGAAAAACTTCACTGAAGAAAGTCAGAATTGATGCTTTAAAGTGTCAGATAAAATTTTGCTTAACACGGGTTAAGAATTACATACTGTGATACATGACGGCATAGAAATTGACAAACTAAGGCTTAAAATATACACTGTATCGTCGAAATTCTTCCCATACCTTTGCGAACATTTTATCTGATTTATATTAACTCAGAATAGAGATAGTCAACAGCTCAGTGATACATGTTTGCATGTGTCGGTTTAGAGTAATGTACTATCGTCTCTTTTTTTATGAATGTTGAAGAGTCACTAATAGAAACAAATGATTGTCACAAGAGCTGAATTGTAAACCATTCATAATTCTTTTATACTCTGAATTTTAGTGTGGAGAAAGATCTTGACATTTAATATTTCAATTCGCACAAAATAAATTTATTTAAACACATTTCCTCTTATCCGAAGGTGGATTAAAGAGATAAACGTGTGTCACTTAGATATTAGATGAATTTGGGTTTGAAATTTTCAATATATAATGTTTACTGTAAATCGGTATGAAGTTCATTGGCAAGAAAATATTTATGTTGTAAAATAATTATTTATCGTAAAAAGTATTTCACCTTCATCAGTTGGGTATAAGTGACCACACAACTGCAGTAGAATCATCTTCTTGTTGCCATATTAAGATATTACAACACTAGTGAAAAATTCAACCATACTATTGTCTGATGATCAGAGTTGTATGCAGTGGCTGTTTGATAAATGTAGCTTTATGATTAGTATACTTTTGTCATCTGAAAAAATATCCGATAAGAAATTTATTCAATTGAAGACGTAAAAGTAATGTAAAATATCCTAATTGTCTTTAAAATTCTTTTCTGAGATCATTAAAGACGAATTGTGTGGTGCATATATGACGAAGTAGAAATGAAATTAGACACAAAGTTACAACTTCATGTATAGATTTGTTCGTCAAATTAAGCTCAACACTTTCTACAAGAATTTGAGAGAGAAAATTCACTGTTAATATTGAATTCAAATGTATATCATTAGGAAAAATTGCATTTTTGTCACTTTTTGACAACATTTTGACTGTTACATTCTTCCTCATTCCTCCGCTGTTTATTTCCAACGTTGAACATTGCTCTTAATGATTTTTAAAGAGAATCCTATTTGCAACATTTATTTTGTGTAAAATATTGGGTGTCATAAAAGGGTTGATGTCGTATTTTGGCTTTTGTACTTCAACAAGGGTCATTTAAACAAGGTTTAGTAAACGAAGAAAAATGCTTCGTCTCCTAATGGATTACAAAATTCTAAAATGATAAATACTATTCTGATAAGGAAGAATACCGGTTTGTACTCATTGTTCTCAACATATCAAAGTATAAACCGGGCTTAACGCTCACTCTCCTCTCTACACACCTGAACGATAGGTACAGTTTCATAGAAAAAGCTTGCCTACTTCGAGTTTATGAAGGAAGTTCCCCGACACTATGATCTCCGACAACTCAAGCATGAACAGAGGTTCAATCAAAAGACAAAGAACGTCAAGATTTGTTCTGGATCAACGCTCATTGCCATAAAAAGTGACCCTAATAACCTATGATCAAGACGCTGGTATTCGGACAGCTTCAATATGTCATTACATAGTTATATCGATTGTAAGAAACATTGCTTGAAAAGGATATTAGTATGAACAGTAGGATAGATTATTATTTTCCAGAATCTCTATTATCTCATGTATTCTAAGAAAATAACTTCAGAACACTGGTATAATTAAAAACAATACCTTTGGAAATCTAATGAAAGATAAAAAAAAAATGACCGTGTGGTAGGACAGAAGAGTTCTTAAAAGAAAATATAGTACCCCGGACTTGTAGATATTTATGGCTAAAGTCTATTGAGTGTCAATACAGAAGTATATGTTAATTTGATTCCCGTTTCTGATTATGATTTTTTATTTTCATTATATTTTTATTCTAATAATTTTTTCCTTATTTTATATGTATTTGTTCCCATCTTTGTTCGTTCGTCCTCGTCACTTTTTCAAGACTGAAGCTGATTATCGGGTTTTGAGCAATGGTCAATTTATTTATAATTTCAAATAATTACTTCAGGGGTATATTTGATTTTACCCCTAGAACGGAATCTCTGAGCGATATGCACTTACACCATCCATGATTTCTGCTATCATTTCCACACAAGACTTGCGAATTTGATGGTAATTGTTCTACGGAAATGTGTACCTGAATAATTATTTTACAACATAAATGCTTTTCTTGCCAGTGCACTTGATACCGATTTACTGTAAAAATTATACATTGAAAACTTCAAACCCAAATTCATCTAATAACTAAGCAACACACGTTTATATCCACCTTTTTCTCCAAAAATGATTAAAAAAATGCCTTACTTCTTACTTTACAGTTTGTTGAAAATCTGTAGTTCCTGTCTAGTGAAGCTTCTGATTCCATGGATTATCGCTCTATCAATAGTTTATCTCTTTTGGATTAAGTACTAGAGGCTCTAATCACGTCCAAATTAGTTAAGCATCTTACTTCACACAACCTTCTTTAGATAAACAATATGGCTTTCGTCGATGTGTGAACTATTATTACTGAATTTGTCTATCAGGCTTTAGATAAGAACAACGGAACTCAAGGTGTAGCTTTAAAGGCGTCTTTTGTTGGCCTTATCCACAAGTTCAAAGGCTATGGTGTCTGACCGAAAATTCGACAATCTAATCGTTCTTAAATAGTGTTATGAATGTAACGTTAGACGACCACGCTTCCAAATCATTTCACATTAATGCAAGAGTCCCACAGCGTTCTATCCTTGGACCTACGTTGTTCATCAACGACCTTCCTGATGTCATGTTTCCAACTAGTTATTTATGCTGATGAAAACTATTTACTTTCTGTTCCGATAGGTCCGAAAAATTAAAATTGGCAGGTGCTCCCGAAAATTGTCCTCCAATCAGTGGTTAACTGGGGTAAGAAGATATGGCATGTACATTCTCACACAAAACGAAACTGCTACATTTTAATCATCATAGATAACCATTTTTGCTTTCTATCGGTATGGCTGATGCTAACGTCCAGAAGAGCAACTCATTGCACATATTTGGTCTCACTTTTTCTGCTGACATGACGTGGAGTGATTATATTGAATCACTTGTTACGTCTGTTAGGAAAGTTGGTTCACTGTATCGTGCAAGGTAATTTTTCACATCAGAATCCCTCTTGCACATTTATAAATCTAGCATTCGCCCATGCAATGAATATTGCTGTCATATCTGGTTTGCCATAAATCTTCAGATGCCTGACAAATTCGAAGAAAGGTGTACAATGTTATCCTGAACTCTCGATTTCAATCATTTTCCCACCGCCGTGACTTGGTTCCACTCTATAAACATTTTCATGACAATTCTTCTAATGGGCTCTCATTCTTGGTACCTTGTATGAATGCAAACGTACTACTATATTGTCAAGTATGCCTCATCACTTTACTGTTCGAATAGCTAGATGTAACCGCAAGTTTTATTCAAATAGTTTTTCTTGCAATTCTCGCCTGTAGAACTGTGGGTTACTTGCTTCCTTGTCACCTATAATCTTCAAAAACATCAATCACCATGTTCTCTCTTCCTGATTCCTGTTCTTTTATTGTCCTTTCTCCTCACTAAAGTCTTCTCATTCCCTTCCATTCTCAGTAACCCTTGCGTCTTAGTAACATTGCAGTAAAATTATTAAAAAACAAAACAAGAAAAAATCTTAACGCAACAATTTATTTAAAGAAAAAAAATCATTTTCTAATCGAAAAGAGCTATGAATTCCCGACAGAAAAAGTCAAAAATATAATTTTATTTTTTGTATTTTATTGGTGATTTTTTGAAAGAGCGAAAATGTTGTGTAGTAAAAAAAACAAAAACAAAAACAAAAAAAAAACGGTAAACTAAATCTAATATGAAATCTTGCATTGGGGCAGGACATTTTGTATTGATTGGTAACTTGAAGGTAGAATAAATAGAACAACCAGAAGAAATGGAGAAGATGAGGTGAAAGGTGAAAAGTTACAGAAGCCAAAATAAATGGTATATTCAGAGGTAAAATTAAGATATATATTTTCAGAAAATGCATATTTTATTTATAGACATAGAAGAAACAGTTTAGATTCTGACCAGTGAAGTAGATGGGAACCGCAGATGAAATACAAATACTTTGAAAAGGACCATCACTTCTTATGGAATTGACCCGCTCCCAATGGGAAACGGAGATTGTTGACAAGAAGTCAAGGTCTTCCAGGCAATCTCTCTTAAGAAAATCGTAGAACGAGAGCACAATGAAATAGGCAAAGCCATAGAATTTGAGACTCTCCTTCCTGTTGCTAGACTTTCTACTGCAGAAACAAAAGTTGCCTGTCCTCTGCGGGTCATTTCAACCATCGGCGAACCTACAATAGAGACGTGAAAGCCTTTCTTATTTATACGTTCACCAAACCGGTCTATAATGTTTGTGTGTTTTACACTTTTATGTGTACTCCTTATCCATGATGGTAAATCAAAACATATACGAAATATGGCGTCGTATATAGCTTTCATATTTGTGAAAAATATAATTCATAAAAATTCAATGATTTGCAAATGTTGAAGATTATGATGGGAAATTCCATCTATGGTTTAATTAAAAAGAATCTTGAACATTTTTTTCTAGTACTCTCAACTGTGTTGCACAGGGCCCATTTTTTCGGGGATTTGTAATAAAATTTCATGTCCATGGTAATGTCAAGGGCATGAAATACGAATTCATATGTATAAAAAAACCCAAGAATCTGTTAATAAAACCGTGTCATCAGTTCATATAAGAAGCTTCCAAAAGCTAATATTCATGTACTCAAAGTAATTTTTACCTGATAAAATGGCATCACTCAGTTTTCTAAATACAGATGAAAATAAGGAATAGTTTTTGGTAATCTCCGATCATTCATTCACAACGGTTCAAAGTTTTATTTAAAATCTAGAACATATTAATGTTTAAAAAGTATAATTTCGTAAAAAATGGGAGTAACAGACATTAATGGGCATCACACTGATTTATATGCAATGTATGCACTCCCCATATGTTTTATGCATTAATTTTTATTTTATTCAGTGTCCAGTACCAACGTTGGGCTGTAGGTCTTTATTAAGCAGGTGTTTCTAGGAAATAATTTCAGTGAGCACAAATGAAATTGAATTAGTACATCTATAAGCCGGCATTTTTATTTTTGAGCTATCGAAAAGAACACTTTGTCTTTCAAGCTTGTTGAGAATGTGTAGTATATGTCGGGGAATGTACTTTAAACATTAATTTTATACAAATATAAAGAGAATTACAAGATGAAAAGTTGCAAGAGAAGAAAAACCCGTAACCTGAAACTGATAAGAGTAAAAAATTCATTGTATAATGTTGGCTCGATGTAATTAATTAAGAAACGTTGGCTTAAGTGTATTGATAAGGATGTTGATTATGTTAAGAAATAAATTTGTTGGTACAATAAATGTATTAGTATTTTAAAGAAATATTATATATATATTATATACGTGTTTAAATGTCAATACTGACACTGAGGAAACTTGAAGATATGGAAACGTACATAAACTGAAAATATTGCGAATGCATGCACAGATCTTTTATCAAGTATGTATCAATAAGTTTTTCTGTAAAGAAAAAAAACGTCGCGAAGTGTTTTAGACTCCTTGGAATTGATCCCTCTCTTATTAAGGGGTCACATGATCAAATGGTGTCATCGGACCGTCATTCAGCGATTGTTCGCATCAAACAAAATATATTTTAGAGAGAATGCTTAGTTTGCTTTGTTTTCTTTTACGGCATATCAACCTCAATGGGTTATATATTCCGACAAGATTTTTATTGCTGGTAATATTTTTCAAAAATATATTGCCGGTAATGTGTTTATTTATTTTTTCAAAAATGTATTGCTGGTAATAATGTATAACTGTTAATAATTTTTTCTTCAAAAATTCATTGCTGGTAATAATTTTTTACAAAAATGTATTGCTGGTATTAAAGCCTATTTCTACACGTTTTGACCCCAGTTTGGTTAACTATTTGCCCATAGCTGGGACCCTAACAGGTGCTACCCGAGGTGGTCAGGGCGGATCTGGAAACACCAGTAGTTCCATGCTCCTCAAATCAGAGGTGTTGCTGTTGGATGTAGTTTATCGTCTTACCCAGGACGCGGATGTAGTTTACTGTTTTATCCAGGACGGTTTTTCTGCTTACAGTACCAGGTGTTCCCAAGCGGTCTCACATCCAAGTACTGACCTGGCTCTACGATGCTTAACGATTAGAAAGGATACTAAAACACTAATGTCGACAGAATATAACACAGAGAATGAATATGTCAAATGCTATTTTAGATGTATGTGAAACAAGGTTAGTAAGAGATTGAGATTTTTATAAGATCACGACCTGAATAAATGCATTTTGGGATACTATCAACTATCTGTTAGAATTCTAGTAGTTAAAGTGAAAGGAAAGAAAGAGATGATGAAATAATTGGAAAATTTGGATCAGGAACTCATAAAAGGAGAAAAATAGATCTGATGGTGGAGGTTGTAGCTAACATTTCGTTTAAAGAACTTCCAAGATATATATATATATATATATATATATATATATATATATGGAAAGAGAAACGAAAGAGGAAAAAAAGAAGAACTAGATCGATTACATAACGATCAATAAGTGATTTCGGAATGCAGTTTTACACTGTAAAACATAGCCAAGTGCCGACTGCGGGAGCGACTACTTTAGAGTGAAACTACAGAAATTGAAGAGAGCCAGGAGTGCAATTAAATTGCAGTATGGCAGACTCCTCAATGATCTGAATTTGAAGAAATATACGGACAGCGTTAAAAGAAGATAAGATGAACTAAATGAGAAAGGAAATTCAAAATGGAATGCATTAAAAGACACTTTGATAACATCAGCAAATGAGATCAACCCAAAGAAAAATAAACAAAGAAAAGAAAACAGATAACAGATGAAATTCTCGTCATGATGAAACGGAGCCGCAAACAATGCCAAGCTATGGCAGGGAATATAGGAACTTGCACAAAGAAATTAGAAGCAAATGTAGGCAGGCAAAAAAGGTATGGCTCAACGAAAAGTGTGAAGAAACTGAATGTCTATTACAGATAAAACAGAAATGCATAAAATAAGAGAAGGACATGTTCATCAACAGGATGCTTAAAATCCAAAAAACGGAACACTGATAATAGAGAAAAAAAAGTACTTCAGAGAGGGAACGAATACATTAGACAATCTGCAATATCGGAAATATGGAAGGACAAGTAATATAAGAATCTGAAGTGAAATCAGCACTGGCCAAGTTAAACAAAGCTGCAGAAATGGAAATGTAATAGACATGCTGGCTGCTTTAGCTGATTTCGGCATAATAAATGAAATATACAACAAGTGGATGACCTAAGTAGATCAATTTATTATAGCGCTGCCTAAGAAGCAACGTGCAAGCAAACTCCATCGGACAATCAGCATAATGAGCCACACAAAATTTATCACCCGCATTCTAATGAATAGAGCATCCAGCAGAATTAGACCAGAAATAGGCCAAGAACAGTGTGGTTTCGTCAATGATACTGGAACAAGGAATATGATCTTTAGGCTCCAAATGTATAACTATGATTATGCAATAGCATTTGATAAATTACCTCACAAGGAACTGTTGCAACTGCTAGGAAAGCTGGATTTATTTGGGAAGGCTGTCAGAATACAGAACTTATGCTGGGAGTAAGCCGCCCGCATACAGAAAGGAAATGAATTCAGTAAATACATAAAAATAGAAAGGTGCATAAGACAAACAAGTGACTTCTCACTGCATTTTACAGTGAAGCAATCATGAGAGAGTTAGATGTCCTCCCAGGATTCATAATTAGCAGCTACAATCTTACTATGCAGATATGCAGATGACAGTGTTGATGGCATACACAGAAAGAGAACTCTTACAGAAGGTATTAAAGGAAAGCAAAAAGAAAAGACTAAACATCAATTGTAAGAAAACAATGTATGGATGTCAGCAAAAGGAACAGCTCAACATAGGAATTACAAGACAACAAAATCAAGCAAATACAAAAAATTAAATATATAGGAAGTATCTTATCAGAGAACGACAAATGTGACGCCGAAATCCAATGTCGGACTTGAATAACGAAAGATGACTTTCAAAAGCTAAGCAAAAATATTAAGAAACATGAAACTTTCGTTAAAAATAAAGAAAGGAGTACCGAACTGTTATGCAATATCGGTTTTCCTATATGGCAGTGAAAGCTTGACAATCTCTTCACAGATGAAAAGACTTCAGGCAAAAGAAATGTTGTTCTTCAGAAAGATGCTGAGAATACCATAGACTGGACATGTCAGAAACGAAGTTTCAGGGAAAATGGAAGCAAAAAGGACATAATTAGAATGAGTTGACATTTTAGGGCAGATAATTAGGAAAGAGGGCTAAGAAACTTTGACACTCGCACGAAACATTGAAGGAAGGAATTACAGAGGGAAGCAACGTGTAATCTACCTAACGAGATGGTAGAACAGAGATTCAGAGTTATAGCAACAAGACAAATATTGCTAAGAGCTACAATGGACAGATAGTTGTAGAGTTATGATAACACACGTCCTGAAAGGACACGGCACATAGTAGAATGACCTTAACAATAATGAGGGAATATATATAAAAAATGAACAGAGAACAATTTGCAGAAATCAAATAAGCAATGTCTCAGTTCATATATTATGTCTTTATTATTTACATACGTTTTGCATCTATTAATATTAATTTCTGTTAATGTACTCAACCAGTACAATCTTGTTAATGTCGGATAAAATGTGTTAAAACAAACTAATCGAATGAAAATTACTCAGTGTGATAAGACTTAGTAAACTGTGCTGTGATATTTTTCAATATTGCTTTGTTAAGCCTAACTGATATAAAGACAAGGAAAAATGCTATACTTACAGACGATACAATTTTGGCATATTCGCAAAAAGCAAGTCCGGTATATCCATCAGTAGATTATCATTTAGACGTCTGAAATTCAGAAAGTAAAAAATTAATTTCAATTAGAAGAGGAATAACAGAAATAAAATTGTTTTCATTAATAATAACATTATAAACATGTTCAAACTATTGACCACTTAGTGTCGGGTTGTCCACACCTGGCACTGAAGAAACACAAAGATGGACACAAGATTGAACAGTATACTATTTGTAATACATGACAATATTACTGTGCGACACTTGCTGAAAAATGATGACTTCGAAAGTCACAATGTTACTATTCTTTGGGACGTTACTACTCATACGAACAGATGCATAAAATCGTGCAGACCAGGCATAATGATTAAAGACTAAAAAGAAAAACATGGCTTCTCATAGATATGGCAGTTTCATCAGATAAGGATTAATTAATAATATGACAAAATAATATTTTGAAATTGAAAACATGTGGTAGATTAAAATTACTGTTAAAATTTAAAATTGGAGCCTTGCGTATAATAAAAAAAAGTACAGAGAAAAGCATTAACAAGATCCTTGGTAACTCCTGTTTCTCAATGTAGAACTACTGATCTACTTAGCAGAGTTTTATCAATGTAAAGAAAATATAAACACTGTACATGTCAGTTATCACGTAACATCAGAATTTGTGCAAACAGAAAGCATATATTTACTATCTTCTCTAAACCCAGGTAGCAAAAGATAATTTCAAATAAATTATAAAATCTGAGAAATGATAATATATATATATATTGTTCCATATGTAGCCTCCTTTGTAAATCACTAGCGGGTCTTAAATGCCACTTAAGATTAGTGCATAAACTTTCATAACTGAATCAATAAGCTGGCAGATCCTCATACGTCGAAACCGACGGGAGAGTCCATATATATATATATATATATATATATATATATATATATATATAGTGTGTGTGTGTGTGTCTTGAAAAATTGACAGAAATACAAATAGCAAAGGTTATAATAATATTATGATTGTTATCTACCTGTTGAGCCGTATCTGGTGGTTCTCATTGGAGTTCATATTACAGAAACTTCATTAGTACTCAAGCATTCTCCTCAGTATTCTTGCTAATTTTTATAATGTTGCTGCTTGAACTATTTTCAATTCTTCTAGTCTTTTTTATAAGGATCATGCAGATAATTATAAATTGTCGATTTTATATTCCACAATAGATTTATTTCTCCGGCAGAATTCAGCTATTTATCCAACCTTTTTTTAATTCTCACAGTGGTTGAAATGACGACATTCGCTATTTGATGTTTTATTTTTATTTGTGATGACTAGATATAATGTTCTGTTTTGGATCAGTTTGGATTTCATAGTCTCTTCTGCTTTTTTTTTTCTTAAATGCCACTTAAGATTAGCGCATAAACTTTCATAACTGAATCAATAAGCTGGCAGATCCTCATACGTCGAAACCGACGGGAGAGTCCATATATATATATATATATATATATATATATATATATATATATATATATATATATATATATATATATATAAAAACACTATGCAATATTGTGAACTATCTAAATCATGACTTATATAAATGCCTATGGGAGAAAACCACAAACAAAGATAGAGAGAAAAATGAATTAAAGTGAAAGAAAGATGATAAAATGGAAACTATTTTTACTGGCTTACCAACGAGAGTTTGATAAATAAATTTACATTTTCAAATAAGGAATATCTTGCATAAATGTAGTTTTTCTCTGCAGGTCTAATTTTGATATACCATACAACGCATTTCTGATAAGTATTTAATCTCACTGTATATGAAGAAAACAATCAAAATAGGAGATACAATAAATCAATAGTCAATAAGTTTATAACCTGAAACGGAATTATTTGAATTTCGATATATTTTATTTGTATAATTTGTGTTGGGTGTGACTAAAATTCAATATTTAATTAAGTATATTAACAAAGACGAAAATTATGTTGAAAAATAAATATTTTACATAAAGTAAATACTTTTTATCATTAAGCTATGGATTTCTGGAAAACATCATGCAAACAAATTTGACTCAAATGTTTGACTTACCCGCATGAGACAAAGGAGATTGATTTCATCAGCAAGAAAATATATATCGTAAGAAATAATCTCGAATTAAAAGATCCACTAATTGTTTTAAAATGACTTTATTTACATTTCGGGTACTAAAGTAAAGTTAGTGGTATAGACATCTAAATGTCCAAACGAGAGATGTGCATTTCTGTAATTAAGCGTTCCTTTGTTGTAATGTTTAACCTGAAGGCGGTTTCTCAGACTAAAAAGAGGATAGAGGCTCGATTCGTATCGGAAGGCACAGTTTCTTTAATAAGACTTTCTATCTTGATCGTATTCAGTAGACATTAATTTTACTGTTTTCTCTCCACTAAATATAACGTTTATATACATATATATATATATATATATATATGTGTGTGTATATATATATGTGTGTGTGTGTGTGTAAGGTTTCCTTATAGCATTCATTTCACTGCTAATCCGGACATCTTGGATATGCTTGTCTCTGTGATTATTCGAATTTTCGTTGCGAGTCGTTGTGATATTGTGCAAGCTGCACCCGACTATAATTCTCAGCAAGGATACTGCTTATATATTAACATCTGTTGTTGCTCTGGTTTATCATGTCCACTGGGGATACCTAAGTGACGACGTGTACAGGTCTGGTAGAATGGGAGTACGTACCTGCTGACCTACACACTGTCAGCTATTGGTAGGTATAAAGTTTTTTTGCCTTACCTAGGGGTGCTCCAAAGGTGATTGAGCAGCCCTGTTTGACGATGACAATACTCAGCAGAGGAGTCTAGAAAAAGTGACCTAAACATTGACTCATTGATTAACTAGTTGAGCGCGGCAGGTGGGTGTCCTATTAAATACTCGAAATCAAACAATGAAAATTTAGTCAACATTTAAAATCTGCTGGAACCTACAAAAGCTCGTTGATAGCTCTAGATTATCTCTCGCTCGGAGAAATAGCCTTGTTGCTTGTGTCCTCAGTCGCTATGCCCTTGATATTGCTGCTTTATCTTAGACTTGCCTCTCTTATGTCGGTCAAATCTAAGAGCACTGTGATGGCTTCACATTTTTCTAGAAAGGTAGGAAAGTAGATGAATGAAGAGGGGTTGATGTAGGGTTTGCTGTACGAACAAACCTCATGTCTCGCAAACTACCACGTGGTATAAGAGGCTTATGATACTTCGATCATATCTTGCCAGTGGCCAATATGCTCTATTCAGTGCTGATTCACTTCAGATGAAGCTTTAAAATCCTCATTCTACGAGGCGCTTCAATATCTTCTTCAATCTGTTTTTTAGGACACGTTGAATCTTCTTATTGGGGGAGTTTTATGCTAGGATTGGAAGTCAATGGGAAATCTGGAGTTGCCTGGCGAGATAGAGAACAGTTAATATGAATAACAATGATCAGTAATATATGAGAACGCATGCTAAGAACGACTGCTCACGAGCACCCAACAACAGTTAGAAAAGTCATTCAAAGAAGCAAAGTTCAATGCTCAGTGTAAGCTTCGTGAGATGGAAGATATTTGGTAGAATGACTTGGCCGCAGAAATGCAGTCTGCTGTCGACGGTAAGAATAGTAAAGAGTTGTACAACCTCATGAAGCATACCTTCAGCCCAGGAACAGCCTTTGACCAACAGATAAGAAGCTCCTTACTAATATGGTGGAAATCGGTAAGAAATGGAAAGAATACTTTTCGAATTTGTAAAGAGCCACCGTAGAATCTATTAATGATCCTCTGACCTTGGAATAAGTAAAACTTAATATCAGCGAGCTGAACAAGAGGAAGCTACCTGAAACCCTTTGGTATGGTGGTGATCAATTGACTGATATTATACACAGAATCATCCTGAACATCTGAAAGATCCAAAGGATTGGAGAGATACGATCGTGATGCCATTGTACAAAAGCAAAGGGGAATTGTATGGGTTTTACTTTTTGCCAATGGTTACAATCCTAGTCTCGACTGAATTCTCGCATTGTGGATACGATACTACTAAAGTCAATGTTCCTTTCGGATTAATCGATGAACGATGGATATGATTTTCACAGCGCGATAAATCCAAGAGATTTCGTATGAAAAAACAAAGCCTGTTTAATTTATTGATCTTACTAATGATTCCACAGTGTAAATGACCATACTTCTATTAAATCTAAGACATTTTAAGCTCTTACCTGTGATAGGTGTGCCAATGAGTGCAACATAGTCACCCAAACAGATCAGGAAATACAAGCGCTGATGGATAATCTTTCCCATTCCTTCAAAAATTTTCATACTCACAATCAGATTCGACAAGAGAGTGGTCATGTTTCAACCAGCTTCAGCTTCGTCTTCTATTGAACCATCAATATTTGTGGATGGCCACAAGCTAAAGGCGTTAAACAAATTCACACTATAAATAGACACTGTACTCTTGACAATGATATATTTTTATGCGGAAGCAACTGATGTTTTTGAAGCTCTAAAAAGATTGAATCTGGTCGAATAAAGGATTTAAGAAGTAAAAAAGATCGCAGTCTACAATATGACGTCCTTGCTGTATTTTTGTGAGACATGGGCTGTGTAACGCAAACACGTGGACGCTCTGGAGAGATTCTACCAATGATGTTTAAGATGGATTCTTGATATCCACTGGGTATCTCATATGCCAGATTGTGTGGTCATTGAAATGGCAATATATTCAGTAATAAAGTGCGCATTCATTGCCACAGGTTCCACTGGGAAGGCCATGTCATTCACCTTGATGGCAATACAATTACCGAAACAAATTCTCTATGGAGAGTCGACCCATGCATAAAGTACTTCAAGGGCTATTTAAAAGTCTCTCTACAAGATGGAATATGGGAAACTATTACTTGTTATCGATATCAGTCGAGACGTACATTTCATGAAGGCACTAAAATTTTCCAAGAACATGTAATGTGTTGGGTGTGCAACTCGAAAACGGGGAACCATTGATCCAGTAATCCATAAATTTACACGTGATGAATGTGACAGATTAAGTCTGATTAATGTAGTCTAATTAGCCACAAGAGTCATATTAGTAAACCTTACACGAATTATGATCAGTAATAACAGGCAGGGTGTGTCAGAAAACCTGCAGAAACTGACCGCTATCATTCATAACATGAAAACCCACTAGTAAGTTGAACAGATATTACAACACACGCCATGCCTTCTCTAAAACAACTTAGTTTCTGACATCTGCAATAAGCATTTCAAATCATTTGCATATTCCAAAAGCCATTGTTGTTTTCAAGAGAGTCAGACATTGATCAAAATTGTTATTAATGTTTAGTGTGTTGACGTCGACATTTACACACACATACACATTTCTTACATCCACTGATGGATTTTTGAGGTGTTGAATTATTGTTAAGGTTTTGAATTTTTTTAATAATTTATTCAATATGTCTTATGATAAATATATGTGAGCGATATTCATTATTATTATTATTATTATTATTATTATTATTATTATTATTATTATCATAGATTATTATGTAAGTACATGTAAGTCATAACTCATTTGAATTTCCAAAAAATTCCAGGATAGATCCAACAAAATCTTGACTACTACATTGACAACACCAAGTCCTTTAGAATGACAAAGCCAGTCATAAGTACAGAAATAAAAAAAACACACATACGTGTGTATTTGTGTGTGTATGTGTGTGTGTATGTGTGTGCGTGTAAAATTTCATAGATATTGTATGCACATATTAAAATGTGTAAAGCCCAAGATATTTAATTAAGAAAATTCATAATCTTTTGTGTTACGGTTTCAACGCATAAAGTAATAAGTAATATATCACAAAACAAGATTATTATGTCATTTATTTTCTCTCTTTGGGGGACAATAAAAACATCTATTAAAAAGACATTCTAATGGGATTTAGTAGTAAATAAAAAAATAATATAAAATCAATATAAAAAGTCTGACATGAAAACATTAATCAATTGTAATATTAAATAGCAAGAGGAAAATGAAAGTTATCAGTATTAGGAAAAGTTTTGTATTTTTTTAAAAATTACCAATAAACATTTAGACAAATTCACTACATTTCTTTTTATCTAGATTTTGATTGTACTTATAGGGGATCGGTTACTTAGGTTATAAACTTGATGCGTACATAGGCGAGACACCAAAGAATATAATAATAAGGATGTATCTTATCTTGAAATTAGGTTCACGTATTTTTTTTCATTTGTATGCGTGTGTGTGGAAGAGCAACAAAAATCTGAGAAATTTGATAATGAAAAAGAAAAATAAGAAAACGAAAAATTATAAAAGAAAAGGAATACAACAAAAATTAATAAAACAGTAAACTATGACGAGAAAAAAAAGCTAAGAAAGAGAAACAAGGAATGTAAAGAGAAATCGAATGAGAAAAATGAATGACGGAGAAGAAGGTAAAAGAAATGAAGAAAGAACGAAAAAAGGAGGAAAAGAGAAAAGGAGCGAAGAAAAGGAGGAAAGAAAAACGGAACGAAGAAAAGAAAGAAAAGAAAAAAGGAACGAAAAAAAGTAGAAAGTGAAAAAGAATGAATCTTAAAAGAAATCAAAGGAAAAAATGAAAGAAGAAAAATAAAAGTGATTAAAAGTGAAATAAAAAAGGAAGAAAAGTGAAAAAAATGAACGTGATGTAGAAAATAGAAAAAGTACGAAAAATAGAAAAGTATAAAGAAAAGAAAAAATAAAAATGTTGGGAAAGGGGAAAAATAATGAACAGAAAAATGGAACGAAAAAAAAAAAAAGAAAAAGAAAAAAGTTGATAAAAACGGGGAAGGAAAAGGAATGAAAAAAAGCAAATAAAAAGGAAGAAAAGACAAAACAAAAAATGAGAAACCCGAATAAAAAACGAAATGCAAAAGTAAAAAAATGAAAAGAGGAAACTAAGTCAATACAAAGGAAATTAACAGAAGTAATCAACAAAAAGTAAGCAAATAAAACTTTAAATAAAACAGAAAATCGTCGGAGTGGACAATGAAAATATTGCGGCGATAAAAAGGAACAAATGGAAGAATCACATTATTTTAGTAAATGATCAAACAGGTTAGGAAGTTTTGCTAATGATATTTTGAAGCAGATTTTGACAATAAAGCATAACCTGCAGCCAAAATGTTTACATTCATGACCTTTAAATAATTCTGAACTCCTTTTAAGCTTGCTTCCATAATGGTATGTGGATGATATGTGAAAAATCATCAGGAAAACGACTGGTAATTGTTTGTTTGGGGTATGACGCGGTTCTGCTACTCTATAAAACTGATATTGGATGGAAAAAGAGAATTTCATAGGACACGCACGCACACACACACACACACACGGGCCCGCGCACAAAAACACACAGATTGTTTTAACATCTAAACCCATACAATATTCCTAAACATGAATTCCAGATTCATGGACATATTTAATTGATATAAGAAAATAGAAAATATACAATTGGAAAAAAAGAGAACTGTTTTGAAGATTGTGTTACGAGAAAGTAACTTTCATATTCACTGTCTATTCAAGTTGATTAACAAGAACTAAAAAAATACATAAGCAGAAAATAAGAAATAGAATGAATGAGAAAATGAACGAGATGTAAACTGTTTCCTTCTATATTATAAAGAAAAGTACATGGCATTATTAAAGACTGTTTCTTTCATTGTATTCAAGCCTTAAATCACAAAAACATACTTATTTCCATCTGATTTCTATCTACGAGGGGATGCTGAAAAGTTTTCAGTACAACCCACATCTTAAAATTTGTATAATCGGTTTTGGTCATAAAAATATTGATTCTGGAAAATAAGTTGGTCAAAATCTTTTCAGTACATATTCTGCCCATTTGTATAAAAGCTGACGTGCGCACGCGTGTGTGCTTAAAGTTGCTTCTTTTTCCAACATGTTGCAAACGAAATATTTGAAGTGTTTGTGAATGTGAATAAAATTTGTTTAGATCATATTCTCAATTCGCATTTCATAAAGAAAAACACTTAAAATAATTTAATTTTCGAATTTGGCAAACTTATTTGAACATTTAATTGCATCCCCCCCACCGTATATTTAAGTTTTTAAATTAAAAAAAAAAAAAAATTATTTACGTAATGATGTGCCAAATTATTTACATTTTAATATACCATCATTTTTTGTAATTAAAAAAAAAAAATTTTATAAAATGTTGCTACTATTTCTGATGTAAACACACATCCAATCATTTCAGATTTTTAAAACTAAAAAAATAAATTTTACTTATCAATACTAATACGTAAAACTGTTGAAATTTTAAAAAAATGTGACCGCCCTAAAAGATTAAACATTTCCTAAAGTTTTGAAGATAAAAATACTTTTTGAAAGTTTAACTTTTATTGTATTTTAACTTAAATAAATGTAGAATTTTCTTATTGACAATGCTTTCCCCATAATTAACATTTATCATTTTATTCCATTAATCATACTTCGAAAAAGCGTTTCCAAATTATTTTACTGCAAATAATGAACGTTTCCTTTTGAAATAATTCTTTAATGTTTTCCGCACACATGCTTCATAGTGTTGTGATAGCCCAGATCAAAACAAAAGTCTCAATTTAATAATCACAGAAAAAATAATATAAGAGAACACCCCCGACTATATTATTAGATTTGGAATAAGCTGTCTTGTAACTGAGTTACACTTTCATTGCAGAGAGTCTGTAGGCCTAAACTGAAAAAAAAAGCAACATTATTCTGTCATCTCCAAACATTTTGTTGATTGTAGAAAATCTTAATGTTTCTTCTGATCTGCCATAGAAATCAGATAAAATGTTCACACATCATAATAGATGACATTCTAGAAGAGAGTCCTTAGTTTTGTAGAAGTCAATAAATTGAATGGGGAGGTAAAACAAGATTCAAGAGACAAGCACAGACTGCCTAAAATAGCTTCTGCTAACAAATCACTTCTTTGTATAATAATGTCACTTCCAGGAGAAAAAAAGTGTATCCACGATGTCCCTCAATGAACAAAAACAAATCGCAACTGTCAAAGAACATTGCAGATAGAAATGTATTAACTTCTATAGGAACAAGAACTCATCTCTTCTAGAATGGCATCTCTGATGATGAGTGAAGATATAATCTGATTCTAGATGGTATCATGACTCATAAGGACCGAAACATTAAGAAAAAAAAAACTGAATACAAGCAACAGAAAGCCTGTTTTATGTCAAAACTCAGAAAATATCAACCATAACAAATCCCTTAGATATTCCGATACTATTTACCAAAATGACAAAAAAAAATAAAGATATGACAAAAATTGCAGCTGAAAAGAATTGTTTTTATTTTAGTTTCACTTGTTTATCTATCGCAAATCTCTCCAGTAATTGTCATGACTGCAATAGTAACTTACGGCTGTAATATAATGTCTGTATCATTCAACAAATGTGTTTACTATCACCATGATCACCTATTAATGCAATGGTTAAAGAAGTTACCAAGAGAGCTACTGTACTGTGACATTCCAACTGGAATTTTCCTTTACAGTATAATGAACACAAAATACCTCGATTGAACCAAACGCTAACTAGTCCACCTTTAGCAACTATATAGTATTCTAAACTGTCCATATTATAATTCAGGGGATAAATATTTATAGCCTAACTGGAAGAATATAATCACTCAATTGTGGAGATATGATAGAAATCTTGTTCCACAATTGAAGGGATTAGAAGATAATAAAGCAAACATTGAGCTTTTATATTTTATACAAGAAATATTAATGGCACCAAAATAACTGCGGGGACATGATTTTACATCATTGGAAAAAAAAATTATCGCGGTAAAATTCGTGTTATAATCTCATCTTTTTTATGCCATATCTATCTATCTATATATATATATATATATATATATATATATATATATATATATATATATATATATATATATGTAGATTTCAAAGATTAGAATGCAAACTTGAAGGGTACAATTATGTTTGGCCTGCGTATATTCATTTGTCCATATATGCAACGATCACCTGTGTACTGGCTAAAATATCAAACGTTTCAGATTTTCATTATTGCACATTTGTGGACATGGCTGTACAAAGGGAACCTGATTAGTGAAACAAAATAATAATAGTAGTTCAAAAGTGTTGTTTCCAAGTAAACGGCAGCAAAAGCCTGTAAGATAAATGATACCTATATAGAGAAAAATGAGATAGTAAATCGTATTACAAAAGGATATAGTCGACTTGAGAAAAGTATTTAAAAAATGTGTGAACATCACGGAAACAATTTGAATTTAGTCCTTTAAAAGATTTCATAAGCACAAAAAAGTAAAATTATTTAGGAAACTGTGATTCAGAAAGATCATCCTATCCAGGCCAGAAGACCGGATATTGTTATTAAAAAGGGAACGTGCGAAACAGTAAATGTAATATTTCCAGATGAACTGAAAGAGAATAAAATAAATTGCTAGATTGTGAAAATTACAGAACATTAAAACATATGTAGCGATTATCAAAGCACTTGAAAGGTAGCGAGAATCATCTTTGCCAAGAAAGTAAAAAAATAAAAAATAAATAAATAAATAAATAAAAAAAATGGGTGAACTCTGGAATAAATCAAACTACGAAAAGAAGATATTACGGGAGATTTTAATAGATTTACTGTCAATTGATTTTCAGTGACGACCATCAAATTGCCTTGTCACATTAGTGGCGATAACATACTTCAAAACTTTTAAACTTAAACTTCAAATTATTTGGGAAGAAAGGTATTTGTTTTTTTTACTTACAGTTGAGAACAAAATGAAATGCAAATAGCATAAATTATCTAACAATCGTTTAATTATGTATCTTCATAATTTCATTATTTTCTTCACTTTTTCATTAAACTTTATTTTAAAAACTTCAATCATACACAAACCGTGACCATGATCTTTACTAATGACTTGCATATGTTATACTTTTAATAACTTTCCGGTGTACAATGACCGACTATTACTAATATTTTCACACATTTGTACGCAATCAGGTAGTCGGTAACTGTTTTGTGAAATGGGTATTTTATACCCCTTCTCGGATAGATCAAGATGTTACAAGGATAACTGAAGTGTACGTTACATGCACGCACCAACTAAAAATCACCGATGGAGGAAATGCCCAAAATACCGATGAATCATCGTTTTTTGAGAAAACACCCAAGTAGAAAAAAATCAAGAGCGTGCCTAGAATGTGTTTGATAGCATGGGGAACAATAGTGCAAAGACAAAGGAGAAAAACGCTAATAGTGCTCGACAATTACATTTAAGCAATATAAATACAAAGGAAACAACTCTTGAGTATGCTATAAAGAAATATTATGCATACATGCACACTATATAATCAAAGGAAGAAAAATAGAAATAGGACTGAATTATCTTCTATAATGTTTATATTTTTCAATAAAATTTTTATAATAGAGAACTATTAGTAAAAAGGAATAAGTTTAATTATTTTAACAGTTATTCTAATTTCTATTTGTAAATTTATCCCCAGTTTTATAAATAAGAGATTCTGGATTTTTTCGTGTATCTATACTATTAAAGCGTGATTGGTCAAACAATTAGATTAAGAGAAAGTTTCTATTGATAGGTGAATATCTTATATTATTACCTGAATTTTATTTTTATGTTTCCCCGTGCTTTGAGCGCCTTTTAGGTCTTAAAACCAACCCAGACTCCAATTGGAGATCGTACATACGATCCATAGCTAAAGATGTTGGAAAACTGTTCCCTGTACGCTCTAGTAATTACCTGACACCTCGTTCTATCCTCTACATTTACAACAGCCAGATCAGATCTAAAACAGAGTAGTGCGACCATATATGGCCAGCAGCTGCCTAGTCTTCACTATCTAGTCTCGATAGAATCGATAAGCGTCTCTGCGCTCTTGTGGGCGACAAATTATTTTCCACTCTACAATCCCTTTTTTACAGACGAAAGACTCACTGTTTTATTGCTATTTACATGGAATTTGCTCAGACAAACTAAGTTCCACCTTCACGGCTAAGACCCGCTATGATATGGACTACCACGTTCCATTAATGAGATGTAAGTTCCACTCGAACAGCTTCTTCGCAAAAGGATTATTTCCCGATCACTTCCATCTAGGTTTAACCGCTACCCTTCCCACATCTATGAATGAACTATGCATTATTCTCTGTAACTCTCTCCTACGAGTAGTTCCCGGGGTTTGTACATGTTGAACGTCACAATAATAAAAAAAAAACTGTTAAAAAAAAGGGGGTTTCATAGAATTGGCAATGAGGTTAGGAATATCAAGTTAAATGTTTTTATAGCTTTAAATGATATACCATTCGTACTCAATTTTCTGCATAATCACAAGTAATGTCTAAAGTATGTATGCATATATATATATATATAAAGACAAAGGGTCGCGCAACATAAGTATTAATTATATAATGATATTTTAAATTTTCAAGAGTATGTTGCGTATTGATTTTCATGGTGGATAAATGTCTATATACTAAGCTCAAAGAAAAAACAATATATAACAGTAGTGCTTATATATATATATATATATATATATATATATATATATATATATATATATATATATATATATATATATATATATATATAAATGATATACGTTATTTATGTAGACATTTATTTAAGTAAATATTCTGTTTATAATAAACATAATTAAGAACATTTACCGGTCTGAACGTCTGAGAAACTTTCATAGAGAATATGTGTCCTCCGAGAGGAACCGAACCTGTATCCTACATGGAACCGTCATATAGCCTGTTATGCTATACCAGTTTAGTTAAAGAGGAGCGACTGGTTAGTAACTTCAGTTTTACTGTTTTTAAACAACAATCCAATGACTTCCCTCGAACGACCATATCTGTCGAAGCGTATCTAAATGTAAACAAATGACCTCAAACACTACGAAATAGACAAAAATTGTAGTTTAAAAGCAGTAAAATTAACCTTATTACATATATATATATATATATATATATATATATATATATATATTCATCAGACGAATTGGGTCGTTTTTACGATTCCAAGGGAATAAATAATGACCATGGAATATTAGTGTTTAAGCCTTTTTATTATATATATATATATATATATATATATATATATATATATATATATATTATTATATTATATATATATATATATATATATATATATATATATATATATATATATATTATTATATATATATATATATATATATTATTATATTATATATATATATATATATATATATATATATTATTATATATATATATATATATATTATTATATTATATATATATATATATATATATATATTATTATATTATATATATATATATATATATATTATTATATTATATATATATATATATATATATTATTATATATATATATATATATTATTATATTATATATATATATATATATATATATATTATTATATTATATATATATATATATATATATTATTATATATATATATATATATATTATTATATTATATATATATATATATATATATATATATATATATTATTATATTATATATATATATATATATATTATTATATTATATATATATATATATATATATATATATATTATTATATTATATATATATATATATATATATATATATATATATATATATATATATTATATAACATATAATATATATATATATATATATAGATAGATAGATAAAGATATATGTTTATATATAATATATATATTATATAACATATATTATTATATCCTTACTCTACCCTGGACATTCAGTTCTATCTGGATTCTATCCTCTTGGAATTATTTTTTATACATATATATATGTATGTGTATGTATGCATGTATATATATTTATATAGTTTAGATATATGATTGCATATGTATGTGTATATTAACCACTAATATTATATATATATATATATATATATATATATATATATATATATATATATATATATATATATATATATTCCCGTTTCATTGAATATCGCTGACAAGGTGCTTTGATTTAGTTTTTTTATACAATTTCTTATGTGATCTTATAATTTTTTCTTTTCGGTAGATAAATAAATTATATAAAAACTGTCCAATTGTTCTTTTTTTAGAGCGCTTTCGGCTATCTATTTAGTCATTTTCAAGGTTGAAATATATTAATTTTTAACAAGTAGATTGTTGTATATATGTATTTATATAATGTTTTCATTTTCAAAACTAGTTCATGTCATATTTGATATTATTGAGTGTTGTTTTTGGTTTTTATTAATAAGTCTTCCATTATTTTAAACTTTTTTTTTACGTTTAGACGATGCTAATATATTTGTGTTATCAACAAGTATGTTTCCAATAAGTTCCAGTAGGTCTCCATGAGCATTCAATGAAACGCGCATGAAAGAAGGATTACTGACTGAATACACAAATTTTAAATTACATGACATGGCAGCCAACAAGGAAAGCAACACTATAATTTTTAGAAAAAGATCTTGTTTCATGACAAATAAGTAAAGCTAAAAACGAAATCCAACATATAAATAATGAAATCTAAAAACATAATGCTGTACTAAAAACACTTTAACTGAAACTGAATATAAAGAAGAACAATATATCAACATAAGTAATAATAATGATGAACTTGCCCATAGATAAATAATTACAAAAAAATTGTGCAACTTATACCAAGGAAATATTCTACTTCCCAACAACCGTGATAAATACATAAACCTATCCACTCACATATTAACGGATGATCAAAAGGAATTTCTAAATCAAGGACCAAATTGCCACTTCCAGCCTAAATTCGACCTCGTCATAAAGAAGACTGAAATTGAAATCTTACACCAGTCATTATGTCAACTAGAAAAAGACACATTAATAATCCTCCATCCAAACCTCAAAGATCTTCTCACGGTAGGAGGTATAAAAGATTATATTCCACGTAATAGAAATAAGAACATTCCAACAAATCTTAAAATTGCTGCTAAAAATTACAAAATAATCCTAATATAGTCATCAGAAAATCTGATAAATCCATTACTTACGTAATTTTGGATAAATTAGATTATCACAAAATCTTCGGTACCACATTGATGATCGTTCTAAATTTACTAAATCGAATAAGAACACTACTGAATATTTAAAGAAATATTTTAATAAACACATAACATCCAAAAATGCTGTTGCAGGATCCCTAAAAATAAATAAAATTACTGGAGATTACCAACCTGGCTACTTATATGGTAATGTTAAAATACATAAATCGGGATAGCCATTACGACCTATTATTTGTCAGATTCCAACATGCATATACCAACTATGAAAATTCCTCAATGATATTATTACCCCATATCTTCCAACTACCTATAGCATTAGATATACCCATGAATTCCTCCAGATACTTAAAAGCACAAAAGTAAAAACAAACCAAGATATTCTTGCGTCACTTGAAGTAGAAAATTTATTTACTAACCCTCCCCGTCACAGAAACTATTGAAATTATCATTAATTCCGTGTCTAAAAACAATTTAATTCCATCTCCATGAATCCAATCCAATATTTTAAGAAAACTATTGTTCCCTTGAACTACTAAAGTTCCTTTTTACAGTCAGAATGGTACTATTTACACAAAAACTGATAGAGTAAGTATGGAAAACCTTCTCGGACCGTGTTTATCCAATTATTATGTCATATGTTCAAAACAAAGTTTTTACTAAAGTTATTAAACCTAGAATATATGTTCATTATGTATACGATATATTTATTTTCACTGATAACAAAAAGGAAAATCTGAAAACTACATTTCAACAAAATTACGTTCTAAATTTTACTTATGAACTTAGTGAAAAAAATAAATTCCCTTTCTTAGATGTTTTCGTTGACTTTTTTAAAAACTTCTCTTTGTAAAAAAAAAAAACGACAAGTAAAGACACTTGCCATCTCAATTTCTTAATTTAATGAATGCCTTCTTAGATATAAAATAGGTGTTATTAAAAATTTCCTCAGGATGAAACTACAATTAAGAATATTATAAAAAATGCATGACACCAGTTTCCAATAGCAAAAAGATAGATTAATTATTTATTACAAAAAATTTAAAATCGCTAATAATTCATCTCTTAGAACAAAATTAAATAAAACAAATATTATTTACGAATTTAGATGTCCATTAAGGAATTATATTCCTGATCAATCAAAATTCGTAAACAATTATATAGACAACACTACAACGTGTTTGACAAGAGGATTTACACTACAACTTTTTGATCATAGCTCAATTAATTCTTATTTAAATATTCACGGAGACCTACTGGACCCTATTCGTAACATACTTGTTGATAACACAATAGTATCAGCTACATGTAAAAAGGTTTAAATAATATAAGCCTTATTAATAAATAAATAAAAAAAAAAATAAAAAACACGCTCAATAATATCAAATATGAACATGGGCACAATATTTTGACCGTGTTTTGAAAATGAAAACATTATATAAATACATACATCTATTTCTGGTTAACAGTTAATATATTCCAACCTTGAACATGGCTAAATGTATAGCCGAAAGCGCTCGGAAAAAGAACAACTGGACATTTTTTATATAATTTATCTACGGAAAATATATATATATATATATATATATATATATATATATATATATATATATATATATATATATATATTAGTAATTTTCCAAAATTTTGCAAAATTGGAATATTATCTTATGCGTCCATAAAAAGTGAATTTTGGAAATACCAAATTTAGGGTGATGTGGTTTACGAGAGTCTTTTTTTTTCCTATTGTTTTAATCACATACAATGTGTGTGTGCCTATTCAAACAGCAAGATTTAGATTTACCATTCGGAATATCAATGAGGTGCGAGTTTTTACATTTTCATTCTATTATTAATAAAATGGATTTATATTGGAGAACATTCAGATATTAAGTCATTATATAAAGTATTTCATCAAAATTCTGAACAATATAAACTTTCTAATAATTAATAGTAACACTTTCAAATAGAAAGGCGATTTCAGCGTAAGTCTTCAGAATAATGTAGAACCTGGGAAATTGTCATCACACAAAAATGTCCCGCGTCTAATATTTCAGTAATCATAATACAACTGAAAGAGCGAAACACTGGACAGAAAAGAAAAGGAAATAATTAACCAAACGGTGAAATAATAGAATGTGAAAAGGAGGAAAAGAAAAAAGAGAAAAGAAAAAGAATTGAAAAAAACGAAAGAAAAGGAAGGAATCTTTTCGTAATTTTCTTTCCTTTACAGGAAAGAAAATTACGAAAAGATTCCTTATTTTTCATAGCAATATCGAAATATTATAGCAAGGATTGGCATGAGAAACTCATTAAGATGGATGCCAGTTCGCCTTTTCAGCAGAAGAATATCTAGAAGTAATTGTGCTCCTACAGATGGCTCATCGCTGGGGGCAGATCACCAATGTGCGATTAAAATGAGGGCCACTTAATGCGAGAAAAATTGTCTTTTTCTGATTCCCTCAGATTATTTTTATTATTAAAAAAAAAAAGGCTTCAAATCCCGATATGTACACAAATATAAAATCTAAAATGTTTCGGATAATGATATTAAATTCACAGTCATAAAATGGCGGATTTTCTTTTTAGATATTTGTAACAATAATTCATGCTTTATTTTTAAATATGCTATATTTTATTGTTATTCCTTAATTCTTTTGGACTTTTGTTTGTTTTCTTTACCATAACGCTTTGGCTGATGTACTATTCAAACATTAAGTGATGCCTCTCGTATTAGGCAAACTTATAGTAATGTCGAATAGATCTTTGATTTTACCTTTGTTGTAGTTACTAATATATATTTACTTAAACGAAATGGAACTCGCTTCAGATATTCAACTTCTATTACTGCCTCCCATATACCCAATCAATAAGCCCAACAGGAATAATATGGTAACGTCTATTTAAAAATAGACAAGATTTAATGTATAACACTGCTTAAGCTTCATATGAATAAATAAAACACGGGCAAGTTTCATTTGGTTTATTGAAACATCCACTTCATTACGAATCCCAAGAAGAGAGGAAATATATACTGGTTAAATGAAGACGCAACCTAGCATAAGGAAAATTAACCAGCCCTGAACTTGACATTGAAGTTGACAAGAAAATCTGAAAAACTGCGATAAAGGCAACAATCACAAAAAATCACAAAATAAAATTAAAGAGTAACGGTTTTATGTTCAGCAAAAAAAAAAAAAAAAAAAATCAGACACGGAATCCTGCATTAATCATATGTATTTATTGCATCAATTGAAACAATTGCAGCCCAAGGCCAAAAGGGAAGTGGGGTAAGACTGGTCGACACTTTATATCCTAAACCTAGTTAATCAGATTCACAACCCATTCATTCATTACAAGAACTTGTCCATTACCATTCAATACTACATATACCATAATACCACAAATTCACTGAGAATCTACTAAAAAAACGCATGACATAAAAATTTAATTATGTACAATCAGTTCAAATGTCTCCTGCAGAAATCATATCAGTATGAGATGATCCATTTTCATAAAATATCGTAATTTTTATGAAAAATGTGTTGTTTTTTTTTGCATAACTTTCCATCGTTAAATAATATATGTATAATGACTGGATACATTTGCGAGATCGGATCAGCAACCAAAATCTATCAACATTGGTATACAATGTGTATTCACAACTTCCTTCGAAAGGTCAAACAGTTCGCATAGATCTAAAGACCGGCTAGACACTGCCTTTAAAGCGCATTTCATTCCTGCCACTGCAATGATTTACATTTTTTTTTACTATCCATTACAAGAACTTCTTAACTTAGTAACAACTTGAATAGATCAATTAATTTATCCTTTTCTTAGAAAGGTAATTAGGGGTTTGCTAAAACAGAAGTATACAGAAACCAAGGAGTAATGTTTTGATTAAATAAAACGTTGAAGCATATCTTACGACATGAGTATATTTTATTAGACTACCAATGTGTTATATGATGCGATAAAAATGTAGATGTTGGCTACCAGCCTTTAATAATCATTGCAAATCTGCCTTTTAACTAACCTTGAACCCTATGGTCTTGCATCTCTTCCCCCTAAACATTTATGGAGGATAGGTTGTCGGATTAGTCATCAACTATGTATCACAAGAAATAATAGGTATAAACCTGTAAACCTGTCACCGCATAAAAGTAAACGGTGATGTAATTAAAAGGTTATTTAAGTTGATAATCCATGCTTCCATACGTTAAAGAAAACACAGTTAGTTTGCAGGACATGAAAAGACTTTATTTTCAACTTCACACGTTTATTTATTTTCTTATACATATATTCTAAACAAAAAGTGAATTGCATACGAGTCATTTTATGGCATTTTGGTATTGTGGATTTTCCATGCAGTCTCATGTTTTTATTGTTGAATATCCGACAACAAAATAATGCTGTTGACGGGCAAAAGGATTGATAAATTTGTTAAAATTCCTTAAAATTTGTGCAGCACCTCCCAAAAACAACCAGAGAAAGACTGATAGCAACAGAGTCGAAACTAACTTGTCGAAGGCTGCTAATATTACTTCATTAACCTGAAACTTTACTTTTAAGAAATTTCTCAGTATCATTGAAAGATTGAAAAATCGGTTTTGAGATTGAAAGATCGTGATGTCGTGAGTTCATTTTATCAGACACAAAATTAAAAAAAAAAAAATGTAGCAATAAGAATGTCGAGGGAAAGAAAAGAGAAAATCAGAGAGAATGATGCAGAAATAAAGAAAACTGAGAAATATCGAAATGAGAATAAATGCAATGTTAAAACTAAAAGAAAAGGGAAAAAAGCAGGTGAAGAATTTCAGAAATTAAACGAAAACTTGATGAGAAAATCATAGTAAATTAAATATTAGATAAGAATATGGAAAATATGAACAGTTAAGAGCATAACGAGAAAAATTAAGAAATGAGATTAAAAGAAAGATAGTATATTAAGGGAAGAAACAAAAAAAGAAAGAAAAAACATTAGACAGTAGATACGATGACAGCGGGAAAGATCAAAAAGAAGGGATAATATGAAATTTCTTATTTCCTAAGTTTAGTAGTGGACAAAGTGATAATAAAAAGATCTTCAGAAAGAATTGAATCCACCAGCAAATAATATGCATAGATATGCAAGTTTATGTTTAACCGTCACAACAAAATATTTACATTTATGTTTGCATTATCCTTCCTTCTTTCCTTTGTAACATTCCAAACTTAGTCAAGATTATTAAAAACCTGCTCCACCTCAAATTAAGAGCTGCAAGATAAAATTTCCGATATTTGCTGCTAAGAGTGGAAACCTTCTTTACCCACCATGATCTGTAGTTTGCATTTAGCGAGTGATGCCATGTCTGATGTCTGATTATATTTGACGACATTACTCACACAGCATTGTGGAATTATTAAGTTTTGTGGGTTGTGATTGCTATCACTGTCCACCATGTTGGATTAATTTTTTTTTATCACTGCTTTTCGGGGATTTGGAATGGATTGGCAGAAAGAATTTCTTTATTTAGCGCATCGGAGTAACATTTGATATTACTTGAAAACAAATAGCGTTTCCTGTAAATGAAATAGAAAAATGTATCTAAAAAGAATTATGAAATTTATTGCATACTAGTTGATTATTTAATATTTATTCGTTCAGTTTTCTAATTATTTATTTACTGGTTTCCTTTTTCTTTCCTGGATGATTTCTTCTGAATATATTATCTTTCCTTTTTTTTAGATAAATTCATTTATTTATTGTTTTTTCTCTATGTTTTTAAAGCAAAATATTCATTATTTAATTCAAACATCTAATATTTGGTCTTCAACTAAAATAAATATGAAAATATATGTTCAGAGAAACCAACAGTTGGATAATTTCTTTCTATATGATTTTAATTTGTCGATTGTTGCCCCATTTATTTATTTTTTTTTTCTTTTTAATCGAATCTTGTTTCGTGTTTCTCTCTATTCGTTCATTTCCATCCTTCGTTGTTACATTTTATAACCATTTCTTCTTTCTTTACATTAACTCAATTCTTGTCCAGTGGTATTTCTGTTTGTCTTAACTTTTTTTACTACCTATATTTTCCCTACGATTTTTGTAAAGATTTACAGACATTAAAGAAAACAAAAAGGTATTTATATAAACAATAAAGTAAAAATGCACAAACTATGCCAGGATAAAATGGGTAATAGCAAATAACGATCAAAACGATGATTTCACAAAGTGAAGAATCTTCATTGCCCCCCCCCCCCAGCAGAAAAAAAAAGAAAAAAAAAAAACAAAACAAAAAAAAGCTGATGACGAAAATATTGATTAAGAATTGAAAACAGAAACAGATGCGGGACACATAAAGCGCAAATATCATTCCTACACAGCAAATAAGGCAGAATGAAACATGCATGAAATTTAAACATGCACAAGTTTGCAGATTCCTTAGAAATACTAATAAAGAATTCATTTATTTATTGGTTTTTCCCTTGCCCAAATCTTCTTGAATTCTATACACAGGAGAAAAATATGGTAGGCAGACCGACAGGCAGAATATAAAGGCAGGGAATCAAACTTGAATAAAAACTAAAAACTAATTCTAAACATTTTTTATACGAAAAGATGAAAAATTAATATTTCAAGTTCATCAACAAGAATGTTTCTTGCATTTTACATTTGTTTAAATCTGATACAAAACACACGAGTTATAAAATTTCTCTTCAGATATTCTGACGTAATTGTAGAAGGAATCTACTTTAAGAATACATTTTACAGACATTAACATTCTCGCTGACAAACAAGAGAAAGTTTTTCCAAAATAAAAAACAACAGACTTATTTTGTAAAAGTTATGTTAATGTAATATTTTTCATTATTGTTCTATCTTTTTATTTTTAAGCTTTCGCTATTCACAAACTTATTTTCAAATGCTAATTTTATTTTATATTTAAATGTTTGAGATGACAATTTGTTTTATGTTCACAAATAATGTCCGAAAAATAAGTTATTTATTTCAAATGTTTTATGGCCATATCACGATTAAACGTTTCCAATCACCGAAGTTAAGCAATCTCGAAACAAGTCAATATATAGATGGGTGATCGCTTAAGAATACTGGGTGCTGTAATCTTGGATGTGTAGGGTGTAATGAAGGCAGAGAGCCAAGTTCGAATTCCAGTCGAGTTCGTTACATTTACTTACGTGCAAATACCCTTGGAAAAAGTATGAATTCATTTCTTCTCTCCCAGCTGTGGGTTACATAGCAAAATAGACTGGGCACTATAGCCTTGGTTGGCCGTCTACTGCAGAAAGTAATCGCAACTAGACATGATCGCCCAAGTGTGTATCAGGCAAGCATGGCACCTAAAAAAGGAACTAAATATATAAAGTGTTTGCCTGAGTTCCTCACGAAGGTTTGATATGAAACGTGTTCCTTGACCATAAATATATTGATTTACTAAATCTAGCTTAGATGTGGCCAAAAGCCGAAAAAATACCCAATGAGGTTCATAATTGCTCTAGCGAGAAGATTACTAACTATTTTACTGACCATGACTTTACGTCGAAGTGACATGACGAATAGATATAGCGATTTAGTAAGCATAGTTTAGACTGTGGTTGAAGGCTGAAAGTACGCAGCACCTAGTTAGGATCGAACTCAATACTTAGTCTTAATTGATCTAGCGAGACAAGCTTGTTAACCAGTATGTTACTTTATAGTATCATGACACTATTGTCAGATTTACATCAGTATAAGAAGGGCTGGAATGAGAGGGTGTAAATGTATAATCACTTGATAAATTATAATTTACATTAGACAATTAGGTGTTCGTTGTTGTTGTTGTTGTTGTTACTACTACTACTACTACTACTAGAAGAAGAAGAAGAAGAAGAAGTTCCTTTTCAGCCTTCTGATTTATTACCTCGATTGTTACTTGACCATGAATATCTTCTTTGCAGTTCCTAGAGTGAAGGTTTTCAGAGTCGGATTGTTGTTCTTTTCACTAATATTACATAGAACATAGAATATTTTACTCGTTATTCTTTTTTCTTTACTAACCTGAGTGCTTTTTCACTTTTTTCTACCAAGTATTATAGAGAGTAATATTCTATTTTACAAAACCTCGTTTCGTTCGGACTAGGGTGTCAACCCACGAAGGTAGTATTGGGTATTTGTTAAAATCTGGAACCCTTGACCAAGTCAACCTCCTTTGAACGGGTGGTGTTAGTTTCCTTGAATTTTTTCGGACGTGTAATGGTGATGGGGGGGACCCCTCAATAAAAATCCTGTAAATAATCGACACGAAAAAACCAATTTTCTACTCTATCTGAATGCACCCTTAATGAAAGTAGTATTTAAATAAAAAAAAAATCATTTAACCTGAACCCAAAACAAACATATTGAAGAAGGTTTTAAATTTTCCAGAATAAATAAATAAAAGGTAATTCGTCCCAAACTTCTCATGTCGGTGTATAAGTCGACTTTTTTGTAGTCATTTCATACCAAGCAAGGCGATAAAGCCACTAAGTTGCAAGAGCTTACTTAGAGTGAAAGAAACAAATTATTACCGAAGTCAGAGAATAGGATTCAGAAGGCGACGATTAACGTCGCATTTACATTTATGAAGATTGTAGTTGACAGAAAAGCAAGCTGGAAGATAGTTCCATAGACAAGAAGTCCTATAGAAGAAACTATTAGAATAGAACTTACGGTTACACTTAGCAATTTCAACTGTAAAATAATGAGATTTATCTGCCAATTACGTACTACGCTTAAATCCGTGAACTTTGGGGACCGAAGAGAAAAGCTCATCAGAAAAATTGCCATGAAAATATTTATAGAACAGGCACAGGGAAACTACGTTACAGCGGTGACTAAAGCCGAAATGCCAGGTTAGGACCGATAAGATTGCAGATTCTTTAGATTTTGTCAAGAATCTTCAGAAGCACCAGAGAAGATGTTTTATGCACGGACGAATGGTAAACTTATAAAGGTTAGCATCAGCCATGCTAACGGAAGGCAAAAAAATGTTATGACGATTGAAAGTTTTGTTTTGAAATTTTATAACGAGGTCATTTACCCACCCCCTACCACAAAAAAAGAAAATAACCATAAAAAAGAACAGCTGAGCCAGATATACAATTTGGCAATTATATTTTAAAATACTTAGACGTTTAAAAACAAGTAATGTCATCACTTGGTCCAATTTTTTGTGAAGAATGTAAAAATTATATTTCAGAAATATACGGAAAATATTAGGTTCCAAAGTATGAAATGTAAGTGGCTAAATGTCTGAAATAAGATTAAATGTAGTATATCTTCACACACACACACACATATATATATATATATATATATATTGAGCACTTTATCCCATAAATATAGCACATTTTAAGACTATATTTCTTCATATATATATGTGTGTGTGTGTGTGTGTGATATTGACATTGTTGGAATTTCTCTTTAGTAAATGGCACAGTCATGTCTAAAGCAACGTAGTAAAGATCTTTGAATTACCGCTGTACTCCCCCACCCTTTGTTCCTAACATTTTTTCAGTTCACAAGACAATTATTAACTTTTTGTAATTGATTTGTAGCCGAATTCAAATCGGTTTTCGTATTTTTTTTATTAATTTGCTTGCAATATTGATCTAAAAAAAAAAAAAAAAGTTACGTTATATAACACAAACTTGAACGTATTAACTGCATAAGAAAGAGCCTTAATTTCAATTCGGGAAGTATTTCCAAATGAACCTTTTGAGCTAATAGTGATTTCAAAGATTAGGCCTGACCCTCCCAAAGAATTTCAATCAATGGTTTAACAGTTAAATTTGAAGTAAGGTTAAGTGACAATTTGCCAACGTTTAGTAGATGGTGATCAATAATTATAAATCTGTCGACCTGAATAAATTGATTGATTCCGGACAACTGGTATCACTGGTTACCAAGAAGCAATGTTATGACTATTTCCCAAAGTTGACCAAATTTGAACATTTCTAACAAACCTGGGATCCAAGAGAAGTAGATCTATGGATGTGCTGAAAATTTACTTAAAATATCACTTGCCAGATATAATCTTAATTAATCCGACTTCATATAGAGTGAGACCACCGATTTGTTTTGCATTAATTTTAACCATCCACCAAAAGATTTACCAGTATATAGTGCAACTGCTTATTGTAAATGCAGGATTTTTAATCCTTCAAAGATACCTGTGTATAGCGGACCTCCTATTATCGTAAGAAAAAAATAAACTAATAAAAACTTGCACTATACACGGGTATATAAGTTACTAATCAACATTATTTTCACGAATAACAATTTCAGAATTTTAAAAACCGAGTAATGTAAAGAAATAAGCTAGAAGATTTTACAAAGAACTGCTTTTGTAGACCGGAAATAACGTCGTAATTAGTTCAAACAGTTTACAATTTTATCAGCTTCAAGAAGGCGATAATACAAAATGGCTGATGTCTTTTCTGAATTAAACATTTAAAATAACAGAATTTTTTATTAAGTAAATGAAATCAGATTAAAATGAGTTATGGTGAACGATAAGAATTAGAAACTAATGGGAATGAAAACGAATCTTTGATACATTTGTTTCTATCCTGAAACTGATGAAATATTTTTAAAGATTGATCCATTGTCTTAAACTAAATTTAAATTTTAAAAATATACTTTCTCAAATAGTGTAACCCGGATATAAGAGACCCTGATATAAGAGAAACCCAGATATAAGAGAGTATTTCTCTGGTCCCAAATTAGAGCCATACTTACCTAAACAAAATAGACCAAACCCGGATATAAGAGACTTCTTCTCCGGTTCCGACAACTCTCTTATATCCGGGTTACACTGTACATTAAATTTATGCGTCAGGATTATTTTTCATTCTAAATTTGATCTAGTTAGTCAGTGACCTCTAACAAGAATACTGAAAATTCTGCCATTAAAACATAATTCATGGCAGTTTCGATAAAGAAAAGGAACCTGCGAAGAGCAATGATAGCCTACGTCCTGAAGGGACACGGCAAAAAAATTAT
>OZ010575.1:80081771-80116771 GCA_963932145.1 Acanthosepion lycidas
TTACAAAGCACTTTGCAACCTTTACACTTGCTATACAATCCAATCTCAAAACTATATTTTTTCTCCTCCAACTGACCACTGATATGTTTCAGTCGGATACTAAGGTTTTATTCTTGATAGTCGCAGTAAATATTAGGTTGGTGCAAAAATAATTTCGTTTTCTCACATAGTAACATATGTTAGAAAATGAAATTATTTTTGCACCAACCTAATATTAAAAAAAAAAAAATTACAACTCTTGGCACAGTAGGTGAATTCGAATTTGAAAATTTCACATCCGATCAATCTAATATTCACTACTGAATTTAGCTTCATTATGGAAGGAGGTTGTTGGAAAACATTTGTAACAAAATAATGCCTTTTCAGCATTAAGCTGTAAACTTATATACCCCGCCACATACATACTGATGAAAAAAAAAGTCAAAAATTTAATCTCAAATTTTCGCCAATAGCCATACTCCAGAATTCAAGTGAAATTGAGAAATAACGTTAATGATAGTTAATGGCATTAACTGTAATATTTTCATTCCGCACATTAGACTTGTAGAAATCCACCACTTAATATGCAACGATAAACAAACCGCTAAAGATATATTAGTTTTTCCTCAAATTTTAGGCTAAGAATTTTATTTCAATCACTTAGAAACGGTTCTTCATCTATTTTCGTCCATTTAGACATCCCCCCCCCGATTAAATGAACTTGGGTGATTCTCAGTGATAAAACCTTAACTTTTCGATCATTTTAAATATTTGGGATCGTCATAGATGGAAATATTTTTTTTAAATGTTACGGTTTCTTGCTGCCCTTTACAGGGTAGGAACCGAAAAAGTTATATTCATAAATTAAACTGTTCCAGTGCTTACGGCAACCTGTTCCCCATACGATCATCGGAATTAAGCAACGTCGAACTTGGTCAGTATTAGATGGGTGACAGCTGAGGAATACCAGGTATTGTAAGCTTGAATGTGCGTGATCATGGCTCGGAATAGACAATCGGAGAACAGAGTTCCATTTCACGTTGGGTTCATTATATTCTCTTACGCGCAGATACTCTTAGGAAAGGTATGAATCTCCTATTCTCCCCAGCTATGGATTAATTAGTGAGGCTTATATCACTAAACCATTATTTATAAACAATTCTTACAATCTAAGAATTTTCTGGCTTTTAAATATACCGCAAAGGATTGATAAGGCGTAGAAAAATAATCAATCAAAAAAAAAAAAATTTATTAAGCTGCTCCGATGGATTTTGTGAAAAAGCACGGTTCATGTGAACTGAAATGTCTTCAGAAGAATTGAATACTGATTGACAATTATTTTTCTTTTAGTTTAATCCGTAATGAGTACAGGTGTTGACAGGAAGGCTATAGTCTCCGATGACAATATGTCACCTTTACCGGTTTTACAAATGTGCGAAATGTTTGGAATTATTTCAGTTTTTGAAAATTTTAAATTTTCCTTAAACTCAAATACCAAATGCTTGCAGTGAGGGAGGTTGAAAGGAAAAAAGACAGTTTTTTTTTCTTTTTGAGGTAGGGGACAGTGAAATAGTGTTCCTTGCAAATTAACTACATTTCGTTACATTATATTTTCAGAAGACGGCAACTATTAATTTCTCTTTTTCTCTTTAAGTAATTGTCTGGATGATTCTGGAATTGATATAATTTTAAGTTTGCAAGTAAGCAGGACGCATGCGTATTGCCCTGAGAGTTAGATACACTATAGATAAGTATATAAATTTCTTTTTAGATTTGTATTCATTCTATTTTGTTTCATTGACAATAGAGAAAAAACACTCACCCACCCTGTTAAGTTTTGATAAAAGGATAAACACATTTTTTTCTTTAGTTTTAAGCTGCTTTTTAAAGTTGGGCGTACCAAAGACTGAAAGTGAGAAAGAATTAGGTCTACCGGGTTTCACTTAAGATTTTAAAAATATTCTAAATTAAGTGTATTGTTTAATTAGTGCTTATTTTTCTACTTTTCCTATTCTTTTTCCTTTCTTCTTTCCTTTGTTGTTCACATTTCCATTTCTTTGCCAACACTCACCTTAATTTCTTTTATCAACAACACTGAATCCAAACAAGAAGAGAGTCGTCCCTTAGGCAATATTTAAATGTAGCGTGAGATAATTTTTACGTAGGAAATTTTTTTATTACTACTGAGAATGTTCTTACTGCTGTTTAGATAATAGGAAAACAAATAAAAGAATATATATTAGAAAAAAATGTTAAATGTCGAATTTTTCACAACAGTTTTCAGATGAAAATTAAGTAGCAATATGTCATAAATATTTTATGGTTTTCGAGCTGATTCTAGTAATGCTGTTGCTTAGTTTCAGATCTTCCTCGGATTTCTAGTTCTCTCAACTTCTTCACAAAGACCTTCAGGACCCCTCCAAGTGGCCCAATAATGACTAGTGACACCGTCATCTTCCTGTATGATGATATCTAAAATTATAGGTTGGCAGTTAACTAATAATATCCTCCTATTTGTGGTTTGATGGAATAACAAGCAATGTTTGACAATTCTTGGTCTGGCTTTTCATGATTTTCTTTTGGCTTGAATTCAATTTAATCTTATTGTTTGTTCCAAATTTCTGATTTCAACAAAAAGGACGTTGAAAATCTTCAGGCCACCAGTTTATGTCTTCAAGATTTCTGTTATTCAGATGCGTCTCTAAAAACTTTCTCATTCTGACAGATTATTTTTAGTTCACTCAAAGAATGACTGAAATATTTAAGTTTTTTTCAGTTGTATTCGATATATTTTCTGCATGAGTAATCTGAAATTTTCCTTATGCTAAGAAATAAGCTTGCTTTTTAAATCATTGTAACCTAAAAGCTAGCAGTAAACGAAGCAATGTATTAGTCTTATCTCGCCGATTACTCATGGGATATTCTTTGTTATGGTAACTTTAGGCCCGTTCACTTATTAGTGTCCAGTAATGCCTTCCAAAGAATAGAATCTTATTACTTGGTTGGGAAGTTCAGGCTGCATGAGCGTTAGTCACTACGCTTCTATTGTTTTTAGTCCAAAGAACTGAATAGAAAAATGTTTGTAGATGTTTAAAAGAAGTAAATGGATATTGACCAATTGCTAAATGTTACTCTAAAAGGAATCCTATTCCGTTCGTTTTCAACAGCTTTCAATTCCTGTTCAAAAAATTGTAATCTAAAGGAAAATTTGTAAGAAAATCTAATTTTATTGACTTTTAACAAATCCGAGAAAGATATCCAATTGAAAATGACATTCGGTAGACAATTGCGATAGAAACCTGTCGGGTTTAAAGAATTTACTTCATATTTATGAAATAAAGCAACAGTTGCGTAAATGGAAAAGATGCTACAAAAAAGTAATTAGCCATTAATGAATAAAAATAAATTTGCTTCATCACCGCAATTAGTTATTCCTTTTACATCTGTTTTTTTTTTTTTTTTTTTTCCAGTTTATTCGAATCGGGGGACTTCTTGACAAGGCAAATAATTTAAAGAAAAACAACTAAAACCGCTTCGTACGTGTTCTTTCATTAAAATTAAACTAATAAAAAGGGATTGCTCAATATTACCATTTCTCCATTTTATTCCGCATAAACGTAAAAATTGCTGGACTTTCATGACTTTATCAAATTATCCGGAATAAATTCCTAAAATTACTTATTTTTGTATTCATATTCAAAATAAAAAACAAAAACAAAAACAAAACAAAACTGGTCGATTTTATGATGTCAACTCATGTATTTATTGATTCTATGTAAACAAACTTAAAATATAAATGCTACAATATCTGCCAAACGTATGAGCCATAACATACCACTGACATTTTCGCTTTATGGCTGATACTAACCTCTAGGTTTGGGATCGGAAACCCTCGGCACGCGTGCCAAACACGGCACTCCGAAGATTTGTTTCTAGCACGCGAAACTTCTTCATTAATTCCCTTTTTGACTGACTTTTAATCTTTCTCCGCTTTTTAATGTACAGTGTAACCCGGATATAAGAGAGTTGTCGGGACCGGAAAAGTCTCTTATATCCGAGTTTCTCTTATATCAGGGTTTGGTCTATTTTGTTTAGGTAAGTATGACAATAATTTGGTACCATATAAAATATCTCTTATATCCGTGTTTCTCTTATATCAGGGTCTCTTATATCCGGGTTACACTGTATATCATTATCTCGTGTATTTTTATTTTCTGCCCTTTAAAGGTTTTGCAGATAATCAGCTAAGAAACGATGTCATTCGAATATATTCAAATAGAGGATATTAGAGAATTTAAAGCATATTGGACTGAAAAATTTGTCATCTTTAAAAAGGACAAAGCCTTATGCATTTTCTGCTCCGAAACAATCGTTTGTAGGATTTCTTCTGTAAAGAGACATTTTGGGATTGTTCATAAGAACTTAAAGAATAAAACTGAAGAGGAACAAAGAATTTCTCGTGAACTGGACAAGACAAAAACAGGCTGATGCTTCATTTCAGGTATGCCCAGTTCAAATTTAGTGGCTGCTAGTTTTGAGCGTACTATCAGGGCTGAAATACGTAAAGCAGTTGTGATCTACTCGGCAAATTCACATTTCAAAAGTAGTATTTGCCACAACAGCTGCTGCCCCCTACCCCAAGCATGACCACTGAGAAGGCAGGATTTGTAAATCTGTTGGCAAAAGATGTTGGTTATCAATTGATAGGTTTGCATTACATCATGCATGAGGGGGCTTTGTGTGAAAAAGCTGACCTAAATAAACTTCAAGAAGTGATGCTAACAGTTTCCAGGGTTGTTAATTACATTTTTGCTCGGGCTTTAAATAAGACGATTTCAAATTTTACTGAATAAGGAAGAACCTGTATATAAAGGACTGAAAATGTACAACAATGTTCACTGGCTTAGCCGAGGTTTGGTTCTGAAACGATTTGTTGAATGCTTAGATGAGATAAAAGCTCTGTTTTGAATGACCAACAAGTGTCACATCAAGAATTGTCTGATATCATCTGGGCTTGTAAACTGATGTTTTTTGTGAGCATTTTTGTGGTTTGAATATTAAATTACAGGTCTCTGATGTTATTTCTGGTTACATAAATGTTTTCAAATAAAACCAGTTTTTAAGAGGGATGTAGATAATGAGAGATTTAGATACTTCCCAAACCTAAAGAGGTACATCTATGATCTCCTAAAAGATGGTAGTACAAACAGCCAATGTTTTCAAATGCTGTTTGTAAATATCATCGAAACAAATGTTGAACAGTTATTTACATTTGATAAATTCACAGAACTAGAAGACACAGTAAAATTCATTAAGTTTCCGGAAAGTATCAAACTGGATTAACTTGCAAGTGTTTTCATGGATAGATATGAATGATTTTAAAATGCAGTAGATTGAATTTCAGAGTAGCTCGATTTGGAAGCAGACATTTGTTGACTTTAGAGTTGACTTTGAAAATATTGAAAAAGGGGGTAAATGATGGGAGTATCAGAAATACGGAAAACAAAGTATTAAGGACTTAGAATACCATTCCAGAAAAATTCTGTTTAAAAAATCTTACAACAGCATTACTATCCATGTTTTCAGATATATAATGCTCGTGAATCTTTGTTCCCAGTGATGAACATTGTCTCATAACAGAAGTAGCATGACAGATGAAACTAGTAGTGCATGCATATCTCTCAAGGTTACTAAATATAAACCCGATATAAAATCAGTGATCAGTGATGCAGAAGTTACACTGATAATGTGAAGAGAATCAACAAGTTTTCTATCTTTAGTTTTATCTGATGTTTTCTTTTAAAAGTTTTGAAGCGTTTAGTGTCTTTATTGCCTGGCATGAGATAAAATGATTAAAAAGTACTTTTACGTTTTTCTGATTTATGGCGATTCAATTTTTGGTAAAATCCCGAAGCAAAAATAAAGATTGTCAAGCAATTTGTAAATATATTTTGATTATTTTAAAGAAAAAAATTTGGACTGCAATTTTTTACAACTTTCCTACCTTATTTTTCTTATAGAAATTGTTTCTTGCAGAAAGTCTGAAGCTGATTATTACAAGGAAAGCTGTGAATGGAATATACTGGACGATATGTATTCCCTTACAGCGTATATAATTGACATTTTTTTATTATTGCTTTGTGGTGTGTACAGTTTAACTATTGGCTAACGACACGGAAAGTCGACATACCGAGTTTTGCGTTTAATTCGCGTTAATGCTCTTGTGAATCTTAATTGCCTGTAAACTTGCTGTAAAAATTCATTTCAGCACAATCACTTGATTTGGTTGTTACCTTTCCTAGGCCACAAAATTAGTTTGAAGGAAAAAACATTTTAATAGCTTTTTATATTGCTACTATTATTATTTTAAATAAATTTAGAAACCCCGTGTCTACATCTCTTTCGCTCTATCATATATATATATATATATATATATATATATAATAAGAGAGAGAGATACACGGACACATATATCCCAATTAGGGTTCATTTAAACATCCAAGAAAACCTGCCAAACACCAATCAGAACATACTAGTAGAAAAAACAAATATAATGGCGTCATCTATACGTGAAAAGATTAAATTAATGAAAAGCCCCAATAATAAAAAAAAAGGAAATGACAACACTTAATAACATTAGTCACGGACATGGTCACGATTTCCAATGTTTGGGAAATAAAACATTACTATAACTCCAAACACATACATAAAATACTCACACATTTAGTTTAAAATTAAAAAAATAAAATCGTACTTGATAATGGCTAAAAGACTAGCCGAAAGCGGATGTGCAGATCATTTGAACAATTTTTACGAACTTTGAAAACACTTGTACGAACAAAAGAAAAAAAATTAAATAAAAAGCTTAACCGAAGTACCTTGTTATTCATCGAAACACACACACACATATATATATATATATATATATATATATATATATATATATATATATATATATATATATATATATAACGTGCGTTGTAAAATATTTATTTAGCTTAAGTTAAAATATTTATTTTTATATTAACTTTATTTAACTTTTTCTTAGTCTTCCCGGTACCAATTACATTTCTGCAAAGGATGTTTTATTCAGAATAATTAGAATGAACAGAATAAATGGTAAATTGAATTAACATTCTCTGAATATTGTGGGTGAGAGTTCCTCAACTGAATTTGTAACAGCGTTTGCTTGATCGCCAAAAGAAAGATACGCTAAATGTTGCTACATATTTTCTCTTAACTATTTCCAAACACTTTTCATCTATTGATTACTGCTTTAATTAGGAACAGCATTTGAATGAACCATTTACTTCCTCGGAAGGAGATGTGAAAAACACTTTTCATATTGTTATTTAGGTAAAACTGGTCTCTTTCACGTTTTTGTAAAGTATCCATGTTTTACCACAGTCCCAACGTTTAAGTAGCTAAACACCTACAGGAATACAGTCCAGTATTTATTTTTAACTCTAGGGGACGTCACACATCAAAGCGACTAACATAACAAATACAGAATAAATAATTTGTATTCGCTTATTTTACGGGAGTTTCTTTGGATCTGTTGATCTTACTGTCGTATAACAAATCATTCTCGTGCAATGTATTCATGTGATAGCTATTAATTTCAGTTTGCCAACCATACATTGGAATATTGACCATCTCCAAACCATTTTTCGCACATTCATTCATTCCTATTTCTGGTTTGTCTCACAGATCATTTTCATTGTATAGTTTGCATGTAAGCCTATTTCTGTATACAATTTGCTTAGAAATAGAACTAAAATATGGAAAAAAGGAGTGTATGCTCAAAGTATTCATTTTAACTTTAATGAAGCATGATAGTAATTTAAATTGGTCTGACAATAACCAATGTATGCATATTCGGGACATACTATATATTTAAACATAAATGTCTTTTATTGTTTGCCACGCCGTTGAATGATAAAAGGAATGAATACAGCAGTGTAGTGTTGACAGACAGATCAGAAATTAATTAATTCAGTTTGGTCGGACCTTCGAAATGAGTAATAATCTTGTATGCTCTTTAGATAAATCCTTATTCATAAAAGAATTACCTGTGTCCGTCTTTTACATTTTGGAAGTTGATAATTGAATCTATTTAAACAAGATGACTAATTAAAACACTTATTCAAAACACCTATGTGCTTCACAAATGCATAAATGTATATATATATATATTCTCTCTTCGGCTATGGGTAGATAGCAGGTTTCTGTAGCCTTGGATGGCAACTGGTGTAGGAGAAGGATAACTCTGAATTCAAAATCAGCGGAGGGTCGTTTATGGACCTTGTGGCACGTAGTGCACGTAGGTCTCTGCATTCGGCCCTTCAAAAAGTGTGGTTGGTTCTGCACAAAACCTTCACCACTATAATCAATCGCATGTGCCGGTATCGGGCTGTCGGTTCCTAGGAACTGACTTGCTTGGTCCTCATGCGTTGAATTTGATGGGAGTCGTGTGTGTAAGTAAAGAAAGGATCTAAAGGCTTTCTCTGTTGGTCTCAAGAGCATTTTCGGTCCTCAGAAAAGTGGTGTTGCTTCTTTCTCCACAGTAGATGGTGAAACTCTCGACGGATAAGTCGGACATTTTAAATTGCTGGAGAGAGCATTTCGAAACTGTGTTAAACGCCCCTTCGGTTACAGATTAGGAAGCAATCACATCAATTGAGCAAAATGCTGAAATTCCGGAGTTGTCTTTTGAACCTACTTATCAAGAGGTAATTGACTCCATCAAGCAAATCACATCTGGAAAATCACCTACTCCTAAGGATCCTATTCCACCCGAAGTGTATAAACATGGTGGTCAAAAGTTGGTAAAAAGTAAATCTTTTTGTGGAGATATGGAAGGCAGACTGTGTCCCACAGGATTATAAAGACGCCTCTATCAAAAGCCTCTACAAAAAACAAGTTGTGTCTGTGATAATCATCGGGGGATATCACTTCTTTCAATTGCAGCGAGACTGATTCTAAACAGAATCATTATACACCTTGTTGACGACATCTATCCTGAATCGCAGTGGGGTTTTCGGTCGGGTCATGGCGCCATTGACATGATATTTTATCTTCGTCAAGTTGCAGAGAAGTTTCGCGAGAAAAAACAGGAGTGTTTGTGGACTTGACGAAGGCCTTTGACACTGTCAAGCAAGTCTTGAAACTCGGCATCCCTGAAAACATGCTAAAGGTCATCATTTACTTTCATGAAGGAATGAAAGCTAATATTGTGTCTGATGGTATGATGTCAGAATCCTTTAATGTCACAAATGGCACCAAGCAAGGTTGTGTCATGGCCCCCGCCCTTTTTGCCCTTTTCTTTTCGATGATACTGAAATATGCATTGGCAGACACATGTCAAGTCTCAGTTTCGAACAACTGGTGGTCTCTTCAATCATCAGAGCTTCAAAGCCAAGACCCACCTTCGTACGCAAATTATTCGTGATTTGTTGTTTGCTGATGATGCGGCTCTTGTAGCGACATCCTTTGAAGAGGCCCAACATCTAATAAATCGTTTCTCTGCTGCATGTAAAGCATTTGGTCTTACACTTAGCATAAAGAAAACTGAAGTTGTGCACCAACCTTGTCCTACTCCGAAGCAATTGCGTGGTGAGAAACAAAAAACCACCAGTCTAGAAATTTCCAGAGAGACCATTGAAAGTAGAAAACAAACCCCTGAACTAAGTCTTTCACCAATCTTGGTAGCAAAGTCAACTACAGTGGAACTTTAGATGATGAAATCATGCATCGGATTGCTAAGGTTACCAGTACTTTGGCAAACTTTGCCAAACTTTGCCATCGCTTGTGGAATGGGTATTCGACTGGATACGAAAATTCAGGTTTACAGAACTGTTGTACTTGCCATCCTTTTGTATGGCTCAGTCGTGGACTCCATACAGGTACCATATACGCCAGCTAGATGTTTTCCATAAAAGCTGTCTGCGTGCAATCTGTGGAGTTAAGCTTCAAGATAGGACATTTAACGTAGACCTGTTTAACAGGTGTAATATTGGAGGAATCGAGACTTTTACCATACAGTTTCAGTTACGGTGGACTGGTCATGTCTTGAGAATGTCTGATAGGATACCCAAGATTCTAATGTACAGCCAGTTAGATCAGGGCTACAGGAATGTAGAACGCCCATGGCTAAGATACAAAGACAAGCTGAAAAACAACTTGTCAGCAGTCAATATACCACATAACAACCCTGAGCGCTCAGCCTTGGAGCGGGTATAATGGAAATCAACGTGTTTTAGTGGACTCGGCAATTTTCAATCTGCTTGTCTGAATCATCTTCAAGAAGTGAGAGCAAGATCTAAAAGGTCAGCCAATCTAAAAGGGATCTCATCTCACAATCCTCACACTTGCTCCATGTGTGGCCTCCTTTGTAAATCACTAGCGGGTTTTAAATGCCACTTAAGATTATCGCACAAAATTTCATAACTGAATCAATAAGCTGTCAGATCCTCATACGTCGAAACCGACGGGAGAGTCCATATATATATATATATATATATATATATATATATATATATATAATATGCGACCGCGTGTATAAACTGTTGTTATATATATATATAAATAAAGCTAAAAATGTTTACAAGATTTGCATAAACTTTTTCTTTCGTTTCCCGTTTTACATTGTTTACTTTGTTGCGCCTGAGGGTATTTATAGAAATATCGTAGATTTGGGAAAATAATTACGATCTTTTTTTTTTTTAACTCTTAATTTATTTTCCTTTATTTTTCTTTAAGAAATTAATCTTTATATAAAATTCGTGAAAATTTCATAATTGAAAAAAATCGCCCTTTTGCAAAGAACGACAAATATTCTGTTCAAAATGTTGAGAAAGCCATGAACAATAAATCTTTATATAAATTATTTAGTTTGTTTAAACCGGAACATTTTCATTCTCACAATTTCTCTAATGGGCTACACAGAGGTGATGAAACGTGACAAAGGTCTTCATGCCAATTTCTTACACTATAAAACAATTGTTAAGCAGGAATACAAATGATTCATCTGACATGCATCAAAATTCAGAAGAAAGAAGCAGCATACTAGAAAACCTCAGTAAATCCTTTTTTTCTATTTGATTAGGGGCGGGGGGCATATATTATAAACAGACGTCACTGTAATATGCTGTTTACATTAGATGTGATAGTTGTAAAGATGTGATTTGCCCAGGTCTTGCTTACCGGCGAATTTGACAACCTTTATAAAAGGTGGGTAGTAAAAATGAAGAAAGATAGCGAGTGGGAAAGTAAAAGAAAAATAATAATGAATAACAAGTAAATATAAAGATTACCAACAATAATGTAAAAATGAGTTGAATAAAAAAAAGTGGTTTACAACAACAAAAAGGACATAATTCGCGTGAACATGTAGAAGTGGAAGAAAAAATACGAACAAATCTATGTAAACTTCATACAATTATGGGTGTCCGATTGTTTAGGCATAAACATATGTAAAATATCCACACATGTGTGTACAAGTACGTATAAACTTAACAGCGATTTATTTTATTTGTATTCAAAGATAGCACATGTAAATCTCCAGAGGTTTCTTGAAATAACTTCAATGAACCTCTCCAGATGATCTAAAAATGATGAAAGGATGTATTTAAAGAGAATTTTAACGAAACACATGTGTATAATGCTTTAAACGCCCATATTGGAGCTTCGGTAAAGATGCCAAGACATCGAGAGTCAAACAGGAATAATCTAACAATCTTAAAGACAGAAAGTGGTTTGCGACCCAGGTTTTTTCCTGAATTATTATAAATTCAGTACCAATAAAATATCACAAATTTTCTGCATCAGGAAGTCATCAAGGGTAACGTTAACGCTGAAAACTGTTTCATTAACAAATTAATTTTGCTATTATTTCGATGTTTATTCACAATATCCCCAGAAATTGAATGGAAGTCTTACTTTGCCAAATTATAGGAAAGCATATGTCGAGACGATATCTATAAAAGGACTGATAGAAGCCGGATATGTAGAGACCTAAATTACTGCTAAATAACAAAATAGAACATTTTTATAAGGAATTTATTTATATCCAATAATTAGCAACTATTAGCATTGCCAGAACAACTTTTTTTTTATTTCAATGTCTGTTGTAATACTCAACAGAAAAGGTTACGTACTTTGTCTATTTAGGAAGAACGGGAAAATTAAAACTAAACGTTAAAGTTAGAACAAAAATTATAAAAAATAAATTTATCTATAGAGAATAATATTTGACAAAATTCTTAATATATCACATAAATGTAACGCTTTGTTCTTGCTTTTCGTGAATTTGATGACGTAATAATTGTGTATTCAATCGCTGGGCCGCGCAATGTGTACTTAAACTCGCGGTGGAAACGGCAAACAATAACTGAACTGTAATAAAAAATATGAACGTGATGAGACATCCCTAGACATGGGCAGTGGAGCGAGGACAGTCTACCTCCGTAGATTAAATAAAGGGTTTAGTTCGGAATTCGCTGTAGGTTACCTGGATCTGATGATGGCTTGAACGCTGTAATAAAAAAGATGAGGACAATATTCGGAATGTAAATAGTTCAAATAATAGGTTTCAATATTTTCCATTTCTAAACCTGTTTTGCCTGGATTCAGGCTAACGCTTTTATTAATAACAAAAATGTATGAAGCAGATTGTTGGTAGGTACTCTAATTTTTCTAGCGTCATCTCGCTGTATAGTTTAAATAAATCCTTGTCACACTCCGCTTTTTATTTTGGTGCACTAATTTTATCTATTTGCATACTACCCAACAAACATTGCGAATTATATCCTTTCCATGTAGATCAAACTTTTCTAACATTTCAAAAAGCTCTATCACTTTATAATTTTGTTTAATCTATGAAACACATTTATAGCTATTTTTGTATATCTGCTGCCCGTTCTGATAGCATTTCGAGTCTGATTAATTTTCTAGCAAACAAAACTACATTTTATTTACTCAATTTCCTCTCTGATTATGGTTCAAGCTGTATTTATTAGAAACCTAATTATTAGTTCTGCTATGAAACTAATTATTTGAAGCTCCAGTTCCTTTAGAAATGCTATGAAAATTGATCTCCTTAGATCTGCGGTATTCCACTAATATTGCATATTTCATGCAACGAAAAACCACTCCACTCTCTGTCGCTCCACAAAACCTGATAATTTACAGTTCACAAATTTATCTTACAGCCTCTATACATATATACATATATACATATATACATAAGCCAATGCAGTATGTTTCGTTGCCTTTCCTTTTTCATTTTCGTGCATTTGTACTCACGTGTTTCGTGCTTTTTTTTAAAATTAATATCGTAACAAAATATTACATTTGTCGCGTAGACCAGGTAAGCGTAAAAAAAAACAACAAAAACAAACAAACAAAAAAGAAAACTGACTATAAGCGTTTGTGACAATTTAAGTCTTTGTAAAATTATAGCCTTTTTAAAAATTACTTCTACACTTAAAGAATTTTTGTATGAATGCACGCCGACATGAGGACATATCTCCTTGGAACATTTTATGAATTTAAAGTTTATCCTAAAACGGATAATAGTTTGTGTGTCTATATGAGAGAGAGAGAGTGTGTGTATATATTTAGGCAACAAGTTTGATTAAAAAGAACCGACAAGGTCTGTCTAATGCTTTTTATATTTTTTTCAACCTTCGGATCTCATGGATTGAGTATTAGCACCAATGTTGTGGATAAACTGTCCAAAGTTCCTATTTTATTTTTGTTCAGTCACTTTGACTTTCACAGTCAATATCAATAACCGATGTGGTAATTAGAATTCCCTTGTCTGCATACTGGTATTATTTGGTAATCAGGACGTTTAAAATGGTATAACGTGACGTCATGTTTAACGGTTGTTCGGAACAAGGTCGCACAAAAAGAATACCATGTATTTTTTAAATATTAATACATGTACGCACATTAATTATATAATATGCATATTAGTATTAAAAATAAAAAAATATAATAAAATAAAATTCAGTAAATACATCTTTCTTTTTGAGCTGTCTCGTTCCCAAGAGCTGTTATACATGACGTCATGCTAGACAATTTCAAATGTCCAGCTTCCCGAATAATACCAAGACAAAGACAAGAATTCTAACTACCGCACAGACACCATATAGGTTCTTGATAATGACTATGAAAGTCATAATTACTTCAACAAAAATAACAAAATATGAACTTAGTCCAATTTATCCACAACTTTGAGCACAATACTCCACACATCCGAAAATTGGAAACATATAAAAAATTAAACATATTTTGTTGGTTCTTTTTAATCAAACTTTATATATATATATATATATATATATATATATATATATATATATCTCACAGTCTCCAAGCTTCAAACTCTCTATTGTCAGACGTACTTGTGAAGTTTACTTAGGCACAGATGTTTGAAAAATCTTATCTTTTTACAAGTAATTTAGTTTTTTTTTCTTCAAGGTGTACAAATCTCTATCTGTAAAATTTTCTTTATATAACGAAATAAATATATTTATTATAAGCATTTGTTTACAGGAAAGCAAAATCTTGATCTGGGCCTATTTCTATCCAGTCATACTTTTGTGTCCATTTTTACTTTTGTGTTTGCTGGTGGGCGTCAGTTTAAAAGAAATGTAATTGTCCGTTTTTATTTTTACATTGGCCGCTCTTAATATCTGAGTTCATTTTGTCCTCCTTTTTATTCAGTTTGTTTTCCAAATTAATAAGGTATTGAATAAATAACAATAAACCAAGTAATCTTTACTGCTCATGTGACTGTATAAGCCTTTCTTTTCCTTCTCTTTGTTCAACACAAAACGGATTATACTTGCGCAGCGGTCAAAGGTCAGTATTATTCGGAATGAGGGGAAATAAAAAGAAAAAAAATAGATGCAGATGTGTCGTGTGGGGACAGTGCATAATGGAGGCGTCGGTGTATGTTGGATCAAATTCCACAAATGTCCTTTTCATGCGATATACGATTCCTTAGTGTTATCATATAACTAAATAATTGCTACAGACATGAAATCACAACTGCATTTCTCTCGCACAACTTCGAACTTCTACGCAATACAACTTAGAAAACGAATCCTTGGAAAATGGCTAATGAATTCGTCAAAAGCGCTTGAGACAATCGTTACAGACAATTTATGCACTGTTAGCTCACCTCCAAAAGGGAAAAATGTAAAATCATTACAAAAAGTTAAACTTCATATCATATTCAATAAAACATGTATATGGTTGCTTCCCATATATAAAATATTCAAATTACATGATTGAGTGAGTGTATGTATATATCGGTAATTTAATGAAAAATAAAAAATAAAACCTAATTGGAATTTCATCACTCTAATAAGGGCTGAAGACACAATGACTAATATATACAGTTTTCATGATCACTACTATTAGAAACCAATCACTATTACAATTATATCAGCAAAACAAAGAAAGAATATGTCTATATTTCTGAGATTAGGTATTATGTACATTATTTACATTATCCGAACTATTGTCCTCATCTTTAAAGATGAGGACAATAGTCCTAATAATGTAAATAATGTAAAGAAAGAATAGTTTTATGGATTTATTTGTTGAGGCAGTAACAGCCGAAGAATTAAATTTCATTCTATTTTTTGTAGTGCAAATGTTTGTTTTATCCTTTCCTTCGAAATTGGTATTGTTATAAAACGAGAAGTCTATTGCTGTGTGTCAAAAGACTCCTTGTTTGGAGACCATAAAGAGTAATATTCGATAATTCCAAAATTTGACAGGAAATTGTGGAGAGCTATAATCAGCAACGTTCTGAAAGGACACGACACAAAGAGCTTATTGATAATGACTTTACAGTTTTAAATCTCGTATCCAAAAATTTAGTTCTTTGCTGATCGTTTCCTTTATAATGATGGCAGTGATGACACTAAGTAACAAAGTAGCCCCATAATCGTAAAGCAAGTAGTTGTAATATGAATGACAAGACAAGGTTTAATTATACAGTCTCAGAAAATTTGATGGTTATAGTTTTCTAAAAATACTAATTTCGAAATGGCACAACTAAATGGTGAAGTAAATTTACCTTTGCATCATTTGCTAGATTGAAATTTCATACATATTGAAGCTGACAACTGCGTAAAAATTAAAATTCTAAAGAAAATCTCACTAAAGTAACCATCTATATTAACATTAAGTACATTATAAAAAAACACCCACTTGAATTTTCCCCCCTTCAGTTGCGTCTTTTTTAGTGTCAAGGCACATAATATGCACAATAGCATAACTGGGATGTTCAGAAAATCTTCAATGCGGGTACTGGGTGACATTTTTATGGCAATTGACGCTGGGCGTTAATTGAGAGGGACGCACAAAATGAAAGCTTTGTCATTTGGGAATAGGAGACTACAGATGTACTATTGAGTATAAATGAAATGCAGGATTTTTTTTTTTTTTTTTTTTGGTGAGGAAAGAGAAAGCAATGAGAGGTCTTGATGTAGTTGTGTGACACGCCTGACCACATGCATTTCCTTGAGCATCGAAAGCCACTGCCAATATTATGGCCATCGCCAATACGAACACTCTTGTTTTATTAATTTTAAATCATTCTTTAGTAATTCATTTTTTTTATTCCAATGTATTTTGTTTCTTTTTATTGTTTCTTTGATTTTTCTTTTATTCTTTTATTCTACAATCTCCATGAAATTATCGGATTCTGTTCTGATAAAAATATTCAAAATTATTTTAATCGTTGTTGGCTTATTTCATATGAAGCTCATTTAATTTGGCGTTTAATCAAGATACCGAAAAAAAAATGTAATTAAAATCAGAGCAGATGTGTTCTGTTAAATATAACTTTTTTTTATTTTTTCCATTGGAAACTCGCTGAAATTCCCGTTCTGGGTACGACGTTAAACTTTATCCAACAGCAAGGCCCCTGATCAAGAGGTTTTGAGAAGCGTGGAACCACCTCTTAATTGCTGATGTTCCCAGGTCCACCCTGACCCGGGGTGGTAGAACCAGTTAGTGTCCCAGCTATGGGCAAATAGTTAACCCCCAAACTGGAAATTGTGAAAGTTTTAAAATAGGTTTTAATACGAGAAATACTTTGTAAAGAATTATTGCCAATAATGGATTTTTGAAGAGAAATGTATTGTATTGTATTGCTGCAATATATTATTAGCAGCAATACATTTTTTGAAAAAAACATTATCAACTATGCATTTCTGGAAAATATTACTAACTATACATTTTTGAAAAAAAAGTATTATCAGTTATATATCTTTGGAAGGAAAAATATTACCAGAAATACAGTTTTGAGAAAAAAATATTACCAACAATAAAAATTTTGTCGGCATTAAATAACCCATTGAGGTTGATATACCGTAAACCAAACTACCTGAAATTCAATTTGTTTTTAGACTGCATTTATTTTCTTTTAAATTCTTGTACAAGTACATGCTATTATTTTCATATGTGCGCGCGAGTCTGACAAGAATCAACCAATGAAATGTATAACCAAAAAAATAAAAATAAAAAAAAAATAAATAAACATGCGACGAATGCAAAACAAAGTATTCTCGGTATCATCTATATCATTTAAAGGGCTCTTATTTGTATTTATTTGTATTTGTCCCATATGAAATATATTTTGGGTTTGACTTTATACAAAAACTGAAAAACGTTATCATTATTTTAACGCTTATTTTTTGCTAACCTCTTTACTATTTTGTTTTTAAGTAGCTGTTTTCATAAAATTTTATTCGTAGCCTCTACATAATGTTGATTGCTCATATGAGTTAAAATAAGGCAACAAAAGGTCAACGAGATGTCAGCTTGGAATTTGATAATAGTATTGTTAATATCATAACTATACAGAGATGGTTTTAGATATTTCTTCCAGGAGATGAGCTTTTAAAACAAACCAAAATGACCTAATTTAGTTATAAAAATGGTTAGGAAAAATCCGAAAACTGTCAAATCTTTCAGAATTTGAACCGCAACACGTAAAAAAGAAACAGACTAGCTTGGGGAATAGAGATAGTCCAATTCTGCTCACACGACACGGTTCACAAAAGTTGTACATCCTTGATTTATAAGATTTTGAAGCATCCACTTTTAATCAATAACTATTTCTCTTACATATTATCCCTTTCGTACGTAATAGAATTTTCTCGAAGCGTGTAGAAATAGTGAAAATATTTTAATAGTTTATTGTAAAATTAAGTAAATATCTTAGTTAGCTGGAAGAAAGCCGTAAGAAACACTAAATGAATGTTTTGACTCAAAATACATTTAATACCGCGCAATCTAATACTTCGTTTCAGAAAAGCTGTGTTTAAATTGTATACGCGCTTTCAAGCAAATAAAGCGTGAGTATATCACTATAAGTGCATTTATATACATATTGAAAGTGTTCATGTTGGTTTAATATCTTATTGATACATTCTTCAAGAGAGTCCCTTCTCCAGGTTATCAAAATCCCGAATTTTAATCTAATCCTGAACACGATCCCGTAACCACCACCAAACAAAGAGGCAAGAACAATTGAAAAACGAACGAATGCGTTTCATTCGTTCATCTTTTTAATCGTTCTTGTTTTCTTGTCTGGCGCTATTAAAGATGTCTTTCTTACTCTTTTCTTTTCATCTTGCCTTCCATCTGTGAGTGGATATGTCCTGCTGTTCCCTGTTAACGGCTTTTGCCCCCATGGCCTTCTGCTTATTTTCGAAAATCATTCAGTTATAGGCTCATTATTTTTTGTTTGTCTCCCACGCCCTGACCAATCTGACGTCTTTATTCTTGTCATCCACGACATGAATGTCGTAAATTCGTGACCAGAATGTCTGTCTACAGCCGAGAGAATATAATACATGTCTCTCTCTTTCTTTTAGCATAATTATTTTCCAAGTTCTCATCTGTCGCTATTTCTGTTTGTTTTCTCACTATTCTCTTCCCTTTACTCTCTTGATATATATTTTCTGCTTTCATTTTAGCATCTTGCCTCAATTTTTCATCATTCCTTTCCGATCATCTCTTTGCGATCTTATTTTCTTTTCAACAACCTATATCTAAGTTTCCCTTTTTTTTTCTATTTCTCTCGATCTTTCTAAAATGATCACTATTTTTATTTTTCACAGGTGGATACTTTAACTCATTCTCTTTTATTCTTTTATCTTGAGTTTTTAAGTCTTTCTCTTTTTCTATTTATTTTTAATGTCTTATTTCACCTCCGTTTCCAACCATAGCAATCTTTTTGCTATTTCTCTCCCTTTCTATCTATACTATCGTTCTCTTTTTCATTTTCCTCTTTTCTATACACAAAATCTTTTTCTTTTTTCATCTTTCACTCGCGCTCATTTTTTTTTTTTTTTTACTTATGCATACATAACTTAACAGTTTTTTTTCTCTTTGAATTTTGTTTTTTTCTGTTTCTTTGTCTTTCTGACAGTATTTCACTTCCTCTTTCTGTTTTTTCTCTTCCCCTCACCTGTCTTAAATCTCTTTCATCACTTTCATCAACGCCTAATTTTCACTTTAACTAACCTTATTCTGTTTTTTTTAAGCTAATCCCCGCAAAATCATGTCCCCCAAAAGCAACTTCAAGATAGTGAGATTATTCATTTTAATCTTGAAAATGGTTTTATCTCGTTACTAAGAATGAATCGAATCAAGGTCAGTTTGGAGGAAAAACAAGTGTTTGAATTCCTTAATCCAGTGTGATGAGAGAATGTAGAAAATCGCTCCAATATTTTAAATGTTTGATGTAATAGTAGGAAAAGAGGTCACATTCCGGCATGAAAAATTATACATTAATCAAGGATTATCAATAAAAAGTGACAAGTGATCTCTTCTGATATGGTTTGCAGTATTTTTGTTTTTTGTTTTTAGATATGTTTATATATTTGTAACAACTGAACACACTACATTGTGCCAATCCGATCTTTTATAACGCTGCTTGGTATTCATCCTATTCTTCATTTTCTATCTTCGTCACATTATTTAACAAGAAAGTCTCACCCCATCTTACAATGCTTTTTATATTTTTACTTAAATGACATAAAAAAAGAGATTTTTGAACTGGTCTACCGCGAGTTTTATTTAAAATTCATTTCTTTCCCAAAGACATGGTCTTAATAAATTCCCAGCCATACACACACACACACATTACAACGCGTAACAAAAGTAAACTAAATAAAACCTACTAAACGGTTCAAACAGGCAACCCACTGACTTACAAATTCTATATATTTATGATTATAATTTAAACAGTTAAAAATTAAGCATCAAAAGTGCTAATGTTTTTCCTATTTTCACTTTAACTTTCCACAATCTATTCGCTTTCCTCCATTTTTTTCCTAGTTTATCTTTGTTTTTACATTCAATTTTTTCTCCCCGAAGAATTTTTCTTTTTTGTCTAATATTTTCCATATTTTCTCTGAAATAACTTTTTCGTTCCTCTTTTCACTCTTTGCATATGTGATAATGTCCCAACGATCTCCCTTTCTCGCTTATTTTCACGATTAAAACTTGTCTCCATTGCTCCTTGTCTCATTTCTCTTTCTCAGTTTTTCTCATCTGCTCCTCTATTTTACATCTTCGAATTATTGTCTTTTTCTATATTTTCCAATGATTTCCTATTCTCTATTTCTCCTTTTTCTCTCACATGCACAATTTATTTCTCAATTTCCTGCCATTGACAACCACTGACGTCATCACCGGACAAACAAAATGGACAGACAGGCAGGCAGACAGACAGGCAGACACGTACTGATCACTAATGGATAATTAAGGTCTGGTATTTTAGCCAGCAAATCGATTTGCATAAATTTGCATGCATTTTATCTCTTCTTATGCAGACTTTTTCGTACCATTCTGACCTGGAAGACTTCTCTTTCTAATTTGGTTCCTGATTTCTAAGCCTTCACTCGCTCATTAAATTTTCTCTTTATCCTGGAAATCCCCTGGCACGCAGCTGCGTATTTTTTTCTAAGACAACTCCCCATCTGTAACAAATGGTATTTAATAAGGATGGCTGTCGTGTGGAGCTCTTGTCAAAGGTGGCCTTCTTTTTGAGCATGTTGGTAAGACGTGAGCGGGGTATATTTCTTGGTGATTGTCAATTGTTGTTTGGGTTAGGGTGTGAGGTGTATGGACAGAGAAACGAAAACCTTTCTGACAATGTTTATTTCCTAATTTGTTCGTTTTTTATGGTAAACTATCGATAATAGATTACAACGAAGATCTGTTATCGCAAAAGTGTTGACTTAGAGGTGGTAACTATTGTATAGGAGCATTTACGTTTAGGAGAGACGTTACCTGAAAACTACCCTTGCGATAAACGACACGATTATGTCGAAGAAAACGTAAGCAGCAATACAGTCACTTTGTCTATTTGGCAAATTTATTGATGACAACAAGGAACCGACAATTATTTTAACAAATGTACATACATTGTAAAACAGTTGGCTGCATGTTTTGATATTTTATTGGTTTGGATATTTTGCCATGAATTAGTGTACTTGTTCAACGATTTAGAATTTCAACCACTTTTCCAGAGGTGATCGTACATTTTGTTTGCTTTAAAAGCCATATCCTTCAGAATTACATTCGTCGACTGATATTTTTGAGCAGGACAGAATCTTTGTTATATAATTCTCTGCGGAAATGATCCAGCCAATGAATATCAATGAAATGGCAACTTAATTCACTTGAAAGTACTACGTTTTGGATCGTCTAAAATCTCTTCCCTTTGAAAAAGTTGCAAGGAGACATTTCTGAATACTATTTGGATGGTATACTGATAGACTACTACACAAAACACAAATAAAGATCAGACAAGATAGTAATTAGAATGGCTGGATACTCCACAGGGGAGTATTTTTTATGCGTATGAATTCAGTAACGTTTTGATTGCCAACATACTAGGGCATACAACCAGTTTTTGAGATATTCAAAATATATCATTTCAGACAATGTGTTATGTTCTATTTTATATTTTATTCTAGACATAACCGCTTCGGATGTTTTGTTTGTTTGTTATTACGTATCCATAATTCTGTTTCATTGTTGAGTAGAATTTAAAATTCTATATCAATATACGATTAAAATATCTTGCTGACTTTCCATTATTCAAATGCTAGTATCTAAATTCTAAGGTCATTATCAGTTTCAGTACATAAAATTGCTTTATTTCAATAACTGAGCAATTTATGTGGAGGAGGCAACGGAATCTTTTCCAGAAAATATCACACACAGTACATAAAAAGGACCTGTTGAGTCATGATTCGTACATCCTGAATTAACGTAACAATTAAAAAAAAGTTATATAAAACGTATCAACAAAATATTATTTATAAAAGGTAACAAATATCAGATTGGATTATATATATATATATATATATGGGATTGACTTCCTTTTCGTTCTTCGTTTTATCATAATTGGATTTATATTGTCTATTCGTTCTTTCTCCTTAGTTTAATTACTTAAATTACATTTGATTAATTTTCGTGTTTTACAAAAAGTTTATCGTACATGCTCTTCAATAATCTCTTAAAAGTCACAATGAACGCTGGTCGACAAGATTTTTTTCTCTGGTGCCTAGAAATTAGCTGCAACAGGAAACACTGTCACTCGAACCTATGAACCACTCTAATTGTCATGGTATAAACATCTTATTCCAGTTCATTTTAAGTTATTGTTAGTATATGAATTTTTATTATAGTTAGTCTGTAGTCTGTGCCACAACGACCGCTGAGTGATCCATTTTTTTTTTTCATTAGGAACGCTGTGAGAGCATATGAGTGAAACTCATAAAACTTCTGGTTGATGGTGAGTGAGTTGTCGATGAATTTGTTCGGTGTGATGTCTTTGCATCTATTTATGTATGCATTACACACACACACACAGGTCATGTTTCTAGAGGAGTGTGATCTTATTTTCACTAATAATTACTGATTTAAAATTTAGATTTTAATTCTCTCTTTCTCATAAAAATAGTGTTTCTACTGTTTCAATTTAACAAGATTTTAATTTTTAAGTGATTATTTTCTAAAATGTTTCTAGCAATTTCAAACCAGACATTTTCATAGATAAGATATACATCGTTCATTTCCAGTCGAAGCAAAGGTGTCACAAAATAAACGTTTTTCGGGCATGTCCCACATCTAATTGTGGCAGCGTACGCAAACCTAACTTTCTAGAAGACTGTGCTGATTAACTGAAAATCTGCCCAACTGTCAGCGATTTATATTTTTTATCAGTTTTATGGCAACGTTGAAAAATAAAGGATTTGTTTGGTTTAAATAAAATTGATTTATGGAATAAAAAAATATATCATTAAAGTGTATTAAAAATAACTTTTGTACAAATCTTTTATTTAATGTACAGATCTAAAATCGATATTAATATAGCATTATCATTATTTTTAGCTGTACTTTGTTTCTGGAGTTATTATAGAGAATATAATTGAGCTTTTGGCAATTTTGAAACATAACTGGGCTTCAATGGTTGCTTGCAGGAAGTGGAAGGAAATGAAACTATCTGATAGTACGACCCCGAACTGGTTGAAGTATTTTAAGGGGTGCTTAACCTTTAAAACAGATAACCATTAGATATCAATTATGAGGCTTTAAACTTAAGGTAGAGTTCTCTGGCATCAGCTCTTGAAAACTTTCAGAACCCGGGTTATTGAAGGATGCCCTATATTTAATCGCTCATAAGCGAAAAATTATCGATGTATCTTAAAATCGAAAATATTTCTGATACAACGCAAATTCATAAACACGTACTACATATTTATAATCAGAATCAATTTTTTATTTTCTTGTAACAAATTTTTTTTTTTTTTTTAGATAAATCATCATTGACCTAAGGAAACTCTAATAAACATAGTGTTTCATTGCACTCTGTTCTTTATCAAAATATTGGAGAATAGCACTTTGATCACACTTACTCATCCATCAATATTGACTGGATGCTATTAAGCTAATTAAAAGGTATCACTTTCATCATTCATAATGGAAAACCATAATTTAGTCTTCTTTATTAAACAGAAGAAATCAGTCAAATTTATATGAAAAATCATGCAAACTATCGAGAATAACGTATGTTAAGTAAAGGAGGAATCAGTAGTCAGATAGGAATTAAAAATCTCATTCTGAAAATCAAAAGTTTAAAGTTTGTAGATGAGAATTAGCATAGAAATATGAAGATTAATTTCTTTCACGTATTAATAAAATGTTTTTTTCCTTATCTCTCCAGTTGGATTGATTATTACGCAATTGTGCCAATAGTCTCAAGAAAATACGTTATAGGAAATTAATTATATGAAGTTTCTATTTAATAAATATTTTCTTTTATGTATGTACAATGTGGAAGTCGCATTTAATGAGTTTATTCTTCTATAAGAATGCAAAGCTGATCTGTTCATACCCAGACGAGCGAATTAGAAAAAAAACATCTTCAGTTCTACTAATTAAATCCCTGTTGTCAACTATTTAAGTTTAGGAAACACGATTAAGTCAAAAACTGAATATGGGATGATGGTTAATAAGGTTGTTACACAATGCATTGTTCATGGCAGCCATTACATTAAAAGAAACGAAATAACTAAAAAAAACATCAACACACAGGAGATTTTCTCATAACTTCGGATAATATGAAAATAATAAAAGAAACCATTTTGTGAATTTGATGAAGTAGATCATCAATTAGAAATAAACAATCTGAACCCATATATAGGCATACACTTATACGCATATAAATGTCTCTTTTTAAATTATATATATATATATATATATATATATATATATATATATATTAAAGAAAAACAGACCACTTTAAGGTTCCATTATAATAATTTATTTCACCAGAGCCCTTTTAAAAGGGACTCAGGATCATCAGATAGCACTTCCAAAAGATGAAACGAAACTTTGGGAAGTGCTATCTGATGATCCTTAGTCCTTTTAAAAGGGCTCTGGTGAAATAAATTATTATAATGGAACCTTAAAGTGGTCTGTTTTTCTTTAAAATATTAGCTCTGGATTTACATTAAGCTCTATGGATTTCATCCTCCTTGGGTTTGCCCATACGGATTACCAAGTTTTTCATAACTTAAATACACACACACACACACATATATATATATATATATATATATATATATATATATATATATATATATAAGTAATGATACAATATCGTTATGGAATTTCCAGGATAGGATAGGTCCAGGTAGACCTCTGTCAAAAGACAGAGCAAAATTATTATTAAAGAATATCAAACACATAAAATCCCATAGAACATATACCAAAAAACAGTCAATAAACAGGTTATTCTCTAACAAAGAAAGTTTTTAGTGGAAGTAAATTTATATACCTAAATTCAAAAACTCTAAAAGCAGAAAAAGGACTCATATGGTTCAACCCACCTTACTGCAAACTTTCCAATATTAATATAGCCCATTTCTTCTTAAAACTAACAGACGATTCTTGTCATCAAAATGTTTATCAGTGATTTTTAATAGAAAATCACTTAAATATAGTTACTCCTGTGTTAACAATGTATAGAAAATCATCTCAGCCGACAATAGTAAGCTACTAAATAAATTTCATAATAGTGATATTGACCCCACATGCAATTGCAGAAGGACAACTGAGTGTCCTGTTGGCGGTAAATGCAGGTCTAAAAACGTGGTATATAAAGCAACGATTTTCCCTTAAGAAAATGTAGACCTACATTGCAATATCTGTGGGGAAACTGGAAGCAACGGTTTTATATAATCACAGACAATCCTTCAGCCCTATGTCTTTCAAAAATCAAACAGCTTTATCCGGACATTATTGGGATCTTATTGACAAAGGTCTCAAACTGTAATTGGAGTGAAAATTTATATCAAGAGATCAACCGCCTAAGAACTTCAGGAAACATTGTAAACTTTGTCTGCTGGAGTAAATACTTATAATTGAATATATAAAACCAGGAGAATTTGCTTAAACCTTCGAAGTAAACAGCCGTCCTCGGTATGACTATAAACTAGATCCGCGTCCTGGGTCAAATGAAAAACTACGTCCAACAGCAAGGCCTCTGATCAGGAGGTTTTAAGGAGCGTGGAACCACTTCTTCTTTGCTGGTGTTCCAAGCCCACCCTGACCCGGAGTTGTTGCACTTGTCAGGGTCCTAGCTATGAGCAAATAGCCAACACCCCAGACTGGGGACAAAACATGTAAGTGTAAAATTAGGTTTTAATACCAGAAATACTGTGTACAAAACATTTTTTACCAGTAATATATTTTTGTGAAAAAATATTACCAGCAATAAAGGTTATCGACATTAAATAATCCATTGAGGATGATACGCAGTAAAACAGAACCAACCAACGAAGTGAATTTGTATCAAAATGCAGACATAACCAACGCCGTAAAAATATAGAAAAGTACCCGTTCTCCTGGATTATATAAATTCCTATCTGTATATAGATTGCGCTAATGTTGTATATGTTCACATAGAAATATTTATCGCAATCTGACATTTATAGTTGGGATGTGATTGTATATTGTTATCTATATGACAAGTAATATGTATGGTTAATTGAACATGGATTTCCTTATGGGAAAATGTGTGTGAATATATATATATATTTGTGTGTGTGTGTGTGTGTGCGCGCGCAGGTGTTTGTGTATGGCCATATTTTGGTTTTCTTGATACATACAGGTCCGTTTGTGAGAATATTGTGCTTAGAAAGAAATACCTGGATGCATGTGTGAACGGCTGAAAACTGAGAGGGTTAGTGATCTGTAATTCGTGCTTATATATATATATATATATATATATATATATATATATATATATGGGAATATGTGAATATATGGTGCTAACTGAAATTGTTAAGCATGCACGTTATGGATTTTGTTTTTATTATGCTTTTTACTTCTTTATATTAGTGATATGTCCATTATGACTATCCTTGTTGCAGTTCATGTATTATGGGTGAAGAAAGAATATACATATGTGTGTATATATGCATTTTTTGACAAAATTGGATGCTACGCGGTAATCAGGTTAAACGTATCTCCTTTAAATTAATGTGGAATACTTCTTTAACTCATAAATATTAATTAATAAATATACACTAGCGGATTAACACCGATCTAACTTTACCTTAAGTTAAAGTACATTTATATCCTGTTAAATCTTAAATACATCTAGGACATAAAAGTTCAGAACTCTAGGTATAAAGATATTTATAAATATATTTATCTGAATATAATTAATCATTTAATTCAAATCTCTTAAGTTTTTAACTTAAATTTTTTAGTTAATTATACAAAAAGCTTACACTAATTTACATTTAATTTTTTTAAAAAATCGCTAATTTCGAAAAACCTTTTAAAAATTTTCTGAATAAGATACTTTTTAAATATTATATACAGAATTTGTTGAATGAAATACAGGGTATTAACCTCTATCGAACTTTTCCTTAGTTTAATGTACATTCATATCCTGCTAAATATTGATAAATACATCTAAGATATAAAAGTTCAAGATTCTAGGTATATAACATTTATCAATGTTTCTCTCAACATAAATCATTTAATTCAAATTATTTAGGTATTTTAATTTAGATTTTTTGGTTAATTATATAAAAACCTTATGAAAACTTTTTCGCTGATTTCGATAACTTTAAAAATGTTTCTTGTAATATTATTTACAAATAATTTGTTGAACGAAATATATCAGCATTGAAATTTGGTCTTTGACAGTAACGGACGAGATTGTTTCAGATTCATACTAACTACATTTTAAGCCCTTCCACCATTCTCAAATTATATACTGTGGTCAGTATATCAAAATAGGTCAACACTCTGTCTTTTCCCACTCTCTAAATAAGATAGCAATAGCTCTTGATTTTAACCCGGAATATATTTTTTTCCATTTCATTGTCATTTGTTTGTAGGTCTTGAAGATTGAGAGCTGCTGTTTTTAGAGCCCTCATGAAATAAAAATATTACCTATGGCATTTTAAGTGTTAGATATTCTTTAATTATATAACTATTTCGTCGCTCGTCTTCGAGTATGCCCGTATGGTAGGGTGGCTAACTAATCCCTGTTACCCATTTTCAGGTACATGTTTCTTCAACACCTACCAACTTGTAGTTTGTACTGCAATTCCGCTGAGAGGACCTTAGTAATGTCTGCGAGAGAGTACGGCAATCTGTCATAATGAACAGTTTGAGGAATGGCAATACGCTGAAATAAATAGACACGATTTCTTTTGACTAAAACAACTAAACCATCGACGTCTTCCGGGCAGTCCGTCAATCCTATTTGACTAAGAAGGCTTTGGTCAATACATAGTATAGTGGTCAAGCAATAACGTTCTAACCACTCAGTAACGCATTCTCTCTCTCTCTACATATATATATATATATATATATATATATATATATATATATATATATATATATATATATATATAATCTGTCTGTGTCTGTATATTTCTTTCTCTGTGTTGTATGTGTCACTCTGTCAATAATTTCGAGTTTTTGTTGAACATACACACACACATATATATATATTTTCTTCGCGACACTTGTTCATGCAAATGCTTTAAAAAGACCTATTGCTTGGAAAATTAACATCTGTCTGCAAAGCAATTTTTTTATAAAACGAATACAGTGCTATGAACTTTTTTCTATGATTAAAAATTTTTCAAACATAAAATTTAGGTAAAAACATTTCACTTTTTTTCTCGGTGTGACATAAAAGATCTTCCTATTGCAACAAGAAGTCAGCCTCCTTTTTTCAGGAAGGAGAATATCTTTTTGATAAAACCTTAGATTTACCTACATGCACACATGCCTAATATTTCAAACTAAACCACGACCCAGAATAGAATAAGTGGACATATCACTTCGACTGCTTACGAAATATGTTTATCTGAATTAAAGGGGTGGTATATTAAAATATTGAAGGGATAATATGGCATTGATATTGAGGGCAGCAGTATTTTTCTTTTTTAAATATTGTTCAATTCTATTAATATTATTCTTGAATCGAATGCTACATTCTACAATTCTTTACAGGCACGCAGAGGGAAATGCTAGTTCAAATACGACCAAAGGCCATGGCAACTGCGAAACGGCACATATCATGAAAAATGCTGATAACAATAAATATCAGAACCCTAAGGGTTACTGAAGCTGTGGCTGGCTAGAAAAGACATTACAAATGGGGCATAAAACATAAGAGAGGGGCGGTTGTATCTGTTTTCAGACGGAGCAGAACCCGTAATACTGACTCAGGAAGGCAGACAAGCCGACGGACAAGAGGAATTCCAAATATAAAAGAGTTGAATCATAAAGATTAAGACCGATAAACGAAGAGACAGGAATATATGTGAAAACATGAACAAGGAGGTAGGGAAAGAAGAGAAATTGAAAGAGGAGGAGGGTTCGATTGAGAAATTGCACTGTGAAATCTTATAGTGAGCCAACGGGCTTGAAAAAATATGTTCAACGTAAAAGATTGTTAAGGGTGTCGAAGTAAGGTGAGAGGTGGGGAATTGAGACAGAAAAAAACGCCTAAAAGAATAAAAGACAATACAACAACAGGAGAAAAACTGCTTCTATTGCAGTAACAAACAATGAGATCTATTAAAGTCATTGTCGACAAAGAAGAGAAGATGGGTAGAAAACAGTAGCAATTCTGTGAGCTTAGAGAAGTGGAAGGAATGGAAAAGTAGCATAATGAAGCTGAAGAATTTGGCAAACTCTGGAATCTGAGTGTGGCTGTCATCTCTATTAGATATTATCGTTTTAGAGAAGACAGAAGAAAGCAGATCAATGCAAAAAGAAAAAAAAAACAACATTCGAGCTTCTCTTGATCCTTAACAAAGTACAGGATTCAGATAAGGGAAATAGGGATTAAAATAAATAGAAACAAAAGATGGGGATACAACTGATAATATTATTTAATTATAAAAAGAGAAAACTGTATAGTTAATGAAATAGTTCTTCGTATAAGTTGACTTTAAAATATTAAATAGTAAGCAATGGTTATTCTTTTTGATTCCTATGGAATTCCATTCACACGAGACATCCGTTTGTTGCTTGATGAAGAGAACAAATGGTTAGAATGTTACCGCAACTATATCGATTGGAATAATAAAAGTAGGAACAGATAATAGCGACAACTGAAAAATAATTAGATTATTTAGGCTATAGTTAGGTTTCGCCATATTAGCGGCACTGAAAATTCCTTTATGAAAAGCTTTCTGCTCTGAATAAATATTTGATATTGGGACGAAATGTGAAGAAAACTAAATAGAAATAGATGAATAGAGACAGGAGGAAAACAATGTAATTGTTGTCAAATAGAAGAAAAATAAAAAGATATTTTGATGTTGGGAAAACAACCGAAGAGGAGAAAAAATAGAAATTCCAAAAGTGGAAGCTAAGACGATGAAAGTAACTTTTGATGATTAGATCAGATGAAAGAGTGTCTGTAATAAACTTTTATCAATGCAGTCAAAAGTAAATATATATTAAAAATTGTTACTATTGTGAGAGGGTTAACATGCGCGAATCTTTCCTAATTAATTTACTCTGTAGACAACTGTTTATGGGTTGTTTTTTTAAAATTTTTCTAGGTTATTCAGAGATTATCCTTTTGTTTTCTTTGCATTATCCATTCGAAAAAAAAAAACGACTATTTTCATAACACACTACCATCTGGAGTCGCTCGTGATATATCATCTCCCTTGCACTAGCGGCATTAAATATTAGACATTACAGGCCAAAAATATCTATCGATTTTCAGCGTTTGTATTCCTGAAATTAAGAATTAGTTCTAGATAAAACACAAATCAACAAATTAGAGGAAACATTAAAGAATGGAGAAAATTATTAAAAAATCAAAGAAATTCTTGAAGTTAAATAACAATATTAAAGAATGAATTAAAGAAATGCAAGTGTAGATTTTGAAGATAGTGAACTTAGGAAAGCCAAAAAATGGAGGTGGGTGAAAAACTAAGTTGCAATAAGAAATACTGATTTGGGGAAATCGGTCGAACGAAGAACTGAAAAATGTTAGATTCGAACGATTTCACAAAATCAGTATTTCCAAAACCATACATCCGAATACTGATTTTGGAAAGTTGTCCGAACCGGGAACTTAAGAATCCTCTTACATTTTAAGGTACAAGCTTATTTTTTTTAATTATAGATATGTCCAAATTTTGTAAACTTCAACACTCACTCCCGATATCGAATTGGTAAATTATAGCTAAACAAATGGAAAGCAAAAGAAACCAATTCCAAATATTGAATCCACTTGAGAAAGGTCGCAGAAAATGTTCGCTTTATGGTAAGAACAAAAAAAATAAAAACAATGGCTAAAGCTATGTATAATAATAGTTTGCATTAACTGCCTTGAATCATGTAAAAAAGATTGTTCTGGCACCATACTGAACTTTTGTCCTTCATAGCATCTCGGAAAGCAAACTGAAAATTCTCATCTAATCTTTAAGTATGGTTATTTCCTCAGTTTATCTTAGTTTGAGACAATGCCAAGATGCCATGTTGGTTTGTGAGACGAGCTTGTTAACCTTACATCACCCTACATTAAAGCCCCATGTATAAATATTTAAACCAATTCATTTAGTCAGACACAAGACGGCAAAATAATGTAACCCATTAAAAAGGAGTAAAGTTCAAACTGATGTTTTATCGAGGCGACCTCTCCAAACTTAATGGAGAGTACAAGGTTCCAAAGTAGTAGCAGTAAGAATCCCTGACATGAAATGAACTCTGACAATGGAGCAGAAGTATGAACAGAGGGATTCCTGTGTGAATAGAAGATTGTCTATCAAATTTTCACTGATCACCTACCTATGGTTTGGATTGAAAAGAAGATTCACGACAAAAAGAAGAATCAGAAATTATTCAATATATATGTTCATAAAGATAAAATAGTTCGACAATCAAGGAAGGAATACAAATTAAAGAAACCTAAATGATAAAGAGTTTTTTTTGTTCATAATCATTTCACCACCAAGGAAAGGCATTAAGGAGGTAAGGGGGGTTTCTGAGTCTTGGAGAATATGAGAAAAACTATTAATAAGAGAGGACAATAATTAAGACAGAAGATAAAGATTGACATTGCATTTAGATTTTTGAAGTTCAAAGAAGCTTGATGTAAGATCCGCAAGAGAGAATTACGATAGAAGAAACTGTTAGCATAGATCTTACGGTTACACCTAGCTATTTCAACTGTAAAATGAGAAGACCTTACCGCCAATCGAGTACTGTGCTTAAATTCATAAAGTCGAAGTATAATAGCGAAAATGTTCCTCAGAACAATTACCATGAAAGTATTGATAGAAAAAGTACAAGGAAGACTTATAAATATGTAAGATTGATTTTGGCGAGAAAAATTGTCTAGCACGACATAGCGGAGCAACTTTCTTGGCTGCAGCCGTAGCAATTGATTCAATATACTCTTTCCAATGCATGTCAGCTGAAAACCTTAGTGAGTCACACTTCTGGAGGTTAGCATCAGCCATGCTAATGGAAGGGAAAAAGGGTTTTCAGATGCCCCATTTAACAACAGTCAAGTTTTTTTTTTAGATTAGCTGCCAATCTGACCATATCGAACCGATCAGACTTGTTAATAAGATGAGTAAATAATTGTCATCAGCATAGTTATGCACTGCCATTACAATCGCGAAAGATGTTTTCCAAAAGCTAAAAATTTAAGAAAAAGGAAAATTTAGTTTCAAAACTTTTTTTTTTTTTTTAGGTGGGATGAAAAGACTAGCTTACGTCAATCGTTCAAGTCGAGCCAATCTTGAAAATCGACATTCGAAGTTCTGACTTTTACAACTGCCATTGCTCCTTCAACAGTGAAGCACACATTAAGGATCAAACTCATAACACCCGTCGTCACCGACGAAACTATTTTAACTCTTTCTCTAAAGAAAGCTTATTTATTTGTTCTAAACTTAATGTTGCTGAGGAGCACTATTGTTGGGCACCCAGTGAGGATCAAACTCACCATCCCATCAAAGTTTTGCACGACTAGGTAGCTGTCTTTCAATGGTAAGCGCAATATAAAATACAACATGAACGCCATCTGTTATCATAATCACGTCAATATCCTATTCCTTCTAAAATCATTCTTGTATTCGCAGTCATCGTCACCAGTGAATGATATATATATATCTAACACTTGACTTTTTCTTCTGAGATTCAGTAATTCCAATATGTTGTCGCAAAATAAAAAATCTTTCTTCAGGATGTGGGCGATAATAGCTCTCCACAAAAGTCTCCTGAGACTGGGAGAGATTACTATCGTTTGCAATCTGTGTTCTGTCATCCGTTTATAAAAGCTATTTCCCTTTGCATCTCTTGCCTTCAATATGTCCTTGTATCAAATTCTTCAAACCTTCTTTTTGATTCTAAGTATGTGTCTTTTTTGTTTTCATTTTCCGTAAAACATCCTCATTGCTCATAGATATTCTCAGTATCCTTCTGTAGAACCACATCTTTGTTGCCTCGAGGAAATTTTCAGAGCATTCGCTGCCATGTAGAAATGATATTACATAGCAGTTCAACGTTTTTTGTTTCTAACGAAATTTTTAAATTTCTTATTACTTTCTTTAGCTTTCCAGACGGATAGTGACTTTCTCTTCACATTTTTAATCTCACATGTTAAAATAAGGGAGAAATCTGTTCTAAGGTAGAATAAAAAGTCCTTTAGAACGTTTAACGATGTTCAAATTTGTGATAAGAATTTTTGTCGGATGCAAGGAGGGTGGTTAGCAATCTTGTAGGATTATAAGTAAGACTTATCAAAGAGCAAAAGAACTCTTGATGAATGATGTCTCAATAACTTCACCATACAGAAGACAACGGAAAATTATGTACCATCAATCCCAAGAAAAGCTATGGCTATGCATAAAGAAAGCTAATATTTAAAAACTATAATCGTAGCAGAATTCAGTAACAAAAATGTAGAAATACATCTCAAGTTGAACCGGATAAATATGTTATCAGTAATCTATAACAAAACATTAAACATATCCAATCTCACCATGATTAATAATGCATGCCTTCAAATTGCTCCCCGTTAAACATTACTAATTTCATTTACGATTTTTCTTACCCTTTAGAAAGTTGTGCCCACTTCTGTATAAAATCCGTATGTTGGGCATAAAACTACCACATTATCCAGTACCTTAATTTGCTCTTTGTTCGATCAATGTGTTATTTGTGCTGATATTAAGACATAAATTGCTAGGTACTGATAATTCGACCGGTCAGTGACAAATACGCATATACAATACAAGAAATATGCTTCGAAGTGTAAAATCTCTTATCACAAAATCAAGAAGTTCAAAACTAAAGGCATTTTCAGTTTATGTTCATATATTTAACGATTTATATGTACATTTAGTCGAGTGAAGAACTTCGTTTGTATTTCACCTCGGGCGAGACGTCATCATAATGGATTTACGATAAACACCAATTTTTAAAACATTTCGAAAATATGAAAGATTTGACAACTGCCCTGGTTGTCAATCGTTAAAAATTGGGAACTTATTTAAAAATTGGGAACTTATTTAAAAATTTGCAAATGCTTCCAATCACATAAAGGTTGAACAGGGACATTTATTGTTAGAGGACTCGTGTAAAAAGAAAAACAGAAATTTTTGGCTTGAAACGTTGATCGTGATAACACTGATATATGCTCTCTGAATCAAATCAAACCTCAAGATAGATTTCATATTAATATCAGAGTTAGCACAAGTTAATAGCTTTGAGAACAGTAATCATTATGGAAATGGTTTTATCATTAATATTCAATGGAAAAAATAATATCTATAGACATTGGAAAGCCTGACAATAAATTTTGCAGTTCAAGACAACTAGAAAGGAGTATGAATCGACTGAAGGTAGAAATCTTAAAATACATAGAACAAAATTAAGTGAAATAAATATTGTATAGA
>OZ010575.1:80121771-80176771 GCA_963932145.1 Acanthosepion lycidas
AATAGTTTAGTCCTCTTAAGATTTATCATTATATGAGGTTTATATTAAATCCAATTCATAGTTTAAACCAAATTACTAGATGTTTGATTCCCTGAACTTTTACTATCTTTTAAAGAAACAATATTTTATAATAATAATATAATTTAACTGTTCTCGTTTTTCTTTCTTTCGTTTATTTACTTCTTGGATTTTAAGGTTAAATATTATTTGAACTCCTGTACTATATTGAAAAGACATATTGCATTTCTTGGCATTGCGACTGATTCTTCCTTTCATCTCGGTATAAAACGAAAGCCTAAGAGGTGTATATTTATAAAATCTGAATTCACTTTTTATATAGAACGTGAACTTTTCTCCATTCGATTCCTCGCCTGTTCTCGAGTGCGCACGCGCGTGTTCTCATGTACATGCAATATAGTTATGCTTATATATTTACAAATTTATACAGGTGTGTAAACTCGCATTTTGAATACACAAAAACTCACATCAGTCAAATCACATACACACACACACACGTGTGTGTGTATGTGTGTATATATATATATATATTATATATATATATATATATATATATATATATATATAATTAATTTTTTTCAAGATGGTAATCATTAAGACCATCATGAGACAAAAACACAAAAGTTCAACCGTAAAGCAATAAACAACATCAGCAAATAGGCATCAAGATAAGTAAAGTGATTTAAACACTCAAATTCCTCATCATCCGAAACCCTATAAGTCTACTTCATGCCTACTTGCCATTTTATCCTTATTACAGAAGGACTCTTTACATCTTTTGCAGCTAACCTCCTCCTCCTCCTCCTCTTCGTCCGTTTTATCCTTAGGCTTCGACGAAATACTTACAAATGTTCCGAATAAATAAACGCCACGCCCTTTTGTTTCAGTTAGGGTTGGAGGTTAGAATTTGAGGAGTTTTCGTTCTAATCCTTTTGGGTCGGGCTAGACAAAATCTATCTTGGGAATGAAACAAGGAAATGGTGAGGCTTTCAGAAGGAAGAAACATTTAAGTTGGAGTCTATATATCTGACAACCGTACAATTAGGCGAGTTGAGAATCAATGTAAATGATCAGATTAAAACATTAGTCCTCCTTTTATTTTGCTTTTAAATTCGTGTCCCTATTTTCTCTTCATTTTTCTCCATCACTCCCTCTTTCTCTGTACCTAACTTTAAAGTATTTTAGCTAAAATTGTTTATGTATGACTGGAATCTGGGTTTGACCATTCAACTCTTTTAACAAAGAATTGCTTAGTGCCGTTCACATTCGAATACTTTTCCACTGATCATCATTACAATTGATTCTATCTTATATTTATAACTTTCATAATGTTTGTTCGTATCGTTCTATAATTTTGCTATATTTACCATTCTTGGGCTGGCCGATGTCTGGTAAGTTTAAAAAAGATCAAATTTATAAATTTGAATAGAAACAAGGCAGACAGATGCTATTTATCCATCTACCCATGGAAATTAAATGTGGAATAATGTCTTTTAATGTGAGGAACACACATTTTTGCGTCGGTAGATGCAAGTATTTGTAATTCTATTAGCATCATCAATGCGTCTTCAGTAATTTTTTTTTTTTGTTTTTTCTTTTGTTTTGTTTTTTCCCTTTAGTGAAATGTGGAGGTGGTACTGCCTGCGAGACTGATCCAGTATATGTCTTCTATGGTCCAGAGACTATGATCAAATTGTAGTATCTGTCCCTTGGCCTTGGTCAACTATGTCCTGCTAAAACAAACTTTGTGTTCGATCCCTGGTAAATACTAAGACTGATTCATAACTAGATATGAGCGAATTATGCCTATCCTGTCTAGAGATCATTGCCTACCAGAAGAATAGCTACTCAGTAAACATTTAAAGGTGGGGGGGGGCACGAACGGTTCGAATCCAGTATAAAGTCAAGACGAGATCAGATTGGGTCTGCGTCACACAAAATCCAATTTTACCAATGATCGACTGGTGTTGGAGGTTAAATTATAATTATTTAACAAAAATTGTTAGTGGTTAGCTAAAAGCCACATTTTATAAAGTACCCAATGAGGATCGAACTAATCATCGCCGTACGAGTTCTCAGATTCTTAAGAACAATGAAGATTGTACAAAGTGAGTCAGTCCAGGATATTTAAAGCCCTAAACTTCCTATTATTGTACACACACTGTCATTTTTATATGGTCTTCTTATGAAAGAGGCACGGGTCTGTAAAAAAAAAATACTGATGAATATAACTTATAGCTGAATTTATGACGTTCAGAAAGTGGAAGCACATTTGTAAAAACCCTGGAGAGAAGAGAAAACCAAATATCCAACACTTATAGACAGTGAGGTGAACTGGGAAGTACTTGATTCTCTAAAGTAAGACTGGCTGTATAACGAGTGAAACAGAATTTACACAATAACATAAAGCAAGGCATGAAAATTAAAATAAAACAAACGGTCGTCTGTATTTACTCTTCTTTCGAGGCCCCAATCCACACTGGCATTTACTCAAACAAAACATCCAACAATAACAGAAACGGATGAGAGTAATATGGGAAGGCCGTTCCATCCTGGAAATCTCCCCCCACATTACGTTCCCAACTCAGAAGAACGTTATATATATTTTGAGGAGGGATGCGACCATTTGGATAAGACGTTGAAAAAAAATCAACGTCATGAAAAAAAAAATGTCAAGACAAAAACGATAGAAAACAAAAGCAATATTTTTGCTTTGAGTAAAATGTAAAATAAATACTATCCGAAAAGCAATCACAATACTAATAGGGACGAAAGTGGTAATAATGATAGTAATTTTGGTGTTGGTTTTAATAAATAGATGAAGAATATAAAAATTGACAGTGTAGAATGACAAAGATGAAAAAATAATCCTTACTTTTTTAATTATTGCTGTTGTTTACTCTTACTGAATTCCCGATAACCATAATAATACGTAGAGCAAATTATTCTAAAGTTAAGTTTCAATTCAGTTTACTGCAGAAGAGCAAACAACGTTTATGCAAAACGCTCAATGACAAAGTGAATGAAGGATTTAGGCTGAAAAGGAATCGAAATTAGACATGAATGAATCGGAAGAGTTATCTACATGAAATTGTACTAAGGTAGGATCCTCCGTTAGGTCACGTAACATATCACGATTAAAAAAGGCTCAAATCAACAAAAACAAAGTTTTGTCTCAATATGTTGTTATCAATTGAAAGCTAAAGCATTAAATTTATTATTTACAGTAAGTAACATATTCTGGTGTCTTTCAGATAGAAATTATATAGATTGGAATGTCAAATATATGCTCGATTTTTGTTTATTTTTCTTAAAAGCGGTCATTTTCTTAAATTTTAAGAAATTTGTAAACAAACAAAATTTTGATTTTAAACTTCTTCCTAAAATAAATTTATATATTTTTGACACGTTACTTGAGTAAAATTAGAAAATTTAAAGTTAAATTAATCTGATATGAAACAAACAGTACTTACTTATAGCATAAACATTTGTATCCAAACATTTCTTAACGATGTGTCTGAATTTATCAAAGAAATCGATTGTGACGAGGTGATGACAGATTACTATGGATGATCAAAATTGACAACTTTTGCAAAGTAAGCGAACGCGGTTTTTCTTTTTTAACTAGTACTTTTTAAATATTAACATTTTTATTCAGCAATTATGTAATATCTATTTTTTATTTCATATTCTTAATTAGATAATAGTTTAAAATTTTTTATTAATTAGATAATTATTTAAATTTTTTTAAGGATTATGTCATTTATACATTTCCATACGTAGAAATTATGAACGTTTTTTTCAATAAAAATTTTTTAAAAATATTTTGGGTCAAACGACTGTTATATGCTTTTCAAATTTCGATTCGTAAATTTACTTTTTCATTAACGTTATCATTGCATTACGTGCTTGAAAGCAATAAAGAATTTTAAACGATTTTTGAAGTATTAAGAAATTAATGAAAAAAATGTTAAAAATGGGAAAAAAAATTGGTAAAAAATACATTATACATCGAAAATTTTTTATTTCTTCACAAAATAATGCCCTTAGTATAACGTATTTACAAAAACAGGTGAACGCTTTTCTAATTAATTAATGTCATACTTTTTGCATTTTTTTTTTTATAATTCAAAGCAGATTTTCTATGAAACCGGGTACTGCTTTACAAAAAAAACAAAAAAACAAAAAAACTGGTGATTTACTTTCTACAAAGAGTCCTGTTTATAACTAATAAAACAAATCCCGCGCGTGAAGATTTCATGAAAATATGTAAGTGGGTAGAAAGATGTTTAAAAAATCTCTTTTTAACAAGATTTTCTAAAAAAAAAATTTCCAAAATAATTTCATTCATTTGTGAATAAGTCCTGAAAGTTTCAATAAAATCCGACAATTATTTTATTTTTTTAAGAATTTTCTAATTAACGTGTGTTTTCCTCGGGAAAAGCGCAAAATAAAACAAACCTTTTTTTTTTATTTTATCGCGCTGTCGTAAAAAAAAAACATTTTACCAAAGTTTTCTACGTGCTAGAAAGGAGTAAAAACTTTCAAAAAATAATCAAAAAATACTTTGGTCTTTCCTCTTCATAACAACATAAACATATTGATACAAAACTTTGTTTTCATTGATTTATGGACCTTTTTTCATCGTGTTATGCTGTTTTCTACGTGACCTAATGGAGGCCTCTGTACTAAGGAATGAATTCAATTTTGCATTTTGACAAGTATTGTTGAATAAAAGATTAGATTACTAAAAGATTAGAAGACTAAGACAATTAAAGAATAAATAATGATAATCATAATACAAACAGCAGCAATCGTTTCTTTTGTTTACATTGACTAGTTTGAGTATTCTGGTCTGGATGAGGTAATGAGTTTGATTTCTTTTAATTGTTTTTTAAACAATTTCTTGCATGGTCAAGATCCCTACAAGATCCCTTTCCCAGTATCGTCGATACTGGCATTTCAGTTCAGTATGACACACCCTCAGAATAATTTGCCGGCAAGCTAAAATTTCAAGATTTTTAGCTTCAGAATTGAATCTATTCTTTCGCAAATATAATATTGATAATAATCCTAACAATGAGAAAAAGGTGTTGCAAAACGAAAAGTGAATTAATTTTTTAATGTTAATTGATGAATTTTTATCTTTACCAAAGTTACCTGCAAGTTGATTCTCTTCTGTGGAGTGGAACTTAATGAGCAGAGATTGATAAAATAATTTCATAAGTATTTGCCAGTTAACTAATTGGCAATTACTTACTCTAAAAGATGCACAATACAATTATCAACGAGTTACAAATTTAATCCCCGTAAATGTCTGAATCTGATTTGAAATCGTCACATTACAATTCTAATCACAACATATTTTGCTTTCATGAAATCTGTTTTAAAGATCTTAAAATTCACTCAAATTATTATGCTCTAATATTATTTTTCGCCATTGCTTTTTAGAAAAATATCATTGAAAATTTGGGTTTTCCATCTGATAACTATAGCAACAAATGATTATATGTTTAGTGTAACGTCAATATGAAAAAATGATATTATTGAATAATATATTTAGTTCTCGCTCTCAAATTTGTGGAATACTGAAATAGGAGAAACGGCGGAAAGGCTGTTTCAGAAATTAGATATTTAAAGGAATATTCACAATATGTACTTCTTTATGGATTATATAAAGGATATTCAATGACTAATTTCTAACGTAAGCTTTATATTAAAACATCTCTGACATGAACATCGGCGCAAGCAGTTATTAGCCCATTATTAAATTAGAATATAAATATCTGCAGTCATTATGTTGATGGTTTAATTTGCTCTTAAAATTGGCAGACACAAAACACGTAGACGGAATTAGTCTTTTAGAGCATACATTATATGATACTAGATGATAAAGGACTGCACAGTATATTTGTTACTACACATATATATGCATACAAACACACATAGGGAGAGAGAGAGAAAGAGTAAAACCTTTACTATACATTGGGATAAAATATTCAATCCACGATATATAGTTTCTTATTTACCTACAAATGTGTTTACCTCAAAAAATCGCTCCAGTTTCCTCTTAAGTTGTTAATATGGGAAATCGTTTTCAAAAAATGTTTATAAAAGATACATTTAAAAAGATTAAGCAAAAAGTATTCATTACTCGTCACTAAGCAGAAGCAAATAGAACCTAATATTTTGCAGAAAGTTGTTCACAGCAACCACCTCTAGTCGGCTTCTCACAAGTAGCCGTTAGCTTTACTTGTAAGAGGCGATCTCATCGGTAATTCGAACTTTTGTTTGTATAAAAACATTGTTAAGAGCGAACATTGGTTTGTAATGAGTGGGAAAATTTTTATTTCAATATTGGTAGGAAGAGGCCTCTTTTATTATACTAGGATTTTTTTTTTAAGATTTAAGCATTCTTGACAGGCACGTTAAAGGAATTTGGCATCTGAACAAGACATGAGTTTGTCATATTTATTCCTCTGAGTTTTCCGACCAGGTTTTTAATTTTTCATATGCGAAAGGCTGATTGTCCCAAAATCAAGACTTAGGGAAACTGAGGAGTGCTGAAAATTTTTTGACCTGATTCATATCCCAAATCGGTAATAAAAGTAAATTTGGGAAGCGTGCCAGACCAAGAATTTTTCAGCACTCATATATTATAATATTTCGATATTTATAGGATTATGTAAATGTATTATCAAATCAAGTATCATTTTCTGTGTCTCGTATTCTCTAAATCTAAAGTTATCGAAAAGATATTGTTTAATAGTCGACAAACATTAGATACTCTAAAGGAAAAAAAAAAAAGAAATAGGAAAGAAAAAGAGAAAAGAAAAATAAAGCATGTCTCTGTAATTAAACTCTCTCTCTCTTATTTTACTAAGTTTCTGTTTTACATAAATATTTTTTATAACTGCGATATTACAAAAAAATAAAAAAATAAAAAGCACAATTAAAAATTAGGAAAATGTCACAGTGTATTTTAATGTTTAAAGATTCAAACATTTTAATATAAACATGTTTGATATTTAATAATAATAATTTAGTATATAAATTAAATGAAATATTATGAGTAAATAATCAGCAGTTTTGAATGTTACAATTGTTTAAATGTCTAATATTTGATTTTTATGCTTCTTGATGAATTTTCTGAGCTTATTTTCATATGCTTTTTGTCTACACAACGGCGAAATTATAAAAAAAAATATAAAGAGCGAACAAATTTAATGTTATGTTATATAGCTTTTTTATATTTTAAATATTTTAAGATGATAACTTTATAACATAAAATGCATTTTAAATTTCACTAGCTTTTTTTATATTTACGTTTGATTTCCTTTAATCATACGTTTATATATATATATATATATATATATATATATATATATGTGTGTGTGTGTGTGTGTGTGTGTGTGTCTGTGTGTAATATTTTAATCATTTCACTCCAAGTTTTAAGTAAAATCTGACAAAATGGAGATTTGTGTTTAAAATCAGAAAGACAGTTGAAATATCTGAAACGCATGATGAGGAAAAAGATTTGGGGAATTTAACATTCACAGATCATACTGAAAGTCATAGGGACAGAAGGAAACGTTGTGCAACCCACCTAACAAGCTTATGCAAATGGATGACAGTATGAACAGGGAGGGGTAATAAGGGAAAAATTTTGATTGGAGCTACAGAGATTAGAAGTTGTGGGGAGCCATGCTTGAAAAAGAAAGGACAATGTAATTAAAAGAAAAAGTTGACAGGAAAACAGGAAGCCGCAAGAGTTTCACAAGTGAAGTGCGAGAGAAGAAACTATTAGCATAGAACTTGCGATTACATCTAGTAATTTCAACAGTAAAATTCAGATATAGCTACTGATCTACTCTTACTCTTGAAGTCGAGGTACTATGAAGAAAAGCTCATCCGAACAATTAACATGAAAATGTTTATAGAATATGCACAGGGAAGCTACATTATGGGAGTGGAAAAGTAACTAAAACAGAGTTGCCAAGCCAGAACCAATAAAGCTCAAGACTTTTTTTTGATTTTGACAAGAATATTTAGATATATTGCTGCCAGATATGATCCGGTGCAGACCAGATGTGGCAGCAATATTCGATGCGCAGACGAATGGTAGACTTATGAAAATGAAATATAGATTCTAGTGAGAAAATGATCTAGAACAACTTAGTGAGCCAACTTTCCTAGCAGCAGACTTAGCAATTGATTCAATATAATCGTTCCATTTCATATCAGCGGCGATTGTCCGACCAAGAGTACTGAGTTATCCTCATGGAGGTTAGAATCAGCCATGCTGATGGAAACCAAAAAACTGTTCCCTACGATTATTAATAGAGCAGTTTCGTTTTGGAAGCGTTAAAAATAACAACTATTGTCCCAGTTATCAACAGATTAAAGGTCATTTTCAAAGATCACCTGCCAATTTTATTTTATCGAACTTGTCAGATATACTATTAAGAACTGATACATGAAAGGTCGTTGATGAAAATAAGGAATAAAATAGGTCCAAAAATAGATACCTGCATTAATGCAAAAAGATCTTGAAGAGTGACCGTGCTAATAAATTTATCCGTCGATAGCGAGCTGCGTATCTGTGAAACTTAATCGGATTTAAGATAAGTCTTTTGAAATTTTACTACTGTTCTTTTTTTTTATATGGGTCACTTTCTTCACAAGAATCGACTTGCTTTTAAACACGTTCAATTTAAAAAATGTAAATTTTTGTTAGTCGCAAATATAGGTAGTGATATCGTTTTATTTCCTATCCCCTCTGTACATTTCCAATTATATCAGGTATATCCAAGGCGTCATGTGAAGCAGAGAGACTCCTGAAAATACTCCCCAGTAGCCAAATACGAAAGGACAACTTGAGCTGCTTTTTCTTGAGTTTCTTGTGCAAATTCTCCTTGCAAGGTCCTTTTCCTGTCATGCCTTGGCTTTCTAATCATAGATTCACTTCCGGTAATTCACAAGCTTTTCTGCCTTCACAATGTTTTTCATTCAGCGCGCTCCTTGCCATTCTGTAACTACTCATTCTGATGTTTGCACCCCTCTACTCTTATGAAATTTTTTCTGTCCCATTTTTTAGGGTAGGTAACTACAGTACTCTGACATAATCAGCTGTTCATTCTCATTATTTTTCTCTTTCGGTTCAAGTTTGTCAGATCCCCTGTTGGTCCATTCAACAGTACCTGCATTATGTCTCACAATCCGGACTGCCCAAACATTGAGGCCTGAAACAAAATACCCCCCATTCAACTTGGATGTACAAAACTTCTTTTTTTCTTTTTTTTACATCGAATATACTCCTCTCGTATCTGATTTCCTCTTGTCATTGAGAATCTGGTCCATCTGTAGAAATCCCTAGTGTTGTTTTCCCCCTTCATAGATTCCCCATTGGAATCCTATCCCTGTATTTTTCACCACCGTTTTACTCCCCACTTCATTTACATCGCTTCACCCTTTTCAAGTTCAAGTGAAATATTGATATCCTAACGGTGTTTTTCAAACTGGTTATTATTGGTAGCTTGAAATTTAAGATACATCCATGAATATTATAAATAATGTGATTGATAGTGTCTCTGATCCTTTGCGAGCTTGCAGCCAGATTTCGTTTTATTGAGAATCAGTCAATGTAGCGATGATAAAAAAAAATAACAGTGAGAATAGCGAATCGTCGTAAAAAATCCCACTCTTGATTTGCAGTTTTTATTTTCTTGATATTAATTTTTTCCTAACTCGTCATGATGTTCCCTATAATTGTAACAAAGTAAGAACAGTGAAATTTTCATGCTACAAATGTTCATACATTTTATGGTCCATGAATGAAATACCATATTGTTGGCCTTGCGACAGAATATCCAGGCCATAGATACTTTGACATGTGTTATCTACAATTTTTAATAATCGTTTTGTCAATGCGAAGTTAGTCCTTAATACTCTATGAAAAATTTCGACATCTCTCCTGTTCAGCAGAAAGATTATTTTCACCAATGTGCAGAAATCTTTGAAGATTCCTGTTATTAACTTTCATATCAATTGCAAGTAAGCTATAGATTTGTATTTGCCTGTCTGCCTTTTCGTAAGTCTTTAATTATAAGCATTGTCCATTAATTAACTATCACTTCTGCTACCATACCTTGATCTAAACATCCTTGAAAATGTTGTTGCAACCTCTCATACAGGCCTGTTAGTTTTATAAATCTTGCACAAAGCCTGGTTTAGCTCTATTTTAATTACCAACTATCTTTTCAATATCCCCTGCAGGGGCTTCTTCCGAAATCCTTACTACCTTTCGCAAACATGATGTAGATTCGTTGTGCTTGATGTCATTCGACAAAATTTTACTCCAATATTTTTGACTCGGAAGGACCGGGTGGTCCAGTTTCCTCGCGTGTTTTGCCATATAATTCACCGAAGATCAACTTTTAGTTCGTTTTAAACAAGTTGTTCTGATAGACTCGAAGGCCATATACATTGTATTGCTTTATCTTTACTCCACCTGTTCTTATCTTCTGAATCTTAGAATGTTACTAACAATCAGACTTACCTTTTCAATTCACATTTAATACTTATCTCTAAATCTCATGTTGCATGCTTAACCTTTTTGGCTGTATACAGGTTCTTTTATTGATATCCTCACAAACTCTTAGATGTTTCTGTCTAGTGATAATGATCATATCTCGGCTCACGACACATTCTTCAGCACGTGTGCTGTTTCAAACTCTTGATACACCTGTATTTTCACTTGCAGTATTCTTATCTCAAGGTACCTCAACGTCCATCAGTATCAACCCATGGCTGCTCTTTTGCACAAGTTTCATAACCATTGCACTCCAAGCAGTCGTATCTCACATGAGCTTCGCTTGTTTATTCCCGGTAACTCAGGACGAATGCTCCTATGACTTTTAGGCACACTCGAGGTCATAGTTCCCAATGTATTCTGGGGTTATTTTGTCATGGCGTCGTATGGACTCTTTTTGTGTCAGGAGAATTGCATGCATTGACAAAATATGTTGCACATTGAAGAGCTTTCCAAAACAGCCAACTCAATGGTAAATTTGCTGTCCTATCAAGTGTACTTGCTTACTGTTCTAGCACTGCACAGGCCATTCATTCGATTTCCTTAAGAAAATCAATTCCTAAGGCACATCAGTGATGCTGGATCAGCTACCATTTGGTTTATTCTGCAGATGCTCTGTGCAAAACTTTTTGATTCCATGTAACGGTATCGGATTTCGCAACATAAATTTTTTTTTCCAAGTATAGTAATAATATTAGTAATGTCAGTAAATCACAGTATGGACATTAAGTAGTACCTTGGTTGTGATTTATTGGTATTTGGGAAGGTACAGTTTGTTTGAATTACTTCAGTTTTGTGATACTTTAGGACAGAAAAATTTCGATCAAATGTAAAATTTAGGTCCAGTTTCTCAAAAACTATCGTTGAATTTTTTGTCAAGGATTCGTTCATTACCCGAACTATTTTGCAAGCCTATCTCATCCCATATTTATCTTCACTTCGCCATGCTTATCCAAGGATAAAATCAAAGATGAAGTCCGAATTTGCACGGAGATAAAAGATTATTGGAAACGGGCTAATGATTTCATTCAGCATTAAGTCCAGCGCAGCTATCACGAGTCGCGAGTGAAACAACTTTCTAATGAAATAACGGAAGAGAGATTGCCATAATTTTACCCCAGATCAAAATAACGAAAAGCACAATCCAAAATTCTGATCGAATCCGTTTAGGTATCAATTGGTACAAAAACTTTGCTGGCATTTCGAAAGTACTACCTGACGTAAAAATATCCGCGTTTTTGTGGCCATTGTACTTATTCCCATTTTATACTATACCTAATGTACTAAAAATATCTTGATTTATGTGTTATAAAACAGAAAAATTAAATATGATTTAATGGCCAAAGAACTCGAACATATCACAAAAGACTAATTTCGAACATCTTATGATCCACATCCTGAAAAATATATCCATAATCCACCGACCTTTCAACCCTTAAAATGCATGGAGATAATTACATATACAAATTACTAATGTCCCACCCAGAAGAATTTTAAAAATGACAGTTCCATAAAATTCATACTAAACTGTTTAATAGTATAACAAAGTATTAATAGTAATAATTTTTCCACTTCTCTATCCTCTAGAATTAACGTGTATGCTGGCATCTATATATTGTCTAGTAGGACAATCCGAAACATAAATTTTACAGCTGTAAGTATATTCTTTTGTCTGTCTACAGCTGCTGCTTCACTTTACTTCCTTTGCTGCCGATTCTCCTCCATAGGAAAATAGCCTAGTGGATCAAATAGTTGATTTGTGAATTTTACGGTATAATAATTGCGTATCCCATCCCTGAGCTGTGTAGTACTGACTTAAACAGTGGAAATAGGGCGTGTTAGAACAGCAGTACTAAAAAGCTAACAAGACTAGATATCTCTACATATGGACGGCAGGACGTGAATACCTAGATTAAAGGTTTCAGTTCGAAATTCCCTGAAGATTATCCGTTTCAGCAAATCGCTGATATCATTTCAAAACATTCTCGACAACATGACTAATCTGATTGTTTCGAGAAATAAAGGTTTCAAGTCCTAACAAACAATATTATCATCACGGCAGTAGAATTAAAAACGAGATCCAAGAAAGAACATCTATTGATCACACACTATACTTTAAAAAACAAAATATTATTGAGAGAAATATATCAAATACGTATACAGGTATGAAAGAATGTATAGAAAATGAAATCATAAAATTAATTTCATCGATCCTAATACTTAGTTACAAAAGTTTAGGTATCGTTTAAAAGGTAGAAAATGGTGGCAACAAAATGGTTTCACCTTCTCATCGATTGTCGGTTAATTTGAATCTTATTCTTAAAATTCCAACAAAGAAATATGCAAAGTAAAATCACTTTTCCCCCATTGCCAAAAACCAGTCAAGAAAGAGAAACCTCATGTTCAATTCCTAATCACCAAAACTAGTTTAAACCTCTTGACATAACTCTGCGAATGTATTTTCCATTCTCACTGGATATCAATATAAAAAAAAAAATGATTGTTTTGAAAAAAAATTTAAAAAGCATCACATAACGTGGTGGCATTGATTTTTCTTTCTGAATATGAGAAACGCTAGTAATGAACATTAGAAGACTTGCTAAAGGCAAAAATAGAATTCATTTTACAGACCAGGATGTGAATAGGACGTTAAGAAAAACTAAGTAAACAAAATTTACTGGTCAGGAAAATAGCTTACACTGATGTTGTCATTTTTAAAACTATATTCCTGTCTGCAACGTGACTAATCTGATTGTTTTAAGAAATAAATGTATCGAGGCCTAACAAACAATATTATCATTACGACAGTTTTGAGTGTTAGATATTCTTTAGTAGAAGACGACTAATAAGATAAGCTTGGCACTGAAAATATAAACAACGACGAATGTGTAAATGAATATTCACAGTAAGGACCAGTTTTCGTTGTTATTATTGCAACGCTAGGGTTAATAAGCAAAAACTATGTCGACAAACATTACTAATTGGTCAAATGCTAAATATCTACATGTAACATCGCAGCTGTGACGAGCAAACGAAAACAACTTTTAATACAAAACAACATTTAACATTAACAGAGTTTTGGGGGAAACTATTCACTTTCAGCACAACATCGCGGATGGAAAGATTTCGCCACAAATAACGATAGAAACTTTTTGATGACTTTAAAGTTTATCACATAAATTTTAGAACGCAAGGTTACATGTTTCAAATCCAATAATGTTTGAATAGGAAGCTGAAGTTATAATTCACGAAGTTTCATTTCTATATGTATGGCATACAGGAAACCATAAAGGAGAGTTTATAGTAATTTGACTATCAACTACAGAACAAATGATAAAAATAATTATTCATTAAATATAATATTAATTAATATTAAACAATGAAAAAATATTTTTAGCAATGATTAATCAATTCGCAGCCATTTCGCTGTTGGGCCAGTTAATTGTAATTGATACAAACCAATAAATTAGCCATGAATGTTTTTTGAGCTAAAAATGTTTTACTAAATTCAATGCTACGTTTCAATTATTAATATACTTTAACATAAAGCGACAAACGCCATTATGTTATTTATACTTTTCTGCTTAAAAAATGATGATGATAATAAGACAAAATTTTTCAACTCACGAAGCCGAGCCACTATTTTTGCTGAACAGATATCGACAGGTTTTCATTTTTATACAATGTATCGTGAATGATATAAGCAATTATAAATAAAGATAAACTTACCTTATTGCAAAGAGATGGGGTTTAGTGTAGCAGATTTTTCCTTTTGCTTTTTATTAACATTTCCTTGATCTAACACATGACCATGCAATAAAATGACAGGTCGGCTCGGTAACTGACTAACAGAATAGATTTATCCTCTAACGATATCATAAAGTAAAAATTGAAATAATATTTATAATCTGGTGTGGTGATTGAGATTTGTTTTACAACAGCAAGAACAAAATCGGTAACAACAAAAATTACAAATCAATATTTAGTATAGAATTAGTATTTAATTAGTCAAGTATTAGATTTGTTCTAATTTAGTATTAGAAGAATCTTAAGCTGACAAAATTGAATGAACGAATAGCAACACTGACAGAAACGATGTATGTGCTGAATCAAATGGGTTTCCATAATTGAAGCTTGTGTAAGTCTTTAAATATAAATTGTTGCTATGTTCAGTCAACTCCGGCTTTATAACAACAATTAGTGTTTGTTTGTTTTTTAAACTTATTTTATCTGAATTTGTATCGGAATCCTATCAAATTTTCACAAACGGCCGTGCGTACCTTTTGTCATAGCAAATTAAAAAAATGATCAGTTTCTCAATTTAAAAGTATGATTATCACAATAATATTCAGTTGTTTCAACAGCATCTATATAGTGAGAGCATCGATCAATTGGCATAAAATTGTTTATGCATGCTACTCAAATCTGAATAATTAACTAGAAAATTCCTCTGGTTACTGAAACTAGCAATTTATTTATATTTAGCAGCATGAGAAGATGTAGTTTTATACTCGGATGAAAATACTTCATTAAGTCAAAAATGTAAATAAAATGTCCTTTGCACGTTTGCCTGAAGAAAGAAAAATAAAGCATTTTATTCAATTTATGTTTATATAAATAAATTCCAATAAACTTAAGAGGATTTTAATTGTGAAAACCATAAAACTTTCGAATATTTTGATTAGTTGATAAAAATATTGCTTTTCTATTTTAATAACCAATTTGTGCAATACTTAATATATAATAATCTACAACCACGATAGTGTTAATATTCAATATATTTAGCATAAAAATCTTTTAATACTTTTTATCGGATTCTCAAATGTTTAACGCAATTTGTAGTCAGTAATTATAAGCACATATGTTTGCTGTCATTATCTGTTTTTATTTCAAAAAATTCCATACTAGTTTTATGCTTTGTTTATATATATATATATATATATATATATATATATATATATGTGTGTGTGTGTGTGTGTGTGTATAAGTAATAATCTTATAAATATAAGAAATTATGCTCGTCTGGAAAAACCGGGGTACTTTGATATGTAAATAAACAGACCAATACCCAAGGGGTAAAAAGGTACAAAAAAAATGAGGAAACAGAACATGTACGTCAGCCGAAGACAATCGTCTAGCATCCAAGTTCAGAGTCCAAAGAAAAAAAAACCCCGATACGATAAGTAAAATAACTAAGTAGCAAACCTAGATAAACCTAAACAGTCAGATAAACCTACCAAGGTTTCACCTACATGATCCTGATAGGTTTATCTGTCTCTTTAGGTTTATATATATATATATATATATATATATATATATATATATATATATATATATATATATAATCAAAACAATGGAGTCAAAACGATTTCGTGCATGGAGGTTCTTACAGAACAATTATCAATATAGTTAAGTTTGATGCACACTTCTAACTAATGCTAAGGAAAACTTCTTAAAACTGACAGAAATTCAATGAGAAAATTCAAAAGAATGAATTCTTGCGAATATAATTTTCGAGATTTTTTTCAATTTGGGTCTAACATCAAAATATCAAGAACTTTCTAAAAATTTTCAAATAATATTTTTTACCTTAATTATCTTTTTTTTTTAAATTATTTGATGACACACTTAATCATTATCTTCACGACTCGTTCGATTTATTAAGTAAACATGAATATTAAAAACAAAAATATCATTAATAACCTAGTAAATCTAGTTATCTTTCTGTTTCGTCTTCTGTCATTTTTAGGCAAATCCATAATTTCATTCGCCCAGAATTTTTTATCTTTCTAATAAACAAGTTTTATTTGCCTATTGCAATCTTCCAGGGAGTTGAAATATTTCTTAAGAGAATTCTGTAATTGCCGTAATAAATGGTAATCTAGGCGGGGAAAAACAAACGAGTGAAAATTTCCTAGCAATCCGTGACTCATTTGGACGGGTCACCAAAGAAATATGTGATCATTATGGAAATTAGATTCTTTCTGTTGCTACATTATTTTGTTTTAATTAGGAACAGTACTTGTTCTAATCAATCGTCTCTACGGAATGAGACTAGACCTTTCAAATTTGACTATGTACACAGTACTACACTCTTTGAAGGAAAACTAGCTTTTAACGTTTTTAAGCCGTTTATTTTGCTTATTTTATTATTTATTGCATTCTAAGTTGCTTTAAAGTATCCACTTTTTATCGCTCATTACAATTTGTTTAAAAACCGGACATATAGACATTTTTATTTATCTTAATGTATGTGAATGCTACACATCAAAGCAAGTAACATAACCAATCGGATAAAGACAATTTTTAACGCTTGATTTGCATATTTTAATAAGATCTTAATATCATTTAATAATTATTCTCACTGTCTTGATTTGCTCTCAATCTCAGTTCGACCGTAGAGAACCGTTCAGCAATAAATAGCCAGCATGAAAGCTGTGAAATTGTAATAATTTCTTTTTAAATGAAGTTTCTTAAAAGGTAAATATTCCTAATTCTCTGTGATGACAAGAAAAACAAAACAAAAACAGAACGTGCTTTACTTTGTTGCCCAATAAGTTAATTTAATTTTCAAATGTAAATGTACGGCTTAAGATTTCATAAAACGGAAATGTTCCCTTCACTTAACTATTCGCACAATATTTCTTTTTATTTATATTTAAGATATAAAAAAACAAAGAAAAAAGATTTGCCACTGCACAGATAAGGGACCAAAATAAACTCTAAAAATCATATTTTCTGACTGTTTTAACATATTTACGCTCATTGTATTGTTAAGATGAAGTTTCAACATCAGTTATAAAACAGCCGGACATATACAGACACATTGCGTTTATAATTTTCAATATTCAAACTGTTTTTTTACTTACGTAGTTTATTAAGGTTTTATTGTAAAAATTGTATTGGAAACTCATGAAATGTTTAACATATCTAAGGTAGCACAATGATCGAAAAATTCAAACATTTTGACCACATTATTTAATGCCAATTCTATAATAGATATTTGAAAATGAACAAGTTATAAAATTTAACAAAATATGAATTTATATTCTCGGTAAAATCCAGTACAAACTGGGCATGTGTTTATGCAATCATCCAAGATACTTCACGTAATCACCGTACAGACTTTACAGTTCGATTCATACCAACTTACCGTGCATTCCGTAGCGGCGTCTAGTCTTGCCATTATATATAACTTACAAGTTTGTTGAGCACAAATCTCAAGACATACAACATCTCTTCTATGGAAGAACTAAGCACTTAAGATGACTGGTGCTCCTCCTTGCCATTATTCACAATTCTCAGACCAACACCCCAATCTTCATCTACTGCTCCTCTCCCTCCTTTCAACTTATTAATATTTTCACTTTCTTCTACTCATCTTCAGCTTTTACTCTTTCTTACAGTCACTCTCCACTCCAACCTGCTCCCCCCCGGTTTGTATTTTTTATGTGGATTCTTCGAGTCTTTTGCGGGCGCCATCGTAAGTATTAGGAACTTGAGGAAGCTGTGATGAGAACAGGTTTGGAGTGGGTGAGAAAGGCAGTGGTTTGGGACGGATTCAGTACGAGCGGATAGTAATGCAGTGATAAAGACGAATGAATGAAAAGAAGGAAGAATAAAAGATGGAAACATTATTTCAAATTCAAGAGAAATGGTAAAAAAACGAAGGGGACCTGTATACAAACATACTTATAAGAAAGACTGAAAGAATGAATGTACGGGAAATAGGAAAGAAAAACAATTTCCCCTAGCAATTTTCACTTATTGCTTACAATAAAGACGAGAGCTTACAATTCTGAGAATCTAAAACTCGAGGAGAATGAAAATAAACAAAGTGACAATAATAAAAAAAAAGTTGATAAATCCTTAAAAAGATTCTTTTCTTCAGCCTACTGACGCCTATTAGTCACTTGAGAAGAAGAAAAAGAAGAAATTGTGAAAGAATAATGAGGTAAAGAAGAATGCTTAAAGATAATTTAAAAAAAAAAGAAGAAGTAAAACGGGCAGAAAATAAATAGTATGGAGAGGTAAATAAAGGTAAAGTGTGATTTAAAAAGACTCTCTTTAACAAAGTACAAACAAGAATACATTTTTAATTGCTAATATAAATGCCTTTAGTCCTTAATATTCATTCTATTTTTACATTACTCAACGAATTTATGTTACTGATATAGCAAGTAAGTTTCCTTCAATTGAACCTAACGATGAGATCCTTGTATTTATATCTAAATTTGATATTTATAAAAACATTCACACCCCATATCAATATGTCTGAACAGACCTTTCTGTAAGACATTTCAATTACCTTATCACTATTTTCTCTTTACAGACAAGGTCCCATGTCCCTTTGCATTATCAGCTATGAAGATAGGAAAATTGTGAAATATTCCTTACAGCATTAGGAGAAAGAGAACGCATTTGATAATTAAAAAGATAGTTTACGCACTGATATATTAACAGTTCTCTCTTAATACTAGTATCATGCTACACTTGGTGATAAATGTCCTTCATATCAAGACAAATGGTCACTGTTTCTTGATAAGGAAAACACAATACATCAACCTAAGTTTAAATGTCTGATGGTGGTCTGAAGGAAGGAAATTGTGTGTGTGTATGCGTGTTATATATATATATATATATATATATATATATATATATATATATACACACACACACTTGCAGGCGTACCTGGCCGATCCCAGGTTTCCAAATTATCTAGTAAGAATATAATCACATGAGATCACTATACTTTGCATCAACTACTTAAAAATCTTAAACCTTTCAGGAATATATTTCAATTACATCCAATTCAAATTATCAGAGAAAAATACTTTTTTCGGTACTGCAATAGTAATTTTCATAATTACTTTATGTAAAGGATTTATTCAAGCATTTTTCCAATACCAATTGCACAATTTATTCCAATTCATGCCTTTGACAAAGGCAATATGGTTATTCTTGTTAAAAATGTCTCAACTATCATCTGTATGCAACAGTTTTCTAGGATCAGTGATTGAAAATGCCTTCATCGAATGAATCCTTTAGTTCATAAAGGTCATCAGACTATAGACGGAAGCTAATAAAAAACAAAAAGATCGATACCAAATACAAAATCCACATCACTTGAGCACTTACAATAACAACAAAAATAGGTAGCACATGTTAACTAGAATAGAAAATAATGATATAACCAAGTTAACTTTATACATAACCAAAAACAAAAGGTTTGAAAGGAAACTCGCATCTGTACTCGAAAGAACTATAATATTTGGTGGACTTGAAGTCTAATTTTGTGAAAGACGGTTTTAAGAAAATTATTTTATAAATTCCGACTGAAAGTGACACAATCATGAAGAGCAATGAATGTCGAATAGAAATTTTTACCATTGTTAGCAGTACGAAATGAACGCAGATTGTCAGTCGGATTTGGAATTTAGCGTTTCGATAACTTTCTGCATTGCTAACTGCTTGGCCATACATAGGCACCTCCTCCCTTGTTATTTTTTCAGAAATATATGCAGAATAAGACAGGTAATACAGAAAATTTATAAATAAATATATTTTCAGTTAGGAGTAGACAGGTTCACTTATCGTCCGGTTCACACTCCTCTCCTTTGAACAAGTGTAGGGGTTTATCCCTTGTTCCCTGTTTATTATCTAGTTTCCGGTTCTTTGTAAAGTTTTCATTCACTTTAACTCCCAGTATAATCATCTCATGTAGTCCCTCGACACTTGGTCAATATAGTCAGTAGTTAATACTATGAGCACGATGTTCTTTTTCATTTCCTGTGTTAGATTAGCAGCTGCCGTGCTAATGCTCTTGTTACATTTTGGAACGGAAATAAAATTTGATATTTGGCGCATGACGCATAATATTACGTGAGGTCGTTTTCCATTCATGGCCTGCTAAATCCGTGTCCTCTAAGTCATGGCGTGCCTTATGAATTTTTACAATGAAGGTAATCCTGGTTTATGCTGCGATTCGCGAAAAGCCGACTCATTTGTAATTATTGTGGAAATAGCAGTTTTGACACTAAATTCATCTTGTGACTGGAGCCAAATGATACTTATAAATCTTCGGCCATCAGGATCCATCCGTTTGACATGTTACAATACACATATATGCAAGCAGTTGGTGTCTTCACTAATACATACATACATACATACATACATATATAGATGAGTGTATTCGAAAAGGTGCTGAAAATTTCTCGTGCCGACATACTTTCCAAAATCTGACCAAGTCATCGGACTAATTTTTTTCTAATAGGTCGACCAAGAACTTTTCAATACTAACTTTTATAAATGTACGCAGTAAAAATCCATCCAAACAAATTATGTTAAATTCAACAATGTTTGTTTAATTTTTCGAATAAAATTTACATCCGAATAGAAATTGAGCACACATATAAATTGGCTTGTCACTTGTCGAAACTTAGTGCGATTCGTCTGCATATGGATCATAACATCACAAAGATACAGCTAATTAAGTTAATAGATAGACGAAAACAATGAAGACTGTATTAGTTCACTATGGTCTTATCTTCTACCAGACTATGAAGAATTTTTACAGCGTGATGATGCTCTCTGCTGCAACAAAAAATGTTTCATGTTTTTTTTTGTTTTTTGTTTTTAAATCATTTCGCACCAAACAAAGCAATAAAGGCACTAAGACGCAAGAGTTTACTAAGTGTGAGAGAATTTTTCTATTCTCGCACACTTAGTAAACTCTTAGTGCACAGGGAGAACAATAAAAGAACAAGAATTAAGACGGAAGATAACGACTGACATTGCATTTAAATTTCACAAGATCAATGTTGACGGGAAAGCAAGAGCCCAGAAGAGTTCCTCAAGTGTGAAGTGCGAGAGAAGAAACAGTTAGCATAGAACTTACAGTTATATCAAGCTATTTCAATTGTAAAATGATAAAAACTTGCCAATGTAGTACTGCGCTTATATCCACAAAGTCTAGGTACCAAAGAAGAAAGCTCATCAGAACAGTTATCATGAAAACATTTATAGAAAAGTCATGAAGAAGCTGTTACGATAATCATTTCACTTCAGGCATAATAATTCACTATCCTGGAGTTTAACGTCATCCATGCTGATGCAATGCAACAAAGATCATCCAAAAGAGAGCAATTTCGTTTAGATGTGGGCGTTAAAATTAAGAAGCCATTTCTTGCTCCATTTAACAACAGATTGTCATTTTTTTTTTAGATCATCTGCTAATTTGACCTTATGGAACTGATTAGACAAGAGTAAATAGTAAATCAATTCACCATTTTTATCTAAAGTTTGATAAAATGTTTCAGCAATGACCGTTAATGCATAAGTAGTTGACCGAGAGAAACGAAACCCATATTACTTATTTGGAAGAAGGCCTTGGTAGGGGGATACATAACATATTCAGAGTTGATTAGAGCATCTAGTCAATTATGTGCCATGCGTGATACACGCTTAGGTAGTCATGTATCGAAAGACACATGACTGACGAGGCAGATTTTTCCCGCAATATGTTGTCATTTCTTTCTGCGGTAGATCAGTTGCTATCCAAGGCTATGGAACCCGATCTGTCCTGCTATTTCCCAATAGCTGGGGGTGGGGAGAAGAGGATTCATACCTTTCCTAAGGGTATTAGCAAGTATGTAATGGATTCGACTGTAATTCGATCTCATCAATCCGAACCGCTATCAATTACTCCACGGTATTTAATACTCTTCCAAAAAAGGTAGAATCAGATGGTTCCCTCTAGTTCTTAAAGACTGGAAATACAGAAGAGGATTTCCGACAAGCAAGAATGCAAGAAGGAGCAAAGCATTTATTGAAGAGTTTAGAAAAAAAAAATGAGCCAGTTCAGGAGCACATCTCTTAAGAACTATTGCAGAGATGCCGTCATGTCCACATGCTTTGTGGGAATCCTGTTTAGAAATGATAGTAGAAACCATGGCCACTTTTATGTATATCACACAATGGATACTTAGTTTTAAGTGGAAGGCCAAGCAAAGACTCCAGAGGAGTCAATGACAGAATTGAAGGAGAATTTACAAGCAAAACCTTCTGCTTTTTATCAACAGAAGATGTTGACACCACAAATTGAGTAAAGAAAGGAGCGATAAAAGACTTAATCTTATTTAGTAAATTCTTACAGAGCCGCCAATACTCACGAGAAACAAACTTGCTAGAGACGATACGATGCTTTATTCCAGCAAACAAAGACACATTTGCAATTATTACAAGCAGGCAAAAAGATGTCTGTTATGATCAGAACACACACGCTGGTAGAATTAGTAAAATTCGTAAAATTGATCCCTGTGTGCTATAGCGGCTAAACAGGAAAGTGTGAAGCAAGAAGATTGTGGCTTAACCTAGTATTTCCATGAATGTAGAAGAGCACAGATACCGGCCTTAACCCAAGAAGAAAACTCAGTGGCACAATTATCAATAAGGATAAAATCTAAATCTAAAGTACGTCTCGAAGAAAGTCACGAAATGAATCCCAATCAGTTATGGTACTAACAAAAAGAAGTCGTGTGAATAGGAGGCTACTGTCTAATAGTTGCACTCAAAGGAAAAGATCTAATATAATTGGAATTCTTATGGTGGGAAGTGAAGAAGGTGCTCCAACGAAAACCACGCAGTCTCCAAGAGCTTTGTGATTACTGCCAAGAAGAATGGGAAAGAATTCGCATTGAGAAATTCTGGACCGTGTTCCATTAAATACCATATCAAACTGAGGTATTTATTCAAATCAAATGCCTCAACACTAATTACTAACTCCATATTTGACTTTTTGTACTTCAGTCAGTTCAATAGCATACGTACAGGCTTGGCGATAATGTTCACTTTCGATTCATTGCTGACTAAACAGATTTTCCTGCGCTAGGATACCGTTTCTTTTTTGCAGTAGAATGGTTATAAGACCCAGTCTGTCCTGATATTTAACCCATAGCTGGAGGGAGATGAGATGGATTTATACTTTTCCCAAGGATATTTGCGCATAAGTGAATGTAATGAACTCGACTGGAATTCAAACTCAGCTTTCCGATTTCTCATTCCGGGCCGTTAGAGTGAAAAGTAATTTTTTGCTGGTGGCCCAGTATTTTTGCACGGTCTTTTTTTTCAGCATCACTTTGCTTAAGATGCTCTATCTACCATGCAGAGTGAACAAAAATGCAGTAACTTGTTTCCTAGCCCTCAAAGATCATAAAATGTACTGAGAAAAGCATATTGATAATTACTTTCGATTTGAGGGTAAAATTAACAATTAATTTACACAAAAGTTTTTCTTACATATATTAGAATGAATCATACAATGTAGAATATCCTACTCAGTATTTGGGTGATGGTTAACTAAAAATTCTTTTAAAAGTACTAAGATTACAACTGAGACTGTCTTGATAATTTTTTTTTTTTTAAATTGTGAAAACGAAAAATATTAGATCAAAAAACATAAAGAATCATAGCATTTTGTAAAATTTATGTTTTTACTAAATGTTACTAAGTGCTACAAGACATAGGAAATTGTGGAGAGCTATGATCGCATATGTACTGAGGTGACACTGCACATTCTGATAGAAATGTATTTTTGCGAGATCCAAAGTGTCAGTAAATGCGTTAAATTTTATGCTCAGTAAAATACTGAAATGTCTTTTGATATAAATATCAAAATAAAAGCCTACGTCAAATCATATTGCATCTAAATAAAAACAGATTTTATGCAAATATTACTGAGTGAAAATTTACGAACCACGAATAGAAAATTTCATCTGCATGTAACACGCACGAATTATATATATATATATATATATATATATATATATATATATATATATTAAAATATATTATGATTCATTTAGACATTATGAAAATATTTAAAAAATAAAATAGTTTTCTAAAAATAGAATTTTAAAGTAATTAAACGATTACTATCAATTACTATAAATACTTCAGATACAATTTAAATATATAGTCATGAATTTAAATAAATCTGTTTTGCAATTAATAAGAACCAGGAAACAGTTAAGATCGAACTGACAGTCATCAGCCTATAAGACCAACTTTTTATCTCTTGCGTTATAACGAGTAATACACTTGCATGAAGCGTGAAATAATTAATCTCTTGGTGGGGTGGAGTATAATGAAATTTGAGCACGTATGTCAGCTCTAAGAGTGATGAAAATAAATAATTGTAACCAAGCGGTTACATTATTCCTTGTAGATTTGAAGCCTAAATCTTCACTCTTGATCATGAATGTTGAGCTTGATCCGTAACAGATGCTCATTATATTTGCTATAATATTTGACTTAGCAGGAGTCATATCAACATGATACAAACGTACTGAAGATGAAGTCTATTGGTGTTTCCGCTTTATCACAACTGCCGATCAAAATTCCTTTAAAGTAATTACAAACACATATAGTATGTGTTCATCAGGGAAATTGGTCATTATGTATTATTTATATTACTTTCAATATACAAGACATGAACAAGCAGAATTATACTAATAATCTATAACTCTTCTATTCTGGACATTTTTTCCGATAATTTGAACCTCAGTAATATATAAAGTACTAAATAACAAAAAATGATATATCACGATATGTTATAATATATTGCGGTTTTACTGACGAAAGACATTTTTTTTCTTTAGTAGGACTTTTCGATTTAAGCCGGTTATTAATTTAAAATTGTTTAAGAAAAAAAGATCTCAACTCAAACAGGTATGCCCATTAAGATAAAGTTCATAGTGAGAAATATATATGATAATAGAAAAAGTTAAACCACATATGTTTCTTACAGAATGTTATTAGAGTAGGCGAATGAAAATAATCCTGAAAATAAAGAATAATATAAATTATTTATTATTAGGTGAGTATATGAAATTGAAGCACGACGATAAAAATGTTTAAATTTGAAATTTTCGGATTTGCATATGCAATGAACTACAATGAACAACAAACTAAAAGGTTTGCTTTTCACAGATGTAGATTTGATGTTGAATTGTAGCAATTTTGGAGAGATTCATAAGATAGCAGTTGATACGTGATTAAAATATTGTTACGTGTTGTGATTGTCGAATATAAAAGCTGAAAAAGAATCTCTCTCTCATATATATATATATATATATATATATATATAAAATCAACTATAGTCAGATTGATGACCGTCTGAATTGATTTTCACGACTGAATTTCTTAGCAGTTGAAAGAAACTTAATATAAAATGTCTAATACTGCCACGTCAAAAATATTATGTTGATCAAACATGGTATATTATGTCGAGAAATAGCTATGCAGAAAAAATATTAAATAAATGATTAAATTAAATTAAACTTTTACATGATAATTGTACGGAAAATCAAAAAGTGTACATGCCACACAATGAGTGCATATTCAACATAAATTTTTTTCAAATAACTTACAATCGTTCCATGGAAATAAGGTCCTGAAAAGCTCCCCGTTCAATTTTGGTAATCCTATTTTCAGGGAGTTGCCTGAAAAAATAAAGAAAATAATTATACACACACAAAAAAAAAAGCAATAATATTTTCATGGATAAAAAAAAAAATAAAAATGTTGACCATTTTATTAAATCTTATGGAACTTATTTTAAAATATAACTGGTAATAGATTCGATTTATTATGTCTCAAGGTGCGAAATTACTTCAGTGAAACATTTTTTATCTATTTAAACGAAATCCCAATATTCTATTTCTGAAAGAGATAATAATTATTATGAAAGCGTTTGAAAGAATTTTAGAATTGGTTGTATGAATTGAGCATTAAAATATGAAAACCATTCCGAATTTGTCACTGGCATAAAAGTCAAATTTAAAGCTTAACTAAGCAACTCTTGATTAATAGGGGCATTTTCAATAAAAGGTCGTGAAAAGGAACCTGATCCCACATCGAGCATAATTCTGCCATCTTCATATCATCTTGTCATTGATACTCTACACAGTGCCTGGAAATATGAACCAATTTTACGCGTAAATATTCGTTCTTCAAATAGGCTGAAGTCGTTTTCGCTGAGCAATGATCTTGAGTAAACAAACTGACAATTTCGCCCATTGAATTTATTCTTTATTTGTCAGTGATAAAGGGGAAGTGCAAGCAACGCTGTATAAATTTGCCAGTCCCCATGATCAAATGCACTCGAGGGTTTTCATTCCCGAAAACGATGACTCTTTATCTGGCGTGTAGCCATAACAATCCCCCACGGCATAACTGTCTTCAGCAAGCATTACGGAACGCCAAAACTGCTAGCCTTTTCGCGAAAAGTAGGGTACTTCTGAAGATGAAGAGTAAGAATTCTCAAAATTCGTTTCCATTTTACATTGAACCAGAACACTGTATCAGAACAAGCAACTTGTACACCGAAAACATAGATTCAAAACAAACTAATAAATGTTATAAGATAAATTTCTTTTGAAACTTTTAGATTTAGCGAATTTATGAAATATATTTTTTAGCTTCTTAGACTTGCAGGTCTTCGAACTTTGACGTTTATTTCTTTAAAAATTGCATTTATTTCCAATCTTTAATCTGGAGAATTTAGGCGCTTTTCAAGTTGTCATCAACTTCAACTTCATTTGAGAACTGAAGAGAAGTTGAATTTACTTTTATTAAAAATATTTGTAAAAGCAGAAAATAATTACGTATTATTATATATTATCAATATCTCTGTTTTAACCGACAATTATGCATACACACACACACACACACATTGTGTATTTAGGTAGCAGTCCCTTTCTTTATACAATTTTCAACTGACAGTGTACTGCGATTAAGCTTTTTAATCAATTTTCTTTGATTCGTATAAGTGTTTTCTTTTCTAGATAAAAGAAAAAATTGTTCAAATGTTCCATATATCCGATCTATATTTCATATCTTCTGTAAGCCATTATAATTATTTTTTTTTTTAACTGATTATGTAGATTTTAATGTGTACATCTACAGTGATAAGAATTTATTTTATTTTCGAAACACAGCAAAACATTGTGATCTCGTGTTCATAGTTGATATTTAATGTTTCCGTTATTTTAACCATTTTTGCTGATGAGTCTATTATTGTCGTATATTTTACGAGTATGTTTTGAACGGAGTTTGGTAGATTTCCGTGCGTGTTTGAATGGATCCTAATTGAGTTATGGTCACAGATGTAACGTGATTCTTTCTTTATAAGCATGTGGTGCAATGTCCAATATAATTATTCATAAATTTGGTTTGATCAGGAATACGGTTCCTTAAGGGACCTCTGGTGTTTGTAATATATAAATTTATTTATTTTTTGTATTCGGTAATTGAATGACAAAGTGGAAGCATTCTGTGCAACGCATTTCGTCTTCATCGGACAAAAGTAATGTATTCATTGATTATCGTTTATAATCATGTACCAAGGGAATTGCAGATGTGGAAATGCTAAATTATTTTTCTTCTTTTATTTCTGAGTATTAAAACTTAAATTTTAAAGATTTTTTTTTTGTCAGGTGTAGCTGGACACACAATCTAACTGATCTTCATCAGTTTCCTTCCGCTTTTAATATCGTTTATAGGTATCCCAGTGTGACAAAAATCGGCAAACATGGTGAAAGGTTGTAAGAGCCCGAATGTAATTTACCGTGGATGATTTAGCAATCAGTGCACTTTCTACAGTGCACTTTCGTTTTAATAAATTGCTTTTTCAGTTTTTGTTGTAATAGTTAGTAGGTAGTGTAATGCATCTCGTTTCGTTAATTTTGTTTGTATCGTTCATTCTGAAGAGCTTTTTGTTTCTCATTAAATATGAAATATAGTGTATTGGGGAAGCTTAAAAGTATTTTCAATGTATTTCTATTATCACGTAAATATTGGGGGCTACACATTATCAGTGTTCTTATTTAGAATCCGATAATTCTAAATTTTATTTTGTTTTTATGGTAGGAAAAGAGATTTACGAGATCATTTTTTATTAGTTAAATTTATGACAGAGACTTAGTTTAAATAAAATTGTATTAACACAAATCAATATACTAAGTTTATTAGTCGATCACCGCAATGAGTTGAAACATAATTATTTCGATTTAAAAAATGCTGTTTTGGTTAAGAGAAAGCAATTTAATCAGGCGAAAATGTGTAGAAAGTGCACTGATTGATAAATCCGCCACGGTAAATTGGCGTTCAGGTTTTTATATTTTCTTTCTTGGCAGATCTTCTGTTGTCACAACGTGAGATACTTAAAAATAAGAACGATAAAAACGCAGGAAAATTGAATGAGATCGGCTACGCTGTATCCAGATACGTCTAATATATATATATATATATATATATATATATATAAATATGTAATGAAAAACAAACCACTTTAATGTACCATTACGATAATTTATTTCACCTAAATCCTTTTTTAAGGATTCAGGATCATCAGGTAAATCTTCCAACAACGAATTGAGAAAAAAAAGCATTTTTTTTCTCAATTCGTTGTTGGAAGATTTACCTGATGATCCTGAATCCTTAAAAAAGGATTTAGGTGAAATAAATTATCGTAATGGTACATTAAAGTGGTTTGTTTTTCATTACATATTAGCTCTGTCCTAACATTGAGCTCTCAGGATTTCATCCTCTTTGGATTTACCAATTCGGTTTACCAAGTTCCTTATAACTTAAATATATATATATATATATATATATAGCGTTCCCACTTTCCCTTTGTACATAATTATAATCGACGCGCGTTTTTATATCTCCCAATTCGCATATACAATTCCATCAATAGAAACATTAATTTCGTCTGATGGAATCCTTCTAGAGGCCGAAACGAGTTACACAATCTTTTCACTTTGTAATTCAATTTTGTAACATTGAGAAATTTACGTATCATATCCTCTTATATTTTTTATAGAAACATAAAAAGTAAATGCTTAAAATTGATCGCGCTTCTCTGGCAGAGGAATTGAACCTCGTTTTCTCGTGACAGGAATACTTATTTTTAATACTAAAGTTTATCCAAGAGAGACTGTGCTGTTAAAATAGTTATGATGAATGAGGTATAATTCGTGTAAAAGACGAAGTGAATAAGTGAAGATTATGAGAATAAGGAATAGAAGATGATGATGCTGATGATTAACTCTCGACTTCTTAAAGGGTTCAGAGAAGCACCGATTGGGAGTCTGTTCCATAATGCAGCAGTTCTTAGCAAAAAGTTCACTGAGTAGAATAATCTTCTCACATTTGGAATAGAGAATAGGGGCTAATTTGATTCCGTGAGAGTAGAATGTTGGATTCTAGCTGTGAAGGTCTCAACTGGTGGCACTACATAATGGACATTTACCATGGAAATCATGATAGTAGCAACAAGCTTTTAACATTGTGTTTGTGAGAGGGAGGATACAAGGTGAATAATAAGTCTTCCTCCACAAAGCCGCGTAAACGATTTTGAAGATGAGGGTTACAAAGTGAATATCGATCAGCTCTAGCAGCAATATACCATTTTTAGTCTAATCTGACTCTCATAAAGATAAAGAAAGGCAGAAGGGGTCAGATACTTCCTGGAGCGATAGCAGGAGCCGACCATTTTCCAGCATCTTTATTAATAGATTTTATGAGTTCAACTTCAGTGTAGTTTGGAATGAACTTGTGACATAGTAATCGTTCAAAGCTTGGAGCTTCATTGAGAGTGTAACAGTTCATCATGACTGGAGAATTTCTCAAAAGGTCGTCAGGATGGCCGTGTAACGGTTACTGGAGCGGAAAGTGGAATCGTCCGGCCGATATAGCATGCTACATTCACTTTCAGACTGATACTCTTAGTAAATGCATAAATTCATTATTTTTTTTTTTTTTTGACCAACGCATAGTTATAGACTAAATATCAAGGTAGACTGGACTCTAGCCCAGTCTATCTGCTCTGAATTAAATGACTTTTGCGTTATGGTGATTCACAACTGCACAGAGCTATGATCGTCCATGTCCTGAATGAACATATTAAAAAATAGAAACGAGGGAAAATGTCTCCATCAGCTATGCATGGTAAGATACTTATTACCTCTCCAAAACGATGCATGATAAGATACTTATTACCTATCCAAAACTATGAATGATAAGATACTTATTACCTCTCCAAAACTATGCATGATAAGATACTTATTACCTATCCAAAACTATGAATGATAAGATACTTATTACCTCTCCAAAACTATGCATGGTAAGATACATATTACCTCTCCAAAACTATGCATGGTAAGATACATATTACCTCTCCAAAACTATGCATGGTAAGATACTTATTACCTCTCCAAAACTATGCATGGTAAGATACTTATTACCTCTCCAAAACTATGCATGGTAAGATACATATTACCTCTCCAAAACTATGCATAGTAAGATACTTATTACCTCTCCAAAACTATGAATGATAAGATACATATTACCTCTCCAAAACTATGAATGATAAGATACTTATTACCTCTCCAACACTAAGGCGTAATTCATATCGCTAGATTCCATAATATTGATGATTATCGTAAACATCATATACAATGATAAATAGTGTCAGTATTACAATTATGATTATTTTATCTGCGTAAAGAGTGTGAAAAGATTTAATGTAATTAATATAAGAAATGAAAAATAATAAATTATTTCTTGCTGTAAGTTGTTGGTGTGATTTATGCTGATGATCAAGAAGAAAGACGACAATTCAAGAATCATGTGCCTGGATCCAGTGTCAAACATCTTGAGGTTTGTGTTGTATCATTGACTTTCGTCAATGATACAACACAAAAGAACTCCTGAAGTGATACTGAGGATGCATCTGTCCAAATATTGTGCAAAGTCCATTTTCCATGACAGATTAGAGGAGTCCATCAAGATAGCGGTTCCTTGCATCTGATAAACGTTAAATATCTTCAGCTTATAACATTTTCATTTCTTGAAAAGGAATGTCGACCAAACATCATTCCCAACTGCTTTCTCGATAGCCTGTACTTTATAATGCTCCATAAGTTTTCTATGGGGTTGAGGTCAGGAGTTTGGGGCACCCATGTCATAACACTCACCTGCTTCTCATCAAAGTATTCCTTCATCAATTTTTATTTGTGACAGGGGACATTATCCTTCATAAAAATGAGCTTGGTGGGGTTGATTTGTACCCTTTCAGCAGAAGGGAGCAGACAAGACTCTAAAATTCTCGTGTACTGCTCGCTACTGAGGGTCTTTTCAATAGGTCTTAAGAAACCAGTTCCATGCAAAAAAAAGCATCCCCAGAACATTATGCTGAACGAATGCCTGACAGTACTTAATGCTAAATTCAAAGAGCTTTCAAAGCTTCTTCTTCGGATTTTAGAACGCCTATCCTTTGAATTTAGCTCAATTTTCGTTTCATCGGAGAAAAGAACATTTAGTAAAAAAAATCAGGTTAGTCACTTTTATTGAACAGCATTGTATATGTGAGCTTGTCTTGGTACGTTAGGTCTCTGGCCGGTACCGAGAATTTCTATTGCCTTGATTTATGGTTACGATCGTGGTATCAGTTCTGTTTCTTTTTTCCTGGGTTGTTTTGTCCTTTCATTAAGGGTGCTGAACGTATCAATCCAGGTTATTTATGCACGCATCTTCTGTGGGTGTATCTGTCTCACTACTTACTAGTCTTCCACCAAATAAAATACAATCCACACATGAAATCCATTGAAATGATCAAAATTAGCAAACCCAACCTAAAAAAAAAATATTTAGAACCCACGTATACCAATGTGAGGGGTCTACGTTTCTACTTTCCAGGATTGAAACTCCATCTTCTTGAGTCCAAACACAACCTCCTGTTTCTGTCTGAAACAGGTATCAGTGTCTCATTGCCACTGCAGGAGCGCACAACCCCGGTCTACTCATCCCTAATAGCCAAACACAATCACCTAAATCGCCACGGACTCGGCGCCTATATTAATGACAGGTTTTCCTGTGGTAGGAACACAAAAAACAATGACCCTGATATTCCATATATGTGCTTCCGCTTGACACTTATCGATAGTAACACTAATTTTCGTTCTCTATCGTCCTCGAGACGATGGGATACTAATTTTCGATCGAATATCCTAGAGGATTGATAATATCCTCACCGAATTTCAATCAGCTTTCATATCTGGCTTCAATATCTACCACAAAAAGTGGTTAATTCATTCGAACAGAAACGATGAAGAAGGGGGATATTGCAGAGACTTCTCTATCGTCTATGAATTAGCCCAGATCATCGAAGAGCCTGGACGCGACGGAACACATTGCGAACTTCTTCAACCTTTTCCTCAAATCCTGTCCTGATAAATGCTTAGCAAAAGTTTTCCCCCACACTGGGCACGTCAGACCATTCAGACCAAACTGAAAGCAAATAATTTGATTCGCCGTTCTATACAACCATTTTTTGTTACGCGAAGGCAGCCTGGGATCTTATATAGCGGATGCTGCTCTCTCAACAATCTTTAAGCATGCTGCCTGCTAAAATGTTACTTTCATCTCTGAATGAATCCTTTCTGGAATTAAGAGTTTCATCCCCTACACCAAAAATAAAAAAAGAACAATTCCAACACAACCAAACAGCCAGCCTAGTTCAACACTGCGCTCATCGCAACGGCTACTTCAATATCTATTGCGAGGAGCGGTTTAGTTTCAGCACTGCCCACAATAGTTGCAAGAAAGTCTTAGAAAATGCAAAGTGTATCTATGCACAAGCCGTCCAGGTTCAAAGTTGAAAACAAACAAATTGTATCCTGAGAGTTCTGGAAGATCTCCAACCAAATTATAAATAACAATAATTCATAATTTGGTGAGAGATCTTACAGCGGCTGTACTCACTGTTATAAATGGCCTCGAAGTTATATATTCCTCGAAGGCAAAGCTCTTTGAATTATAGGCAAAGATCGAGTCAAAGTTAGATGACAAAAGCCACTTCCTACGTCTCACTGAACACAAACTTAGTAATATTTTCATTACAGCCCGAGAATTCTCAAGACTTATCAAGTTTTGACCCTTAGTAGCCACTGGCCCAGACAAAATCTCAATTGTTATCCTCAAGAATATCAATCCGGAACTATCCCTCGATCCTTGCGAAATTATTTAACCGCTACTTGAACGAGAAATCCTTCTGATGTCTCTGGAAAGTGTCAAGCTTGTGGCTGATTTTCAAGAACGCAGGCAAGCCCTCACCCCATCCCGCAGTATAGACCCCTCAGTCTCCTCAGTATAATTAACAATCTTTTTTAAACTATAATCAACAAGAAGTTTGTTGGGTACCTAGATAAGAACAGCCTCTTGAGCGACAAGTAGTATTGGGTTTCTATCGAGACCCGATCCTAACTACCATTACTCACAAGTACTAGACAACAAATACACCACAAGGATCATAGAATTACATTATTCGAAGGCTTTTGACAAGGTGTGACACAGTGAATTGCTGCTCAAGTTCTCTAGTTGTGGAATCACTAGAAGAAGAATAAAATCCTTCCTAACGAGTGGGTCCCTGAAGGTATTTGTTAACGGCCAGTCTTCCGAGGTCCTTGCAACCAACACGCTTCTACCGGCCTGTTGTTTTCTTTCACTCCATCCTAGTTCCATCGTTTTCCCAGGATAACGTAGCATATATAATTTGTCGTCTACTTTATTCAGGTGAAAGCGGGACATATCGTATCTGGTGACTTTTTTGTATTGATACCAGCTCCTGATTCGACGCTTCCGAGCTCATTGAAAACTCTTTTGATGAGAGATATGCATTATCATTGGCTATCCTGACTACTCAATAAGAATTGACGTGTATCTTGTTTAAAGCTACCTACAGTTTGTGATACAATAGTCCTTATGCAGGCTCGTACTGGACGTGGACGCTTCTAGTCACTTTTCGCATCAGTAATCTTGGCCCTCCAACCTTTTTCTTTCTTGAACTGTTGATAGGTATTCCCTACAACTGAGCATGCGCACCTCATAAGCCGTGCTGTTTTGGGAATACCTTTTGACTTTATCTTTTGGCGCTGACACGTGTCATTTATCAAAACCCCTCAAACATTTTCTTCTTTCCCATAACTGTGATATTCAGCACGTCAAAAGGAAGTCCTCGAGGCATGATAATATACTTTCGATCCTGACCTACGAAGTTGTTACGAGAACATAGCTGTAATTATTCACACATGTTGCTGGTGATAATGCTTTTCTAGTCAATCTAAGGAATTTGGCACTTATCGATAGTAACACTAATTTTCGCTCTCTATCGTCTTTTTACATATTATTGTCAGAGAGCAATACAACAACATTTTTGAACCTATTTCATTGATAAAATTAGGCAAAAATCTATATAAATTTGAATTTCTAGCGCAATGAATATCTTTTCTTGAAATATCCATACTGATGATGTCTATCGCAAAGAATGGTGTAGTTTGAATCTTACTGCATTCAGAACCGTGTACAATAGTTGGGAGAATGTTTCCCCTAATCGCTTGTAATTAATGGAAATCTAATAGAAACTGGGTTGATACTTAAACTTTAAACTATCAATTAAAATTTGTATTATTATAATAATAGTTAACGCAAAATATATTTTAATTTGGTGTCCTCGTCTCTCTTTAGGAAAAAAATCACTTTTTAGAAGAGTATATTCTTAAATTTGCTGTAATGTGTTTTCTGGTTTCTTTTTGGACATTTGTCTTGTCCAAAACAATACGGACACTATTCAGAAGGAAAAGACTCCACGTAGAAACAAAAAAATAAAAAAATAAAAAAAACAAAAAACAACGTCTGCAATGTTAAAAACTTGTCTTCTTTCGGAATTGATAAACAATTCCACAAAACTTTGCAAAATAATTATTTTTATGTTACTGTGAATCAAGTTCATTTAACTTCTAAAAATGAGCAAAAACTCACATTACTGGAGTGCCCAGTGAGGCTAGAATTCACTGCAGCAGTGAATGAGCCTATAGTTTATTATGCATTGCACCACGGTAGGCGCCCAAGTGCCTAGCTTGTTGTGACTTGTTGAACAATAAACGGCCTTATAAAATAGGCTGACCATCCTTTAATACAAACGAATACGAGAAGTATATATTAAAATAGGGAGAAAAAGTAAATACCCCTTTTTATCCCTCTCTTTCCTTCATTCGTTCTTCCTCTTTATTTTGTTCTCCGCCTACTCACTTCCTAAACCTACCATTTGTCCCGTGGAGTAAGCACTATGTCTGGAGCCGACCCACTTCTGGCACAGTGGCCTAGATAACTAACGTTACTAAGGTCAGCTAACAATAGACTGCAGTGGCCGTGGTGATAACAGACTGTATGACAATCGAAGGGAGCCCTGGGAGTAAAAAAAAATAATAATTAGTATCAGGGTTTAGCTGGAGGTGAGAGTAGTAACAGAAGGGCTTATCTTAGAAGGCATTTTTTGTCAATGCTGACATGCACAAGGGTCTTCAAAATGGATTGCGAGGAGTATCAACCTGCACAAGAAAGGAGAACGAAGTGAAGCAAGAGAATAAAAAAAAAAAAAAGATTCAGGCAGGTTTGCAGCAGAAGTTAGCTTTAAATAACTGTGTTTAACTTACAAAACAAAACACAATCTCTCTTCTGTGTTAGCATGATTTAAATTTGTCTTTCCACGCTTCATCGACAATTGAAACGGAAATTCAATCATTAATGTTGATTTTTTTCCCTAAGCTCTCGACTTAATGTTAAAGCTTCATAGACTAAAATGTCACTGACTGGAGGTGGTGAATTTTTCTATTTCTTCAGATATTTTAAATTGTTAAATAGTATTTTAATGATCAAGGGTCAGAGGCATTGAAAGTTAATTGGGATGAAAAAATGTTCACCTTATATAATGAGCCAAACGTTTGCGGTCATTTTCGAATTTCGAAGAATCACCTAAAAATTGAAGGTTGCGTGTTTTTTCAAAACTAATTTACTAGCTCCTTTCAGGCCAGAGGGACTTTCTCTTCCTGATGGGTTTTATCATATATTCAAAATTTAATTAATCTATTACTTAGTTTCCTTAAAATCTTATCTTTTAGCATAAGCTATCTTGCTGGATATTGGTAATCTTAGGGCTAGTAGATTTTAAATTTTGGCTACCCGCACTTTAAATTAGTGAACACCTTGTACTGAGTTAAATCGCTTCATCATCTTAATTAAGTAGGAGCTAATTAAACCAATGATGGTATGAAACTTATTAATTATTAAATCCATAGGGTGGGTCCCAACCCTTTGGCCTATAATGTGTATATGGTACAAGTTTATGTTTTCACAACGCATCCCGTGTTAAAAAATATAAAAAGAACAATTCCACGAAAAAAAAAGTAGCACATAGACACAACATCCAGAAAAATATTTACAAGAGAAGTCAGATTTGAATGGAATATATACAAAATTACCAGGGTCATCTCTTCTTAGTATTGTTCATATTAGACCTACATCAGGGTTTCGAATGTCCCCATTTTGACGTAGGTGGGCCAACAATCACAATTGTGATTTGGGCGACTGATAGCTGTGATAACCACTGCAAAATTGAGTATAATGTGAATATACCAATTTTATGATGATGTAAATATTAAAAACTTCCAGGTCAGATTCTATTTTGTAAAAATGATTATTTCTACCACTGAGTGTAAAAACTAAAACTTTCTTGGAGGTTATCGATGATACTTCTAAGACATTTTTGTCTTTTCATGCGGCTAATAAAACCTTTAGAAGGATATTGTGATTGTGTGTGTATATTATATATATATATATGAAATGAGAACGAATTGAATACAAATTCTGACGTTCGTAACATTTAAATTAAGAGAGGGCTCAATACAACAGTATTCATTATCGACACATCTTTTACTAACAACACTTATAGAAATAATTCTTCAATTTCAAAATACGTTTTAAAGTTGAAAGATGAAAATAAAACTCCTAAAGTTAAAAGGAAAACTTTTTAAACTGGCAAAGACATGTATGAACCTTGTTTTCTGTGTTTACAGGAGAAAATGCAGATTATCAGGTTTTTGAATAGTTTTTGAAGGTTTTTGAAAATGCAGATTATCAGGTTTTTGATTTATTATTAGGTTGGTGCAAAAATAATGACGTAATGTCGTTTTTTGACGTATTTTTAACGTCAAAAAACGACATTATTACGTCATTATTTTTGCACCAACCTAATAAATCAAATATTTGAATTAACAGCTAATTGTAAAAATATAATACGTTTGACACTACAATCTTGCTAATCTTTGAAATTTGATAATTGCTTCTTATATTTTCCGATAAACCTTGTTGCCCGATATAAAATTTATCTTTTGCCAGTAAGATTAACTTCCAAGCATAATTTGTACATTATTCTCCTAGTACTGCTGGTAATATTTACTCTAGCAGTATATGCGTCTGGCTGACATTTTGACATTTTTCATTGATTGGTTTTATTAATACCCTATATAAGACCCTTTAGTTTACAGTTGCATTCTATTTGTATGATCTATATATATTTTAATATACGATCTATATGTTTAAATAATTTTGTTTAATCTATTTATTTAAATAATTTTGTTAGTTCTATATATCTTTAATAATTTTTGTTTTAAACTTTTCATTTATTTCTTAAAGAGCCATATTATTTACCAATCACAAAATTTTGAAATTCTAACTCTTAACTCATGAGGTATGCAGTTTGTCAAGTATCTGGTTAAATTACGTTTCCTCGCTCATAGGAAATGTCATTATGTCTTATGTTAACATTGAAGCAAACTCACATTTAGATCGAATATAATGTCTAGAAGTTGCCTACGATTTTAAATCTGTGCGTCGTCACCTCTTATTTATGATTGCTTCTTAATTTCCATTTCTTCCCTTAATTTGAACTTAGCGCAGACCATTTTTGATTAGTTGATCTGATTATAAACAAAATAAATTCTGCTATCTCCTCCCTCTTCTTTCTTACTCTTTTTCCTTATTCTTCCTTTTCCCCGGGAAAGAGACCATATCTTGTTTCTTCTTTCTTACTTCTTTTTTTTTTCTTTTCTTTTTTCGCATGAAAAGAGGTTGGATGCGGTTTTCAATCTCAATACATTGCATATTAGCCAGTTGTTTACTAGCTGTAAGATGTATTAATCGTCACTGAAACTTGATTGCATTTGTGTAACGTTTTTCACGTAATATCCTAATATAAAGCATATATGTGTGTGTGTGTGTGAAATGAATTTTAAAAATAAATTCAGACATTCTAGATTTAAATAGGAATTTAGGCCTACTCAATGAATACAGCTTACACAAAGCCTTCTACAAATCCTTTAGAGCCCTATTGGCAAGCAACTAGCCCCAAACTACTAGATCTCATCAGTAATATAACACACAATCCCCCCCAAAATTGTCCTTCATCATGCCATTTGGTCAAAAGGCCTACTAATAATTATTAGTCTTATCAATATTATTATATTTATTGCTTTTTTATTTCTCGAATTTCTTTCATTGGCTAACTATACCTACATTCAAGGAGCATACGTGGACAATCTTATATATATATATATATATATATATATATATATATTATACGCGCAAGTAGGATGAGAATAATATCTAAAACAAAAGTTGGATATAATGAGACAAACTGGAAAAGCTTTTAAAGACAAATCGATTTGCCAATGTGTGTTTGGTTTGACGTCTTCAGATCGAAATAAAAACGCAAAGCCTACAAAATCCACGGAAGAAAAATAGAAAAACTCTGAGAATAACAATACCAACAACCAAGACAAAAGTAGGCGCATAATACTAACTTCATAGCAGCCACCATCGCAAATAACTTATCCAACATTAATCTAAAATTCATCAACCCCTCTTCTAAAACAATAATAGCTATAGTTAGCACTAAATGAATATAAAAAAAAAAATGATTGTACAAATGCTCAAAGGCTTACATCGGCGAAACGTCTAGAAACCTAAAGAAAAAAAGACTACATGCGCATCACAGAAATATGCTGCATAACAACACTTTAAACGAATTGGTAGTTCACTGTAATACGTCTGACCACATTTTCGACTTAATAAATGCCAGTCTGATCAGGAGAGAGAGAAGGTTTCGCTAATTTCACAATTGTCGATAATAAACCCAAGATCAGGATCATACATAATATCTCCCGATCATCACAAGAGCCACATGCGGAGAAAAAAAGAAAACGGATCTATTCTGAGTTGGCTGATTTAAAATCCAACCGACAACAACAGCTTTCTCCTTATATATAACAAAAAAAAAGTTCTAGTCTCTAGTCGTCGGATCTGATAAGGTAATTTAATTTATTGCTCCTCTTATTCTAGAAAGAAATACTAAACCCCACAGTTTATGTCTTTCATTCTTATCTGAAGACGCAATATCTAACGCGTTGTCATTTTAAAAGTTTTACTAATTTGTCCCATTATATATATATATATATATATATATATATATATATATATATATATATATATATATACACACGATAGAGAGAGAGTAAAAAAAAAAGAAAAACTATTCTCTTTTTATGGAAAGTTTTGTGTCTCCACTTGAATAATTGTTATTGCTGTCGTCAGCCATTTTTCTTACGTGTCGTCATGAATTAAGCTGCAGGAGAGTAAGTTTCCATCTAGAGTCATTCAATCAAATAACTGCTTAATGTTTGGACCTATTTTCATATTAAATTGTAAAAGGCATATGGAAAAAAAATATTTTATTCGACAGTATTAATTATTTCTATGTAATTGACGCTTCTGATGACATTCTAAAAATAGAATTTAATGTTGGCTTAAACAAAATAAAAATTAAATAAAACTTTGTAATTATTAGATAATGAACTCTGTTATTTGTCAACGTTTGGCGCAATATTTTTAATTGAAGAAATACAACAGCCTGCGTGTTAATATCTTTTTATAAATTTTATATTTCACTCCTCTCTATATGACGCATATCTAATATGTATAATATGTAATAGAAATAGAATTTCTATTATTTTAACTTTTACTAATAAAACTCCGTAATTTATTTATGTCTTTAATTCTTCCACGGTATTTTCTGCTTGCAAAAAAGGGATAGTTACTGCATTGTACGTATGGAAATATAAAAAAAGTGTAAGAAAAGCGCGAATGCACGGATTGTAGATAAACGAAAAAGAAGAAAACAAATTGAAGATTTTGAGGTAGTAGAAAAGATAAGAAAATGAAGAATTACATATCACTGTAATTGACGCTGTAGCAATAATAAAATTAAAAAAGAAATGGGAGATATTTAGGGTAAAGAAGATAATCAAATAAACAGAGAAAATTGGCTGTTTGGGTTTGAAATTTAGCGCAAGTCCAGGAAACCTTGAGAAAATTTACAATCGACACTAGAATCAATGACACGTGATACAAACACCCGCATCTTAAAAAGTCTGTATCTGACTTTCTCTGAAGAAAATGGCAAGAACCTCTCGACTGATAAATAAACTCTGTCATAAAAGAATAGTATTTTGTATATAGTTATACAGCTTGTAGTTGTTGCGAAACAATAATACTATCTTTTTCCTCTACGTTAATATAAAAAAAAATCCCGCTCAGCAATAAAACTGCGGTAAAATATATTTTTCACTCGACCGATTCTTTTTCTTCCTACGAGAAAGAATATTGTTATTAATTAGTATTAAATCTTTTTTTTCCTCTTTATTAAACCGTTTGTCTTTTAGTTTTAATTTATTCTTTAAATTTTCTCATCATACACTCGCAGGTTTTTAACTTTCCTTTTTTTTTTTTTTTTTTTGCAATATTTTTAACATTGCATTGACAAAACTTTATCTAAAATTTTAATTCTGACTATATTTAGCTTTTTTAATAGTTCTATTATTCAACCTTTATATTATATTGAATCATATAACAACACACATGGATATAAAATGCTCATTTGCACAGTCTTATCGTCGTCCTAAATAAATACATTGTTCAAAATAAAGTTAAGCCAAGCTTAAAAAGTAAGAAACCAGAAAAAATTCCTGTCGCTTAATCTGTAAATAACTGTGTCAGTAAATTGATGAAGAGCCCTTAATCTCGCAATGTATGTCATTCGACTCAGGTTTTAAGATCATAAAACACTGGAAATCCGCGAATGTCTCTAATATACTTTTGGAATAACACACATGCCACTCAACTGAGTATTTACTCTGGATATGTTTCTGCCTATGGGGCACTTCAAAAACATTACTGAAATAGGAGATTGAATTCAATATAGCAGACATTGATATTCACCACAGTTTTTTTTTTTTCATCGTTTATACAAGCAATATTGCAAACATCATTTGGTAGATGATTAATCTGTTCTTAAATCACCTCACCAAACATCACGAGTCCCTTAACCTATTAGGGTCTAGGTGCATCACATATACTGCAGCCATAACAACAGTGCTGTGTCTAAGGTAAGATAGCTTGATGGAGTCCATTCTTCTTCAGTAGATCTTTCCGAAATTCAATAAGAATTCAACAATAGCTTGCGAGATAAGCTTGCTAACCCACCACACTGTAGAATACAGAATGCTTTAGCAATTCATTATTTTTAGAACATTATAAAAAGAAATCAAGATCTCGCATTAAAGGCTATTCTTTGGAGACTTGTTTAGAAAAGTATAGTCGAATAACGTTTTTACAGCATTGAGTTTACTCCTCCCTGAGTGTTCCACTCTTTTAACAATGTGCGAAGCTTTAGTATAAAAACATATGGTTGGATCAGTTAGACAATCATGTAGAATTACTATATTTAGCGTTTACTGTGGTGAACTTTATTATTATTCATTGACCACAATTATCATTTTTTTGTTTTATTTAAAAGTGAAATTTTCATCGATATTTTTTTGTATTTAATTATTCACTTATATTAGTATTTATCATCAGCATCGTTATCAATAATATTGTTATTCAAATCATTTTCTCAACTATCGATTGCACATTCGCAATAAAAAAAAAAGCTGTTACATATTGTTTAACCTTGACAGCAATAATATCTGACCAGCCTTTGTCTTCGCAATAGAACTGTTTTCCATAATTACCAATATTTGACGGTACTTGTAAACTAATTCTGATGATAATGTATCATCAGAATTAGTTTAAAAGTACCGTCAAATATTTTTTAAATTGCATTCGTCAAAATTTCTGCTTATTTTCTATGATTTTATTACAATGAACTTCATTGTCACGTAAGAAAGATTTCAGTTTTTTAGATGAATAGAAATACCCAAATAAAGCGAACACGAAAGAAAAGAAAATCAGTGTATTAGAAGCACTATATCCCTTATTAATTCTGTTTGCAATACGAGGCATGCTCATTTATACCTTATTGCGCATGTGTGAACAGTATCTCTCCAGTCACTGAGTGAGCTTATGTTGTATTTAACTATCACATATGCATTAGGTTTTGCTTGAAAATTAGACATTCGCCAGGGAAAATATTCGAATGTTTAAAAACGTTTTCGATGATTATTCCATGAGCGAAATTTTGTTACTGATACTTCAGACAGCTAGAAGTCTGGTGAAATTAGCCAAAGTTTTGACAGTCCAACAACAAACAGAGCATTTGAAAATAGTGGAGGCGTGCTGCTTCAAATCCAAATATATTGGCGATTAAAAATTAGAATATCTGCGAAGGATGCAGTTATTGTTAATATCTCGACTGCCTATGTTTCACGTTTAATGCATGCGTGTTCTTTTTTGTTTTTTTAGCAAAGTATCGCATCAGCAACGGCCTCCTCCTCACTACGCCAGTCTAGTTTCTTTCAACCTTTAGCTTTTCCCTAAGGTATAGTCGCCATTGAGAAGGAGGAGAGTACATATCATGGAAGAATCTTTTAAAAGTAGAATAATGAATGGGAAACCTGTATGAGATCCTAGGAGGAGTACTTTGAAAAGGACTAAGGCGCCATTAACCTAGGTAGGCTACTTTTTGCTTATGTCATTCGACATAACTTTATTCCAAAATGATCATTGATGATAACCAGTTTTGCTTTACAAAAGCTTGTCTTTCTTATAACCGTTATATTATTCATTCCTCAGTTTGTCTTGTGATACTCAGCCAAAGATTAACTTTTACTTCATAATCTCTTTTCTGCTTAGTTTCTTCAAGATTCTTTTGCTTTCAGTCCATCCATTTCTTCTTTAAAACAATCGTTAATTCGAGTTATCGTTTTAAATTAAATGAAAATAAATTAAAGAATGTTTGTTTATTTAATTTTAGAAGACGCGCATAAATTATTAACAGTACATAGAGAATATCTACCAAAATACCAAAAAGCGTGACATATATTAAGATTTCCTGTTCGTACGACACTTGATTTTTGCATGACATTCCCATTTAAAACAAAGTTACTTGCATCCACCAAGTCATTTGCTAATGCAGGTTTCCCTCAAAAAGCACGATACTCATATTTTTAACCTTAAAATCGTAATCACATGAAAACAAATCACAATTAAATTTATGATTAAAGAATTTCAACATTTTATACAACGTCTGAAAGCAAATGATAATAAAAATGTATTTGCTTTTTAAATGGAATCTACTTTAATTTTTGTAGATTAATTTGTTATTGTAAAGACAAGTTAAATTTAAAAACAAAATTGTTTTCAGAGATCTCTGCAACAATATATCCTCTGAAAATGTCCGATTTTAATAATTCTAAGCTTGAATATGACGAATGAATGTACCTTCCTTTGTAATATTTAGAGTAAGCAAGTATGTTCCACTTGCTGATTGTAGACACAAATGAAAAAGACTGGGAATTATGCATTATAGTAAAAGAATCTGAATAAAGTATTGCTACAGGAAAAAAAGTATTTCTGTGAATGTTTGAAGTTGTAAAAAAAATGTGTTATTAACTGTCTTCTACGATAATAAAAATGTAAAATAAATATATATATTTTTTTTTTACTTACAGAACTCTTATGCTCCGCAGACCGGTAAAATCAGTCCGTCGAATGTGGGTAATATTGTTCCCCTTTAAATCACTGAAAATAAATTTAAAAAAAAGTTAGTACAAGGCTTACAAATTTCTCCACAAAATAGTTGAACTATCGAGTGAATGCAACAAACCAATTAGCTTTCCGTGAAAATAAAAAGTGACAAAAATTAATGCCATAAATAACAATTAAAATCATTAAAAGCAAATATAAATATATAATGAACAACAAGGATTTTGTTGGTTTTTTTTTTCTTACTTTATCCCTTTGTCTACCGAACAACCACTGAGTAAATAATGACTACAATAAGTACAAAGGACATGTTCTAGAAGAACAATGAAAAAATAGTAGCAAAAATATAATTATATAACATAATCATTTTTCTGACCATAACTGCAATCAGTATTCAAAATCTGCAAAAAAAAAAAGATAACTTTTCAATCATAAACTTAGAAAGTTTCTATGTTTTTTGTCATTTTTCTTCATCAATCAAGAAACGGTTGATCAAGAAACGGTTGAACAAGAAATCTCAAATAGATAATTTGAAATGGATTTACATCTTAATACTTATATTCGCATCATAAGCGCGTTTACAAAAATGATAAAAAAAAAACAAGACTTTTTAATATGCCTCTGATATCATATAGATTTATAACAACGAGTTCATTTGAAGATGGCTCTGATGCCTTTAATGAAAGCACGATAACATGATATCTTATTCACATATACTCTAAAGATTTTAGCAACGTGACTTATGAAATTTCTATTCCATTATTTGTTCCCCCGTTCAGTGTTGGAATGAATTAAGCAAAATAAAAGTAGAAGTAGAACTGTAAGAAAAAACTTTCTAACTTACGATCCTTTGTAGGTTATAAGTATGTATTTCGTGTGGGCTTCGTTGTTCATCATGTTTTTCCTAGAGATTCAAAAAGAAATCATTCGACCAAAGAACTATTAACACTAAATAAAATCCATTGTCAAATGTTGTATCTATCTGGAAAGAGTTAAATGTATGCAAATTCTTAAAATATCTTTTTTTAGGATTTTGAATCTGGCACATATATATATATATATATATATACACACACACACACACACAGTGGGGGAAATAAATATTCGTACACTTGAAATTTTTTATAAATATAAAAGCCTTAAATAAAACAAATCTCGGCACATTTTATGTATAAAGACACATACTATTAAAAATATAATAATAAACTTAATTCTTATTCTAACAGAAATTAATGCATTTTAAAAATTCTAACTGATGAAAAGTATTCGTACAAATCAATTATTAGAATAAAATAATCAATTAATTATGAAAAAAGAATATTCTAGAATGTTCCAGTAATGTTAGCAGTAATTATAGTTAACGCTATTAGCCATTATCAGAACATTCTGCAATTTCTAATCTTACGAGAAGGTTCTAATAATGCCTAACGGTAAAGAATTGACTATTTCACAAAAAAAAAAAAAAAACATTTTGTCTCTTTGGAAAGATGGGAACAGTTACAGAACGATTTCTAACAACCTGAATATTCCTTTTATTACAATTGCTTTGTTCATTGCAAGGTTTAAATCTCGTAACAGCGTCGAACAGGTGCTCCGAGGAAGATTTCTCTAAGATCAGCAAGGATATTAGGACGCCAGATCCAACAAAATCCATAGGTTACCCGAGAAGAGCTGCAGGAATATCTGCGTGCATTGGGGATTAAAGTAACGAAGCGTACAATAAGTAATGAACTACACGAAAACAGTCTGAAATCACGCATCCCAAGGAAGACTCCAATCCTCCTGAAATGACACAGAGATGCTAGGCTAAAATTCGTTAGAGAGCATAAGGATAAAGAATATTCGTTTGGGGAAAAAGTACTATGGACAGATGAAATTAAATAGAGTTGTTTGGTAATAATTATCGAAATCATGTATGGAGGAAGGACGGTGAAGCCTACTTACCAAAGAACACGTTGCCAACTGTAAAGTTTTGTGGTGGCAGTATCATGATCTGGGGCTGTTTTTCTGCAAAAGGTGTTGGCAGAATATCAATAATATATGGCAAGATGAATGCCGAAAGATACCTGAAAATCCGGCAAGACAATTTAATGCTTTCTGTTAAGAGACTTCGGCTACCTCCTGATTGGGTTTTCCAACTGGATAATCATCCTAAGCATACCACTAGATCTACAAGGAAATGGTTAGCTGAAAGTAACGTTGATGTCTTGCAATGGCCAAGTCAGTCCCCAGACTTGAACCCAATCGAGAATTTAGGGCGATATTTGAAAATTCAAATTGGGAAAAGAGCGCCAACAAATATCAAGAATTTGAAGACAATATGCCAAGAAGAATGGGACAAAATACCACTCAATGTGTGCAAATCATTAGTTGATACGTACAGGAATAGACTGGTAGCTGTTGAACTCAATAAAGGATATTCCACAAAGTATTAAATGAAGTTAATATGCTTTTTTTGTTTTGTACGAATACTTTTTTCATCAGTTAAAATGAAAAAAAAAATGCATTCATTTCTGTTAGAATAAGAATTATTTTATTACTATTTTTTAATAAAATGTGTCTTTACACATAAAATGTATGAAAATTTGTTTAGTTAAGGCTTTTACATTTATAAAAATACAATTTTTCATGTGTACGAATATTTATTTCTCCCCACTGTATGTATATAAGAAGACAAATATTAGGTTGGTGTAAAAATAATGACGTAATAATGTCGTTTTTTGACGTATTTTTAACGTCAAAAAACGACATTATTACGTCATTATTTTTGTACCAACCTAATATTTTGTATTGGTTAATTTTATTACTTTACTTTTCTAAATTACAAAAATCCTTTTCGTATAAAGAAGTTCCGTCAGAAATTGTCCAAAGTTCATTTTTAGAAGAAATATGGCCGAAGTTTTCAACTTAAATCGTCATCAAAGTAGGTAGACAAACTGAGTTTCATCAAAGCGTGAAGTGTGTATGTCTTATATACATCCGACGACGCGGTTTTCTTAAATTATAATTGTTTTTATTTTTAAATGGTTGTTTTTGTTGTAGGAGCATTGCTTCGAGGATCATTACCAAAATCAAATGCACCACAATTACAAAAATGAAACAGCAATAAAAAGGATGATACACAGATATATAAAACCAGTCAATACAACAAATACAATTCATTATTTACTACAAAATTAAAACCTAGCAACTTAGTTATTAAAAACAATATATTCAAAACTTCCAATCCTCTATATAAGACCAATGTTGTGCATGAAAATACTTGCCACTTGGAGAGTCTCTTGGACCAGAGTGCTACCAGGCAACACATTAATAATCAGCATAATGATCATAGCAACGTTAGACAACCACTCGAAGACAATAGCAAAATCAGACTTATGATCCTCGAAGTAATATTCATACGATCAACCATCCATAAATAAAAAAAAAACAAAAACAATTATGATTTAAGAGCCCGGGTACACACACACACACACACACACACACACACACGTCATGCCTTACCTTGCTATGTCTGCCCCGCGTCACTACACTCGCTGGTTCTATGAAACTCACCATTTGTCTCAACTTATGACTGATGACTTAGTCGAAGGATTGGAACCCATTTCTTATGCAATGAAGTTTAGACAATTCCTGACGGAATTTCCTCCTCATCTGAAAAGGATTATTCGTAATTTGGAAAAGACGATCAATGAAAAAAATAAAGACAAGAGACAGTTGCCTTAAAGAACATTTGCTCCCTATATACACTGTAAAAATTATATATAAAGTGTATGCACGCACTTTGAGATATATTTTAGTGAATTGAGGCAACAGTAAATAAAAATTATTGGGTATTTTTTTGCTTGTCAATTGAAAGCGCTTTTGTTTCTTTATACGCACAACGATTTGTTTAAAAATAAAATTAACATATAAAAACTCTATTGACATTAAAGATCTAATTGGAGACGTACAGCCAATTAATGTCTAAAAAATATGACTAGAAGCACATTAGGAAGACATTTTTGTATGATAAAGACGATAAAGTATCAAAATAAAGAGACTGTTTTTTTTTTTTTCATGCATATCAGTGAATACAATTTAGTCACTTGTACAACATTTACGAATTAAATATATCTATTAGGTTGGTGCAAAAATAATGTTGTTTTCTCACATGTGAGAAAACGACATTATTTTTGCACCAACCTAATAGTTGGTCCTTCTTTAAGATTAGTGAAAAGTGTACAGTGCGTTGCTGAGTTTAGACGCACTAGGGTTGAATTGGAAAGCGATTGTTCCTTTCCTTGTTACTGGCGGCTCCATTTTTGCATCACGTGTGAACACCTGCAGTTTTCACGTACCAAATGTCTCGATGGAATTCACATGCCTTCCATTTTTAGCCTAAAACTATTAGTACCCGATCTTTCTGGTCCTACTATTTCGTGGTCAAAATGTTAAATCATGTCCGCATTCAATGGCTGTCCCAAACACATTATTTTTACCTATTACGCCCATTTCTACAAATCGAGATGAGTGAAACAATCTTCTGTATTATACATTGGTTGATTGATTCGTTTTCTACGGTTATCAAAAATTTGCAATTTATTTAATGCCAGAAGATTTTTTTTTAGATGATAATGGTTTAGTAATTAACCTATTCTTGGGGGAGAAGAGATGATTGCATACCATTGCGCAAGATTATTTTCACGTAAGTGAATATAATATTCCCATTGGAATTTGGCTCAACGATTGACAATTCCTAGCCATTATCCATTCACACATCCAAGCTTACAGCACCTGGTATTACCCAGCGGTCACCAATTTTGATACTGACCAGACTCTGTTGTTTAACTTTGTTGATCGTACGGGAACCGGTGTTTCAACATGATGTCGCTCTAAGCTTTATAATTGTAGAATATATATATATATATTATGTTATATATATATATATATATATATATATATATATATTATGTTATATATATATATATATATATATATATTATGTTATATATATATATATATATTATGTTATATATATATATATATATATATATATATTATGTTATATATATATATATATATATATATATATTATGTTATATATATATATATATATATATATATATATTATGTTATATATATATATATATATATATATATATATTATGTTATATATATATATATATTATGTTATATATATATATATATATAATGTTATATATATATATATATATATATATATATATATATATATTCAATGGACTAACCAGCGCGCCATCACCCCGTCTTACTCTTTACCGAACTCTATAAGAAACTTTGGGACAGGAGTGTGCCATTCAGCCACATGTTTGAACTTTCGATGATAGCGAGGATAGATTATTCACTGAAGACCACCCCAGGTTAAGGACGCGGCGTTACTACCGACATTCAGGAGATTTATCAGTTTGGGAAGCTTCTTTTTCACTGGATCTTCTCTGAAAGCCAACCTAAGTATTGAGAGAAAGAACAAAAAATTTAAAAAAAAATCCAATAGGCATTTTGAGTTAGTCAACCAACTCATCGCACAATCATAAACTGTAAACGGCAAAGTTCGTTGAACCTCATCATAAAGGTTATTCCATCGAGAAACGGAAGGGACTTAGTCTTCCGCGATTAATCGAATCTCATGGTTAAACGGCATGCTGGAACTCAGTAACAATGGCGGGAGCAATGCAGGTACATTCGTTCTCGCCAAAAGTCGAATCTATTTCTTTTAGGCGAATTTCTTTTACTACAACGAGAAGTTCTGTTGACGTGGCAAATACGCTAAACACGCACCGCATAAATACATCACAACTTCAAAACATACATATATACACACATAAACATTTGTAGCTATACACGCACACGGCTGTTTTATTACATATTCAACTATTTGAATATATTAAATATACTGACAGAGCAACCATTGAATTTTTGCACGAATTCCTACATACAGTGATGGATGTGCCACTTGAAAAAAAAAACTCTTCATGTATTAATCTCTCTCACTCCCTCAATCGCACGAGAAAATATTACCATTTTGATCCTGCAGTTGTAACTTACGAATTTCATGTTTTTTCGCGCATTATTCGTTATCAGAAATAACAATTATTTTCTGTAATATTTCCATTAATCAGCATTGACTTTCTAGAAAAAAGCGTTTCAGCAAATCCTCGTATATGGAAAAATATTGCTCCACTTCTCATTATAGCAAGAAAAGAATAGTTAATAATACATTGCGCTCAAAGAAACAACAACAAAAAAACAAAAAAAAAACAAAAAAAAAAACAAAAACATGAATTAACTTTAAGAAGGACCATGATACATTGCCAAATCCATCGATGAACTAACAATAACGGATACAAAATCAGGATCAAATATTCCTAAATACGCACACTCACATGAGTCTGATACTTTTTTCCTTTCTGGTGAAATAAAAATCTATTTTCAACATAATCTCTCTATCGCACACATACATACATACATACATGCATACATATACACACGCCCAATAAAATCAAATCCAGCGACAAATATATTGATACCAACACAAACCAATGTTAGCCGGCAACAAAACGTACGTGAAGCGACACACATCTTCATATAATGTCAAAGTATTTGGGAGACAAGCATCCACATCACCTCTACCAGATGTATAACGCTCACAAACACAGCCGTCTTTATTTATTGGCATAAACTTAGACACACAAACCCACTCACCCACTCACAAATGCCATTATATATTTACAGACCCAAACTCATACATGTGCGCACAAACACGATACATCAGTCTTAGATCTTACGTCACAAAGCACTAAGTACTTTTGGTTGGGTTTACAGTAACAGTATAAGTGCAGAACTATGTCTAGGGTGTGGGGTCTGGAGTGCCGGGTGGGAGCGTACAAAGCGAGAGCGTGTCGGAGTGTAGGGAACAGAGTTGGTAATAGAGGCTCAGGGGAAAATTGTGGAGAAGGTGAAGACTTAGAATGGCGAGAAGAAAATAAAGGGTAGGGGCTTGGAGTGGCTGAGGCGAGAGATCAGGAAATGCAATTAGTCCTGCCCCACGCTCTCTCATACCTGCGTTCTTTGGAGATCGAGGATAAAAACGGAAATCCAACGACTGGGACGAATGTGTACACACACGCACACACACATTAAATGTTAGCATTTACCCATAAAAATGACAGTGAATACTTTTTTCTCCACATGATAAGTAAATAATTTCCATTCAACAGTTATCTATTATTTGCTGCATTATCTTTCGAACATTTAAATTCTGCCACAACAGAATTAGCTGAGAAATACTCTCCCCTACACACAATTTAAAAACAAAAATGAATACCATAGTAAACTTATTCCCTGACAAATAAAAACAAAATTCAGCAAAATTCTCTTACTTTTCATTTCCCTGGTGATAATTCGTAAATCATATCACTTCTCATTTAAATGGATTTAATTCCATTTTTTAAATATAAAACCTAAACACAATTCAGAGAAATGATGACGGAAAACCGTTCTCTCCTTTTCTTATTCTTTTTTGCAACTGATATAGACAAGAATCTAATTCAGAGTTTTATCTCTGTGCAAACTAAATACAGAGAAATCATTGTCTCAAATCAACGTAGGCATTCGTTTAGGATTTGCTGTGTGGAAATAACATATTTAGTAATGAGGATTTGTCTCTGCATTCGGATTTCTCAGTTGTCTCAAGTACATTAGATTCTTATTAGTAGTTCCATAAAATCAGCGAGGTTATTTAAAAACGCCATGTTATGTCTTTTTTTCCTTCCTCTTGTTATATCAAATAATGACATGCATAATCAAATATAGAAATACAGCCTTCAGTTAAAAGCTATAATATACCTGTTCATTTTGTTTTCACAGAAACAGTTAATGTGCTTCTTCTTTAAGCCATTATTTCTTATATATTTAGTTGTTACTTGGTTTAGTAAGCATCCCTGTTATTTTTTGAACAGTGAAGCTATTGTCTACCGAACTGTTACTAAAGAAATATGCCTCCTGGCAAGAATCGAACTTGCATGCCTTTTTTTTTAAACTGGGAAACCACTTTCAAGCCAAGCGTGCTTTCCTATTAAGCTACAGACACAACCACAGCAAAGTACCATTTTCTCTAAAAAGCTTTTATAATTAATATTTTACGGCGGACATTAATGGATTGAGAGGGAACATTTTAATCGTAAAACTGGTCGAAAAACATTAAAACTACAATGTCCAATCTTCAAATGCCTCGAAAAAAGACTGGGGTAAATATTCACAATATTCATTTTAAATAATTTTACGTTTCTAGTATTTACTAGAAATTCTGTCTATCAAACTCAACTTGGATTGAAATAATGTGTGTGTGTCCATTTGCATGGAAGTGTATCGTCTTCAGGCGTTCCCACGATTGCATTTTTCTGTGTTTTTGTGTTTCTCTGCACAACTCTGAGTAATAATGTGCATGCATTTGTCTTTTATCTCAGTCTCCTTCTTTCGCTTTTTATCTCTTTCTATTGCGTTTACGAGCACCTAAACGTTTGGAGGAAACAGAGGAAAGGGGTGACGGGAAACCTGCTTTTCCTTTATTATTATTATTATTATTATTTATTATTATTATCATCATCATCTAAGGCATTATTTATTCACTGTGTGTCTGCGCATTCTGATGCGAGTACGTGTGTATTCTGTTTAAAAATAAAATTGACGGAGGAAATGGGAAGGTGAGTGGGAGAAGATAATGGGGTAGGGAGAGTGAAATTACGTTTTGCAAATAACGAATAATAGAAAAAGAAAGTATTGAACAAAGTCGAATAAAATAAAAAAATGAATATATTTAACAGAATATGCGGTATTGAAGAATTTGAAAGATAAGAAAAAATATCTCCATTTTTCCCATTTATAATGACTGATTTCTATTCTCTCGCTACCCTTTTTGTATGATTTCATTTTACGACTGCATTCAGCTTTCAATTCAGCGAATCGAGAGAAGATGAATGAGGAAGAGCTGAAGGGAAGGAATTGCACGACTTTACAATGAATTTGCTGACTTTCTGTCTGTTCTTCGGAGCGTCTGTCTGTTTGAATTTGTGAGTTGATCTTTTGCAATGGTTTTTCCAAATGTCAGCTGTTCAGAATTTCTCAGATTTGAAACCGCATCTATCGGTGGATAACACATTTAGCAATGTCAAATTTTATATTTGGATTCGATTCGAGAATACTATTCATATATTCTCACATGTTATACTTTCTATCATACAACACATCTTCACACAAATCTGAGAACATACACACACACATATATATATATATATATATATATATATATATATATATATAAATATATATGAAAGATAGTGGGCGATAGATAGACAACACAGAAAAGTCAAGTTTTGGTACCGTCCTCTAATTCTAGGACTGCAAATGTATAGAAAGATTCTTCTGATACTTAAAGTAAAATCAGTTTTTCATTTCAATTTTCTCAGAATCTGACATACAGACTATATATTTATGAACTCTATATCTACCACAAATTAGTAATTCAATGTTACATATAAAACCATGTTAATTTTCTAAAGTAATGGATTAATTACTAATTAATCCGACAGATTTTGATCATTTTCTTTTATTTTTTATTTTTTCATGGATACACATATTTGAAAAAACGGTCCGTTTATTTAAAAAGCAAAAATATATTCGTCGACCAGGCTAGAATATTCGAGAAATAAGATTAAAGGAAAACATGAGCAAACCAGCAAGATTCGAACCTGCGACACATTAGGTATGCGGAAACAGTTATAAGATGCTTAACAACGACAGCTATAATGAAGCCTTTCCGATAAAGCAAGGTCTAGACAATGTATTTAAGCGAAATTCTTCTGCTCATAAATTTCTCGATATCATATAAGCCCAGTTTAGTATCCAAACAAAAAATAATATTGTAAAGTAAAAATTGAAGCTTTATTTATTAAACCGAAAAATTTTTATAAAATTCAAAGTTTTTCTTTATAGTATATATTTTCTACAGGTAAAGTGTGAGAAATTTTTCATATAGTGACATGATTATATATATATATATATATATAGTAATGTGTATATATATATATATACGTATGTGTGTCTGTATACATACAGTATTATAGTTATGTGGTTTATTTATATATATATATCGTAATATGATATATATATATATATATATAGTAATATATATATATATAGCAATATATATATATATATATATATATATATATATAGTAATATATATACATATATAGTAATATATATATATATAGCAATATATATATATATATATATAGTAATATATATATATATATATATAGTAATATATATATATATATAGTAATATATATATAGTAATATATATATATATATAGTAATATATATATAGTAATATATATATATATATATATAGTAATATATATATAGTAATAT